>CM062817.1:492745325-493212766 GCA_031772625.1 Pinus tabuliformis
GTTTATATATCAACAAGCTTGAGGAGTGGTTAAATTCACAAGGGGGTGATGGTATCTATTTGGGAAAGTTTGTTATAAGGCTTATTTTATATGCAGATGACCTTATTCTAATTGCTAAATCAACTCTTGGTTTGCAAGAGCACTTACTATCCCTTGAGCATTTTTGTATATTTGTGGGGATGCAAGTCAATACCAGCAAAATGAAAGTAGTGGTCTTCTCTAAGAAAAGAAAACATAACCAGCATAAGTTCTACTTTGAAGGCAACATTCTGGAAGAAGTTGTGGATTACAAATACCTCAGAATTGACTTCAACAAAAATCTAAGTTGGAATGGTTGTAGAAAGAAAAGAACTTTGGGAGGTTGGAAAGCATTTTATGCTTTTCAAAATAGGTGTAGAGAGGCAGAGTTATGGAATTGGAAAACCACTCAAACTCTTTTTGGGCTTCTAGTGATTCTGGTGATTCTCTTTGGTTGTGAACTATGGACCAGAAGTACATCTGACATGCAGTGGAGACAAATTGAGAAAATTCAAAAGTGTTTGATTACAGACAAATTTAAGATTAAAAATGCAGTTCCTTATGATATCTTGTTAAGTGAAATAGGGACTGCTCCTATTGAAGCAATTGATATGGTGCGAGTCATGAGGTATGTAAAAAAAATTGAGCAAATGGAAGAGGGTAGATGGCATAAGGTTTTCTTTAATGATAGATTGTGAAAGAGTAAAAAAGCTTGGATGTAGCAAAATAACAAATGGTTTAGTAAATGGGGTATTTTCTTGAACGCTTGTCCCATAAACAAAAAAGAGATAAAAGCTTTTGTTATGGAGAAGTTCCACAAGCGCACTTGGGATAAGGAGCTAGGAAGAAAGAAAAATTACTATATTGAAGTGTTTAATCCCACTCATAGTCATCAACCAAAAGCATACATAGAGGCCAATATCTCTTGAAGAGCCAAAATTATTATTGCTCAGTTAAGGACTAATTCTCATCAACTCCGTTGTGAAACAAGGCACTAGAAAAGGCCAAAGGAAGTGTGGGAGGAAAGAGTATGCATTTTTTGTTCTACCAAAAAACGTGGAAACAGAAAAACATTTCATTTTAGAATGTGAGGCCTTCAAAGACAACATGGAAAGTTATGCAGCTATGTTGGCAGCTAGCTCTTGGGATAATCTATTTAGCGAGGGGTTTGTCGAGAAGCTGGGAGAATTTATTTTGAAGCTTCACAGAAAAGGGTCGAATACATCATGCAGATGAAGAAGAAATGTGTCCCATAGGTTATCTTTAGCCTTGTGGACGTTAAAATAATTTATTTCACTCTTTATTTCTTAATTCACTCTAACTAATTAAATTTATGGCTTATAATTTTTAATTTACTTTTTGCCAAGAAATTTAATTAATTGACACATGAGGGGATTAATTATGTTTTCCAATCCTCTAATATTTTAGCATCATGGCTAAAATATTATTTACATAAGATAATTAAATTTAACTGATAAAGGGGGAACACACGTTCATTATAGACCCCCAATTATTTACCCAATTCTGCGACTCAAATATGATCTAGTAGAGCTAGTGATTTGTAATAAAATAATCTAGCCAATTAGCTAAAATGATTCCCAAATCATTTTACAGGAGACTCGACTAGAACACTAGGACTTACCTAAGATCTTGACGACAAAATCCACCCTAGCCTTGGGGTGAAGTTGGAGGGAAAAACTTTCGCAATCATCCGTGTTTAAAAACACGCATAAATCGATGAGACGAAAAACCTCCTAGGATAGAAATCATCACCAAAAAAGTAGGATTACCTAGGTTGTTACATACATACATGGTCTTACTATGATCATTTACAGTATAAACTTGCAGAATGGTTTTACAACTTTATCAAAATGATGACTAAATATGATGATGAAATATGGATAATATTCACCACATGAGCATGATGGAATCTTCTTGCGAGAATGTACATTTTTATAGGGTAGTTGACGTGGATTGGTCAACAACCTATACAAACACAGCCCCAATCAATAATATACTTTCATATGTACATAATCAAATACAAACCTTCGGGGTCTTCCACTTGATGTTGCTTCTCAACTTTTCATAGTAGTACTATCACTGACAGAAGATTCCTCAATCATACACTTTATTTTCCTACTTCTCATGCAACAACATATCCTCTGAATTCATTCTTCGATCAAAACAAAGATATGCCCTCCCTGTCAACCAGGGAGCATCTCTTTATCCAGACTCCATCTTAATATTAAGGAGATCTCTTCTATTTAGGCTTCCTCATGGAGATCATCTTCTTCTTTTCGTCATCGGAGAATCTTTTGTGGCTTCCAACCATTTCATCGAAGTTATCCTCATCATGCTTATCACATCAATGGACATCTTCACCATGTTGAAGATTGTGTACTTTCACAACTTAGATAGCAAGTAAAACCAAATCTATAGAAGCATGAAATTATCCATATCATAATTTACAGAAGCATTTCAACCCTACATATATCAGATACCCAAACTTAAACAAGAGACACATATTCTTCAACATCTTGCTAAGGATTTTTTCATAAATCCTAGACTACTTCAACAACTTTCATTCCATCTAAGGTTTCAATGTTTATTTCAAAGTTGTGACATACCCTACTACAACATAAGGAAAACCCTAGAAACAATTCAAAAGAATATAGATCTACAAGGCATCTAACAACTTTTAGAATTCATATGTTATACTTTCCACTAGGGATTCATACAAATCCTATATTTCATATAGATGAATCAATCAAAATCAATCACAACTTAGTCATTAACATGACCAGCTTCCACTAGGGTTAGTTGCAAACCCTAGATTTTTAATCAAACATCAATCCCAACTAAAACTCAGATCAAAATCTCAAATCATCGTATTGTCACCATACATCAGAGACTTTTACTTCTACTAAGGTTCAACTCCAAAACCCTATAATTTCACAAATACTATCATCATAGAAAGACAAACTTTGACTAGGGCTTAGTTCCAAACCCTAGGATTCATGACAACTGACAAATAGGTTAACTCATACATCTAGGACTTCATCATAATGCATAGGCATTTCATATCATGTGTTAGTCAAAACCAAGTTCACAAAGATCAATAATAGTTAGACAACAGATTAGACTGGGGTTTGATCAGAAAAACACACACATACCAAGGAAATCATTTCTAAGACATTATAAGGGTCTTGCTTACACATTCCACCAAACCCTAATGAGTTAGGGTTTCAATGTAGAAACATAGAAACCCCAACATTACCAATATTTCAAAGGTTATGGACTTTGTCATTAACCCCAAACAAGTTAGGTTTCCCTGATCATACCAAAATCTCAAACATGACATCATCAATAAAACTTCAAATAGAATTTTTCAATATCCCTAAGAAGTTTAAGGTTTCAAAAATTCACATTCAAATACCCTCAGGTTAGGGTTTTCCAGAGAACCTGTATAGGGTTCTATAAAATCAGTGAAGAATAAGAGTGGTGTAGATTTATCCAGTGATGAATCTCCCAAGATAAGAATCCATATGATTCAATGTGGCTAGTCACAACAATTATAGTAATAGATTGACAAATGAATAAACGCTTATTATAAAGAAATCAAAGTTTTAAGGCATACCTTTGTTCTTTGACAAACCTTATCTTGAGAGGTCATCTTTCATACTCCTTGAGAATATAGCAGATGTTTTCCTAATCAAGACAATAGAGGGAGAATGATGATTAGTATTTAATATAATCACAACTAAATGAGTACATGAAACCAAAAATTGAAAGGAAATGAGATACTTATCTTTGGGAGTTGTTGGGGGCTCCCTCCAAAGCTTGAGGGATACCTATAAACTTACAAAAACACAAGAAAAGTGTTTTTTTTCCAGAAACATGTTAAAAACCTATAAATTCTAAAACATCAAAAATATAAAATAAGATATCTAAGGCTACAAGAAAAGGACTTAGTAGTGTAAGTCCCTTATGTCAGATTCTTCGGGTTTGGATTTCTTTAGGTCTTCCTCTTCAACAACATTGGCTTGATCTCTTTCTCTCTTCTTGTTTCTTGGATTGTTGGGACAGTCACTCTTGTAGTGACCCTTCTTATGACATTGATAGCATTCTACCTTGGACATGTCAACTTTCTTCCTTGGTCCTTTCAATTAATTTCATTTATGTTGAGCAATGTAGGCATTTGAAACATATTCAGAATTGGCAACTAATGAGATCCTCAATTCTTCCTGACTGCAAGAAGCCTGTAGTTCTTAAAAAGTGGGAGCTTCCTTCCAGCTGTTAAGACCTGCAACAAATGCACCCAAAGTAGGTGGAAATCTTAATAAAGTAGTGATCACGAGTTCTTGGTCTGGAATAATTTCATAAATGGTCACAAGATCATCTCTTATTCTTGTTATATTTACAAAGAAGGAGGCCATTATATCTTATTTATTCATCTTTGTGGTCATTGGTTCATTCTTCAAGCTTTCCACTGGTGGGCTCCAGTATTGTAGCAATAATGCTACAACTCCTGGAGCTTCCTTCTCTAATTTTATCAACCTGGTAGTTCGTAACAAACTTGGAAGCGACGGTGTTGTATGCACAAGTACTAGCTCTTGTCGCAGTTGTCACTTGGTCAGCTGGCACAAGTCCGCTAGGGCTCAAGCCAACTTCTATATGATCTCAGAAGAAGCTTTTTAAGTGATGAACGAAAGCTATCTTAAAGGAAATTAACCTACTTTGCAAGAAATGAACTGAAAACCAACAAAACATGGAAACCCTAGTAAACCCTAATTCTACTAGCTTAATCCTTATGATGCAATGGTGGGAATGCAACTTCTAAAAGTGATGCCATTACTTCTATTGAGATGAGGTGCATGTGTCTAAACTACTTTCATGTGAAGAGAACATGTTTTTGTATTTTTGCTCAAGTTGTTGGAGTTATTATGCCTGTGCTTCTTACTGGGTCTTGACTGTGCAGGGGTAGATCAAGGGGAGGAAGGCTTGAAAAAGGTCAGGAGGACTCTGAGAGGGTCTAAGGGATCCCTAACATCATTCCACAGGAGTTCACAAAGTTCAGATGCATGGCAACCGTGTTTTCAAGCTTCTACAGGATGTCTGCAGGGGATTCTACAGGAAGTTCAGGATTTCTACAGGAAGTCTGCTAATTTCTACAGGATGTTCTACAATCGGAGTTTTGGGTGATGGATGAGTGGGAGAGGCTATAGGGATGGTCAAGGAGATAGGAGGGGAGCTGGTGATGGCTTATGGACAGAGAAATTAGATGGAGAGGGGGTTTGTAAAGCTGATTGGTCTAGAGGAGGATAGAGGCAATGAAAGGCCGAAAAGATAAAACAACTTGGATGATAGAAGAGTTGGGAGGTAAATGATCTAACTGGGAGATGAGTAGATGGCCTAAGCATGGCTGAGAAGGATAAGGAAATGATAGAGTGGTGCTGCGCAGTGCAAATGAAACAAATCACCCCTATCTTGCGTATAACCGAAATGTCATCAACCTACTCTAACTGTTTTATTAAAAAACAAAGAACAACAATGTAGTTTAAAGGGAAATCGTGCATGGTGCTGAAACAACAAGTTATTCCACAAGATCCAAATGCATGGACACTTATACAACCGAAAACATTACCTCAAGACTTGCATGAATATGTAAAACAGTGTTTTTGGTAGTTGGCACGGTCTGCACTTCCGGTCCCCAAACAAAGGTGAAAGTGAGTGTGCATTCAACCTTTTTTGGAACTTTGATTAACTCCAATCCTCTTACTCTAATCTAAAATACTGAAGCAATTTTTTTCATAACACTAACCTATGTAACCACACCAAGAAATCCGAATCAGCAAACTGTGTTTCCAAGTGCATGTAAAGGAAAAGAAATATAATGCTGAAAGAAAGAAAAGTAACAATACAAAGAAAGGAGGCCTATTGCTCTCAGGTTGGGCCCAACCCTGAGAGCTATAGCTCCTCTAAGAACTCAGAACAGAACTCGAATCTGCCTGCCTTTTATTAAAATATCATAGTCATAAGTCTAACAACATGCCAAAAATGGCTTACAAAAAGCAAAACAGAGCTATAGCTCGTAATTCAGAATCTGCAACAAAGGTTCAAAAGTTCCCATCGAAGGCTACAGCCTCAATATTTATACATTATGAGGGCCAAGCTGGCCTCCTAAATTAGTGGGGCTTGGCTGACCAACTAAAAGTAAATTGTTGTTCCCTTAGAATCCATTGGCTGCCTTCTAGCTCGGTGGTGATAGTTGTTGGAGCTCGGAGTTGAGGTGGAGATCACGAGGAAGGTCATTCAAGGCTGTGGACAACCTTCCTACAAAACCGCAATGCCACCTTGGCTGTCTCCTTGCCTTCATCTGCGTGGTTTTGCTCCATTTAATGTCAAAAAACCTGAAATAAACATGTATTAGCCACCTAGGAATAGTGACTGCCCTCCTTCCTACAAATAACACGAATATACTAAAAAATGATGCATAAGTGATGAAAAATGAGGGGTTGAGCAAGGGTAAGTAGGCCAAATGAGCCCAAAATGTTACCAAATTTGGGGCTCATCATCACCCCCAGCTAAAATATTTGCTCATCCTTGAGCAACTAGTCCAACTCCTCATCCTTCATTGCCTTTACTGCCACCCTTACATCCCAAGCCTCTGTAGTAGTGTCCTCCTTGCTAATGTGGAACCCAGCCTTTCTGTTCACCTCTTCCCACTGTTCATTATCATCCTTATCTATGATGCCTTCCATCAATCCTAGCAGCAGTGGTGGGCTTAGCTTGAGGCCAATCCAGCTGGCCTGGAGGTTTTGCATGGATTTCTTATAGAGGGCACCCGTACTAGAGCTTCCCTCATCCGAGTTGGGGTATGATACTCTCTGATTTTCAGACTGTGGGCCAATGTATTCCATCGGCGGGTGCAAGCTTGGACAGCGTTGTCTCCTAACAATCTCTCCATGTCCTCAAAATGTGCTATGGCCTGGGCCTGCTGATCCATATATCTCAATGAAGCTTGAGGGTCGGCGGACAAGTGTTGGTGTGCCGAGATTAGTGCAACTGGATCCCCTGGTTCTGCTTGAATTAGCAATGGCTCATTCAGCTCTCGGTTCATGATCGCTTTGGCTTCTGCTGCTCTTTTGTCCTCATGGTTCAACCATGAGGCGAATTCCATTAATTTCATATCTCCTAAGGCCGTATTGGGATCCCATGAAATTACATTAGGCAGGGCCAAATTATGGAGGTAGAACTCCACTAATTTGGCCTTATCCTCTGATGAACTGGTATTGCATACTTCAGTGAATTGCTGTGGGTCTTGGAGCTGATAGATACCTCTTTGCGCCAAGGTATTGATTTGAAATTGCAGCCATTGGTCTTTCAGGTACAGGCCATAGGATTTGGCCGGCTGTCTGCATTGTATTGCGTCCATGGCCCAACTGGCCATGCAGGCCAATTGTGCCTCTTTCTGCTACAGCTGTTGTCTGAGAGCTTCCACCTCAATTTGTGCTTGTTGTTCTGCTTCCTTTAGATGCAAGGTTGGCTCCCCAAGACCGGTTTGCAGTTTCTTTTTGCCTTGTTGTTCGGCTGTGGTGTCCCCGGAGGATGTACTTGTTCCTGTCCTCAGCTCCTGTAGCTGCAATCTAAGCTTTTCGTTTTCTTCCTGTAGGAACACTCGTTGGAAATTTGCCACGTGTTTAGCCATGGCTAATTCACTTCTGGCCTCCTTGAGCTACTCTTCCAAGGGGCCTATGTCCGCCACACCCTTTGACTTGGCTATTTTCATCCATGTGTGTGTACATACTCTCTCTTCCTCCAATGCAAAGAACAGTGGCACAGTGAATTTCTGAGGTATAATTTTGCCAGCCTCTAAGAAGTTGTAATATGAACTCAGGCTTGGCTGAGGGCTAGGCTCTGGAATATGCTCTTTCTCCACTTCTTTTGGTGGCTCTACTTCACCCTCCCTCGGTGGTGATGAGGGTGCTTCTCCTTCCATTCTCTCTGTTTCCTTAAGTCGGGCTAAGGTTTCCTGTAGAGCATCCTCAGCATCTTGTAGCTGAGCTTTTGAAGCCAATTGGTCTAACCTTTCTTTCCAAGTCGTTTTCTTCGGGCTCCCCCTCTCATAGGTGACTGATATCCTTGAGGGGGACCTCTCCTTGGGTGAAGTAGGGGCATCATCTATAGTGATTGGGCTGCTAGACGGAGGCTGTGGCTTGCCCGTCTTTATTCTCACACTTCTCCTAGCTTTAAAATATAGAGGGGTCTCCCTCTTTCTCTTCTCCTTGGGCTTAGGAGGTGTATGGAGGGCAGCCAGCACAGCTGCTGCCTCCCTTGCAAGAATGTCAGCTTTCTTCTCCTTGGGTTTCGCTTTCTCAGGGCTTCCTGTAGAAGACCCTTTTTCAGTTGATTTCTGGCTTCCTGTAGAAGGCCCTTTTTCAGCTGATTTCGGGCTTCCTGTAGAAGCCGGTTTCGGTTTTCCTGTAGAGACAGGTGGCACCACTTTAGGTTGCTTTGCTGAGGGTGTTTTACTTTTTGACTTGGTTGCGGCTGCTGTCGAGGTGCCTTTGCTGACGTGGACCTGCTCAGCCTTGTCCACTCTGCTTTGTAATCTTTTCTCTCTGGCCATCAACATGGGTGTGTCATCCTTCTCTTTGGCACCCTTTTTCTCTTGTTTCTTCTCTTGCTTTTTCTTCTGCTCCGTGGTCGTGGTCTTCTGGCCTTTTTCTTTCTTTCCTGCGGGCACTGACTCTTTCTCCTCACTGTTGGATGAACCGAGCTCTTCGGTCAACATCTTTATATCACCATCCTTGGTCAAATTTCTGAAGGCTTCCCATGAGAGAGGAACCTTATATGTGTGGAGCGCATCCTCCACGAGGAGTTTAATGAGTCCATGGTGGGCTACCTGGTCTGGTGTGCCTTCTTTCAACTTGGTAGCACATTCAATCATAGACTGTAGTAGAAAGTAGGGGATAATTAGTTTGTTTTCTACAGGTAGGTCCATCTGATGCCTTAATTCCGTGAGTAACCGAAAATGGTACCCATATACAATGCTAAAACGACCTTCGCAGGTGATGTACTTCATAATCTGGAGGCTAACTTCACTCCACAGTGGCAGTAAGCTGGTTCTACGAACCCCATTTTTATCTTCTGAGAATTCCTCCTCTGGGGGGAAGAATTCATTCTTAGCCTTCTGGCCCAATTTCCTCTCTTCTTTATCCCATGGTAATCCCATTGGGAGCTCAGTAACTCGGCTGATGAATTGTGGGGTGAGTCTGAGAATCAAACCCCTTAAGTTAACGGTGGCCAATGTTTTGGATTTCGGCTTCAGAGCTTGCAAAAACTCCTCTGCCACCTCATCGTCATAGCCCTGCAACTTGTCGCAGAATGACATCCATTGCGCTTGCATGAACAGCTCCACCACCTCAGGATTTTCTCTTAGCTTGGTTGAGTCGGTTGGTTCCCTTCTGATGAACCCACCCGGCATGGTGAAAAACTGTTGCGTTAGCTAGAGGTGGCGAGTGCGGAAGAAAATTGGCCTGCTGGGACAGAGCGTAGAATTACGCCTCTGTCATGCATACAATTCACAAAAACTTATCTCTCGATGACCTTAACACGGCTTAATTATACTCACATCCTGTAGGACGACAATTCATGCAACCGGCAGACAATACTTGCAAATTTTTTACGTCCAAACTGTAGAACGTCGACTCTACCACCCTCGAAACCAATTGCATGGAAGGTTCAGGCTTACCTTTTTAATCCGCCACCTTTTGACGTGAGGAACCAAATTTCCTGTAGAAGCAGCGCACGAATTCTGGAGGATACTGCAGTGGGTCTGCGCTCTCTGTGCTTCTTAACAGGCATTCGAATGGCCGAAGACTTGGAGTGTCGAGCTTCAGAGGAATCTGGATGCTCACTCAACTTTGAAACGGTGAATGATAAATGTGTGGGGTGGCAATCTAGCCGATTAGATTTGAATCTGGCAGAATCCGTGGCGCGGGGGTGAGCTGTCCCTGCCGGACCATTGGACGACGTAACTCCATCATTCTTCTGCAAGTTCCCTTACTGCCGCATCATTCCCCGCAGATCCGCCGCCGCCGTTTCTGTTAAAACGCGCTTCTCCTCGACTGGATGGCTCTCACGTGTGCACTGCCCGTTCCTTTTGCCACGACCACCGTTTTACCATCCAACTAGACCATCTGACTGGTCGACGTGGCCAGTCGAATGGCCATACGGCCGCTCAACCCATTCACTTCACACTTGCAAACATTTCAAAGTAAAATTCATGCAATTCGACGGAAGAAAGGGCGAGGCACTTACCTGTGCGGCCGCGACACAATTTTTCAGGCTCTTAAACGATGATGAGTAGATTTGTTTGCTGCTAGTGGATTGCACAGGCCCGGAGGTCCCTCTTCACAGTCCGCTAATGATGAATCTCATGATTCGGCTGCATGTGCCTACGTTAACCTTGCATGTTGCGGGCGATGGAATGGTGTACACTCTAGTTGGCTTAACTGCTACGGGACTCCTGCAGGATGTCCTGTACCAGTTTTTCCTCCTCGGGTGCATGTTGCACGATGAAGACAGTGGCCTCACGATCGCGCTCACAGGGCTCTTGGATAGCTGGGATGGGTATGGCATGGCATCTCAGCGTCTTTTTTCATTTAAAAATTGCTTTCGCTTGATAACTCAATGATCTGCTTTGATTGTGCAGGTATCTTCGTTGCATGTCGACAGGGGTGGTAGAAGGAGGTGACAGCAGTGTGTGAGGGAGAAAATGGTAGCTTGCATGCGTCCATACTAGACCTTGGTCGTTAGATCTCCTCATAGAATTAGTTCTGGGTCGTCCAAAACTTCTATAGGAAGTTTCCTGTAGAAATACAGAACTTCATGTAGAAAGTCTGCACCTTCCTGTAGAAAGTCTGCACCTTCCTGTAGAAGACTTAGGCTGTGATGAAATCGTGCCCATACCTTGGAGAAGATGAGTATTCTTGGAGGAGGTGCTGGTGAGGTCTCTGGGCAGCATGATAAGGATCCTCGACTTTGAGTTGAGAGACCTCCTCTCCTTCATAGAACACCTGCAACCTGCATGCATTTCCACATTATAAACTTGTTGTCCCTGTCTTTTTTGCTTATTGTTTTTTCTTTATTTTCTCTTTTCTTATTTTTTTTTTTTTTTTTTGAAAGATAGCAGGGGCGTCTCAATGAGGTTTTCACCCTTGCCACCTGCCTTAAGCACCTCAGAGAGGTTTTCACTCAAGGATCTTTTTTCAAATCCTTTTTTTTTTTAAAGACAATAGGGGCGCCTCAATGAGGTTTTCACCCCTACCATCTGCCTTGGGAGCCTCAGAAAGGTTTTCACCCAAGGATATTTATTTATTTATTTATTTTTATTTTATTTTTTTAGATCTTTCAGGGTATGCCCAAAGCAGAGGCAGAACCCTTCTCTATGACCAACACTGATTTCTCCACAGTTTTGATGAACTCTTGTCTTGAGAGAGGTTTCCTGTAGATCTTCAGTCGATGCCCATTGACAAGCATGGGGATGGCCTCCTCATCAATGGTCCGAATAAGAACAGATCCATTGTCATGACACTTTTCCACTGCATATGGTCCCAGCCATCTGGTTCTCAGCTTCCCCTTGAAATCTTTGTGCCTGGAGTCATACAACAGTGCCCAATCTCCTGGCTGGAATTGCTTGTCATTGAGGTGTTGGTCATGCCACACCTTTCTCTGAAGTTGAACCACTTCTGAGTGAAGGAGGGCCTGCATTCGGTGCTCATCCAGTCCATTCAGCTGCAATAACCTTTCTTGTTGTGCATGGCTGAGATCTAGGTCCAGCTGAGCTGCCATCCTCAAAGTGTTGTATTCAAATTCAATGGACAGCAAAGCTTTCTTCCCATAGACCAGCTCATAAGGTGTGAAGTCGGTTGTGGTCTTCCAGGTGGTGTTGTAAGCCCATGTGGCCTCAACCAGGCGATCTGCCCAATCTTTCCTACTGTTGCTCACCACCTTAGTCAAAATCCCTTCTAATGCTCTATTGGTGACTTCCACTTGCCCATTTGCCTGAGGATGATAGGGGTGGAAGTCCTATGCTTGATTTTGTGATGAGCTAGTAGGTCTTCAATTAGGTTGGATGTGAACTGGCTTCCTTGATCGGTGACTAGCTCTCTTGGGTAGCCAAATTTGTAGAAGATGTTTTCTCTTAAGAACTCAGCCACCTTTTCTTCTGTTGTTGCTTTGGTTGCCTTAGTTTCTGCCCACTTTTTCAGGTAGTCAGTGCACACAATGATGTAAGACCTTTGCCTCGAAGGGGGGTTGATTGGACCCACAAAGTCCATACCCCACTTCTCAAATGGCTCAAGAGTCGCTTGAGGCTGGAGAGGCATCTCATCCCTTTGAGTCGGTTTCCCCATTCTTTGGCATCGGTCACATTGGCTAATATATCTTCTGACATCTTGATGAAGTGTGGGCCAATAGTAGCCTGCCTGCAGGATTTTGAAGGCAGTCCTCTTTGCTGCAAAATGTCCTCCACAAGGCCCATCATGACAGGTGAGGAGGATATCAAAGACTTCCTCCTCCCTTACACAACGCCTTAAGATCTGATCAGGGCCAAGCTTGAACAGGTTGCCTCCGATCCAAGTAAATGAGGCACTTTTTCTGATGATTCTGATCTTCTCTCTTGAGGATAGGTGCGGAGGGAACTGTGCTGAAACAAGGTAGTTCGCTATATCAGCAAACCATGGAGAGAGTACTGAAATAGCAAACAGATGTTCATTGGGCAGCTGGTCATCAACTATTCCATCCTCATCTGCAGATAAATCCAATCTAGATAAAAAATCAGCAACAACATTTTCTTTACCTGGTTTGTCAACAATGGTCAAATCAAACTGCTGCAACAAAAGTAACCATCTAATAATACGAGCATTCACATCTGGTTTATTCATTAAATATCTAATTGCAGCATGATCAGTATGTACAAATGTTTGATAGCCAGTGATATAATGTCGGAACTTGTTCAGTGCATGGACCACAGCCAAGAATTATTTCTCGGTTACAGTGTAATTCAGTTCTGCTTTGGACAAGTTTTTGCTGACAAAGTAAATGGCATATGGAATTTTTTGTTCAACTTGTCCCAAGGCTGCCCCTATGGCTTTGTTCGAGGCATCAGTGTGGATGTGGAAAGGTAGGGCCCAGTTTGGACCTCTCAAGATTGGGGCAGACACCAACTTGTCCTTTAATTCATTCAAAGACCTCTGACAATCGTCAGTCCATTTAAACTCCACATCTTTTGCCAACAGGCCAAACAATGGCGAGGCTAGCTTGCTGAAGTCTTTAATGAATCTCCTGTAATACCCTGCTAATCCTAAGAAACTCCGAACATCCCTTACCTTTTGGGGAGGTGAAACCTTCTTGATGAGAGCAATTTTGTTAGGATCCACTTGTAACCCTTGGCAAGAAATGGTATGGCCTAGCACAGTCCCTTCAGTCATCAAGAATTCACATTTTTCAGGACTAAGGGACAGGTTCATCTCAATGCATTTGGTTAGGACTTTTCCCAGGTTGGAAAATGCTTCCTGGAAGTTGGACCCATAAGGAGTGAAGTCATCTATATAGATTTCCACTGCATCATGGACCAGCTCCGAGAAGATGCTCAAGACAGCTCTCTGGAAGGTAGCAGGAGCATTGCATAGCCCAAAGGGAAGAACTCGGTAGCCAAAGGTACCCCAAGGACAAGTGAAGGTGGTCTTATCTTGGTCTTCCGGGCTGATTTGGATTTGGTTGTACCCGCTAAACCCATCTAGGAAAGAGAAGAACTTCTTTCCTGCCAGTCCATCCAACACTTGATCTATGAAAGGTAGAGGGAAATGGTCTTTCTTGGTAGCTTTGTTCAATTCTCGGTAGTCCACACAGATTCTCCACTTCCCATTTTTCTTGGGAACCAACACCAGAGGGGACACCCATTCGCTATCCGAGATGGGGTAAATGAATCTGGCATCCAACAGTTTTTGCAATTCTTCCTTGACAATGTCCTTAAGGGCTGGATTCATCCTCATCTGGGGTTGCCTAACCGTTTTACAATCCTCTTTGATGTAAATGTGATGGGTATAGACTGAAGGATGGACTCCTTTCATCTCCTTATAGCTCCAAGCAAAAGCATCTAGATGACTGGCCAACAGACTACACAGCTCCTTTTCCTGAGAAGGAGATAGGGAGGATCTGATCTTTAACTTCCTCTCAGGGCCGAACTCCACATTCTTGACCCTGGAAGTGACAGGGTTTGTTGCACAAAGGTCCACTAAGGTGCTGGCTTGGGCATCCTCCACCAATTCCTCTAAGGATAGTGCACTGGGAGGTGGATTCTGGATCAAGGTCTCAATCAAGTCATCCTCGGTTGGGGGGTCTCTTCTAGTGGTGTCTAGGGTGCACAAAGGTGTTGAGTACACCTCATCCTCTTCTCCTTCCTCCAACCAAAGTGGTAAGTCATGCTCTAAGGAGGGTTGGGCAGGAGGGTATAGGACTAGCTACTTGGACATAGGACCATTTTTTATGGTCATGTTTCCTGCACGGCAACTTATGTAAGCATCTACAGTGGTTAACCAAGGCCTTCCCAAAATGAGAGGGTATCCAGTAAGCTTTGCCTTTGGTTGCAGAACTAAGAAATCTGCAGGATATTCCCAAGAGTCAACAGAGACCAAGACATCCTCCACAATCCCTTCGGGAGTCACGGTGGAGCGATCTGCTAGTTGTAGGACTGTCGAGGTCTTCCTCAAGGAACCCTGAAGGTTGAGTTTGACCATGGTATCCCTGGTCATTACATTAATGGCAGCCCCTAGATCAATCAAGGTGTGAGGTATGATGGTGCCATTGATGTGGACATCTACTACAGGACTCCCAAGATCTAGGTACTTTGGGCAAATGACTTGTCCCAACATAAGGTCAGACAGTTGTCCTATGACATTGATGGTTGAAGCATCTCTCTTTCGCCTGCCTGGGTGTCTGAAACACTTTTCCTTAACCAGTTTGTTGTATATCGGTACATCTTTGATGGCTTGGAGAAGTGGTATTTTCACACACAACTGCTTGAGCTCTCCCAGAAGCTCATCCTCCTCTGGTTTGGGTTGTGTGGTGGCTGTTAGTCTCTCAGGAAAGGGTGGAATAGCCTTTGGTTCACTTTCCTGCTTATCTTCCTCATCCTCTCGGGGAGGAGGTTGGCGATCCGAAAGAGTCTTTCCAGATCGCAGATTGATCTCCTGGATCTCCACAGCATAGGTAGGGCATGATGTTTCCCCAGTGTATACCTGCTGGGCCTGTCTGTTGTTGGGGTTCGGGTTCGGTTGAGCAGGCATTTGAGGTTGCCTTGGAGGAGCAGGAGGTAATGGTTGAGGTTGAACTGGTGGTGGAGGCAAAATGGCGGGAGGAGTGTTGTATTGGGGCCTCCACCCCGATTGAGGTGCATTCCATTGAGGTTGTGGCTGGGCATGTGAGTGATATGAATGAGTAGTGGGTTGAGTATGGTACTGAGGTGGATAAGACAATGGAGGGGGCATAGACCAGGAAGGATGAGCAGAGGGGCCCCAAGAAGGCATAGGAGTAGATTGGTTGGGGCTGTAATAAGCTTGGGTTGCCCCTTGCATCCCCTGCTGGTAAGTTCTAGGTCCTTGTGGCCTCCTTTGGTTGAGGAAATAGAGAGGTTCAGTGGGGGCTTATGTCCCTTGATACATGGCTTTAAGCCCAGGTAAGGTTGGACATTAATTTGTGGGATGGTCCTCCTCACAAACAAAACACACCTCAACCGAATGTAATGGACATTCATTCTTAGGGTGTCTCCTTGTACATCTAGGGCAAAATATAGCCAAGGCCCTCTCAGCTTCTTCCTTTTTCTGCTGGATCCTGAATGTATCAAGTTGCATGGCAATGGTCTGTCTCACCTCACTTTTGAGATCCTCTAATTGATTTTCAAACTCATGTTTGGAGAAAGGAATACCATCTGAGAGGAGGTTTCCTCTACCTCGTTTCCGGGCTGCCCTAGAGTGGTTTCTAAACATAGTCTTTATGTCCTCATAAGGCAGTTGGTAAATATCTCCTCCAGCTAACATGTGAAGGGTATCTAAGAGGTCTTCAGGGACTCCCCGGAGCAGGACCAACTTGAGGGATTCAGGGTCAAGTGTGCACCTGGCCCGTTTATAGCTAAGTTGGAACCTTTCCTCATAATCCTCTAAGGACTCATCATTTCCCATGGTCATCTGAAAGATTTCTCCCTTGGTTTCCTTGGACCTAAAGTAGTCCCGGTATTTAGTGTTGAAAGCTTGCTGCATCTGAGCCCAAGTGGTGATACTGTTCCCAGGTAAGCCCATGAACCAACGTAATGTTGCATCCTTAAGAGTTGAAGGGAAGAGTTTCAGCTTCTGCTCATCTTCAGTATAGTCATAGGTTCGACAAAGGACACCAAACTCAAACAGGAAGGTATCAGGATCTTCAGTAGTCAGTCCATGGAAGTGAGGTAAAGTGGAAGGGCTAATGTTCTTCATTTTCATGTCTCCATTGGTCTCTCGGATGGGGAAGGCACCTTCTATTCTCGCATCTTCTCCTCTATTGTCAGTCATAGCTTCAGATGGAATGGTCTCTAATTCTTCTTCTGCTATAGGATCTTCGTATATCTCAGGAGGTTCACCTATAGGTTCTTCTGGATCACTGTCACCGAAGAAGAGAGAAGGGTGACTCAGTGATGTAGTGGGGGTGTTGGGTAAGAATTTGCATGTTTTATCTCGATTCCTACGAGGCATGAAATGGAAAGACTTTTTTGATTGCTTTTGTTTTTTCTGGTACCTGCAAAAACTTGAAACAGATGGATCTGCAACTAACTATCTTGCTGAAATGAAAATGCAGAATTGAAATGAAAGCAGGAAAGAACTAATCTACTTTGCTCAAATGGAATTGCAGGAATGGAAATGCTAGTCTACGCTTGCCAAATTGAAATGCTAATCTATGCTTGCAAAATTGAAATGCTAATCTATGCTTGCAAAAATAAAATTGCAGAATTGAAATGTTAATCTATGAAAGCAGGAAATGTCTATGCTACTTTTGCAGAATGGGAATGAAATAAACTACTTGGCAGAAGGCGAGAGTAGGAGAATAGAAGAAAAGCAACAATTACTAATACTCTGATGCTTCCCCGGCAACGGCGCCAAAAATATGGTGGGCTCCAGTATTGTAGCAATAATGCTACAACTCCTGGAGCTTCCTTCTCTAATTTTATCAACCCGGTAGTTCGTAACAAACTTGGAAGCAACGGTGTTGTATGCACAAGTACTAGCTCTTGTCGCAGCTGTCACTTGGTCAGTTGGCACAAGTCCGCTAGGGCTCAAGCCAACTTCTATATGATCTCAGAAGAAGCTTTTTAAGTGATGAATGAAAGCTATCTTAAAGGAAATTAACCTACTTTGCAAGAAATGAACTGAAAACCAACAAAACATGGAAACCCTAGTAAACCCTAATCCTACCAGCTTAACCCTTATGATGCAATGGTGGGAATGCAACTTCTAAAAGTGATGCCATTACTTCAATTGAGATGAGATGCATGTGTCTAAACTACTTTCATCTGAAGAGAACATGTTTTTGTATTTTTGCTCAAGTTGTTGGAGTTATTATGCCTGTGCTTCTTACAGGGTCTTGACTGTGCAGGGGTAGATCAAGGGGAGGAAGGCTTGAAAAAAGTCAGGAGGACTCTGAGAGGGTCTAAGGGATCCCTAACATCATTCCACAGGAATTCACAAAGTTCAGATGCCTGGCAACCGTGTTTGCAAGCTTCTACAGGATGTCTGCAGGGGATTCTACAGGAAGTTCAGGATTTCTACAGGAAGTCTGCTAATTTCTACAGGATGTTCTACAATCGGAGTTTTGGGTGATGGATGAGTGGGAGAGGCTATAGGGATGGTCAAGGAGATAGGAGGGGAGCTGGTGATGGCTTATGGACAGAGAGATGAGATGGAGAGGGGGTGTGTAAAGCTGATTGGTCTAGAGGAGGATAGAGGCAATGAAAGGCCGAAAAGATAAAACAACGTGGATGATAGAAGAGTTGGGAGGTAAATGATCTAACTGGGAGATGAGTAGATGGCCTAGGCACGGCTGAGAAGGATAAGGAAATGATAGAGTGGTGCTGCGCAGTGTAAATGAAACAAATCACCCCTGTCTTGCGTATAACCGAAATGTCATCAACCTACTCTAACTGTTTTATTAAAAACCAAAGAACAGCAATGTAGTTTAAAGGGAAATCGTGCATGGTGCTGAAACAACGAGTTATTCCACAAGATCCAAATGCATGGACACTTCTACAACCGAAAACATTACCTCAAGACTTGCATGAATATGTAAAACAGTGTTTTGGTAGTTGGCACGGTCTGCACTTCCGGTCCTCAAACAGAGGTGAAAGTGAGTGTGCATTCAACCTTTTTTGGAACTCTGATTAACTCCAATCCTCTTACTCTAATCTAAACTACTGAAGCAATTTTGTTCATAACACTAACCTATGTAACCACACCAAGAAATCCGAATCAGCAAACTGTGTTTCCAAGTGCATGTAAAGGAAAAGAAATATAATGCTGAAAGAAAGAAAAGTAACAATACAAAGAAAGGAGGCCTATTGCTCTCAGGTTGGGCCCAACCCTGAGAGCTATAGCTCCTCTAAGAACTCAGAACTGAACTCAAATCTGCCTGCCTTTTATTAAAAGATCATAGTCATAAGTCTAACAACATGCCAAAAATGGCTTACAAAAAGCAAAACAGAGCTATAGCTCGTAATTCAGAATCTGCAACAAAGGTTCAAAAGTTCCCATCGAAGGCTACAGCCTCAATATTTATACATTATGAGGGCCAAGCTGGCCTCCTAAATTAGTGGGGCTTAGCTGACCAACTAAAAGTAAACTGATGTTCCCTTAGAATACGCTGGCTGCCTTCTAGCTCGGTGGTGATAGCTGTTGGAGCTCGGAGTTGAGGTGGAGATCACGAGGAAGGTCATTCAAGGCTGTGGACAACCTTCCTACAAAACCGCAATGCCACCTTGGCTGTCTCCTTGCCTTCATCTGCGTGGTTTTGCTCCATTTAATGTCAAAAAACCTTAAATAAACATGTATTAGCCACCTAGGAATAGTGACTGCCCTCCTTCCTACAAATAACACGAATATACTAAAAAATGATGCATAAGTGATGAAAAATGAGGGGTTGAGCAAGGGTAAGTAGGCCAAATGAGCCCAAAATGTTACCAAATTTGGGGCTCATCATCCACTTGACCAATGTTCCTTAATAGTTAATAACTTTGACAAGGCTTCATACATTTCCTGAGCATGATTGATGTTGGCTATATATGGAACAAGATTGTCATTTATTCCTTCTACCATTAGAGTCATGGCCACCAATTCTAATTCTCTAAATTTTACTTTGTCAGCATCATTAGAGTCATCTGTAGGCTTCTTTACTTTTCCCTTGACCAAGTCAAGTACTTTGTTCTTTTCAAGGATGAGGTCAATCATTTTCTTCCAAGATCTATAATTTGAGGCTCCTTCAAGTTTGTTCTCTCCCTTGATTGTGTTATACATCTTCCTTGAATATAGTAGACTCCTTCCCTGAGATAATCATTTTGAATGGTTCCTTGATCAAGTGCTTGAGACTGCATTTTTCTTCTTTCTTCACCAAAGCTCTGATACCATGTTAGAAAATCTAAAAGGAAGAAATATTTTCTTATACTTGATAATTACTAGTGATGTTTTTGACTTCTTATTAAGTTTTATTTATATCTTATTTCTTTATTTCATTAAGCAATTATCAAAGCGAAAGCACATAAAATAATGGACACTAAATATAGGCACTGTGCCAGGGAAAAACCCCCCTCGGGGGGAAAACCCAGTCAAAATTATCTTCCTTTCAATAGTATTCTTTGAGAATATTCACCCTATACAAAGACCAAACCTTCCCTCCACACCAAGTCAGCCTCCCAGAACTTCGACCTCTTTTCCAGCAACATTGACTATGTAGCAACTTCTAGCATCAGGCAGCTTTCAAGATCAGTGAAACTTGGAAAACTTCGATCTACCAAACTAGGGCACGAAAGAAAGAGAGAGAGGCACCAACATTTTTCTTTTCTTATTTTCCTTAGACTCCACTCAACTCACACTTCCTTTGGTTTCCTTAGACCTACTTCGCACTTATTTGGCTTCCTTAGAGACGTCAAACTTGCTTGAGATGAGATGCTCCAAATGAATTCAACTTGCTTCTATTTATAGGCTTCAAGGGAGGTCGAATTGATGTCCTTAGGCTGACTTGATCTCTTTTAGGCGGACTTGAAGTGGAAAATACATATTTGACTCAATACTAAACCTTTTTACATGATTCAAAAGTCCAAGAAGGGTCTCTTTAAAAGTACACTAATTTTATTGACTCATAATAAATCCTACAAGTCCTCAATGGAAACTTTGACCTAAAACATGGTGACCCAAGAATGAAACCCGTGCTTTAATAAATCACAATAATAACAATAATATTTTTTTTCTTTATTATTTTGACAAGTACATTACAAGATGACTCAAATACATTTAATGAAGACCGAACCTAGTGTTTAGTCAATTTAGTGTTTCTAAATTGATGTCATTAATTGTCAACCCGGGGCTCGTAAGTTGATGAAGTGAAGGTGTACTATATGTACTTAAGCAACCTCTTAGATCTTTTTGTCGTTTGGGGGTGTTGTTTGTGGTCAATTTATCTTCCTAAGATGGAATGGAGATTTTATAAACAGATGAGTGAGTGTGTGTGTAAGGTGATTTCTAAATGAGTGAGTGTGTGTTACAGGTGATTTCTAACTACCTTCTAAACTTGCAAAGAAAAATCTTGAAAGAAATAAATAACTTGAAATGAACTGAAAGCAAAGAACCACTTTCTAATGGCACTAGACACTATTCATGCTGCTGCAAATAAAAAGGTAAGAAAACCACTTTAAAAACCAATGATAATGTTTATCTCTTCCTAACTCTCTGCTTCCAACATATGGTACTATGTAAAACACGATTAGGAAGTAGTTAGAGATGAGTTTAAAAAGTGATCAAAAATGAGAAAAATCTACTTTAAAGACTAGTTATAATGTTCAGCTCTTCCTAACTCTCTGCTTTCAGCATATGGAATTATGTGAAGCACGATTAGAAAGTAGTTAAAGATTAGTCTAAAAAGTACTCAAAGCCAGCTGTAAATTATTAGTATTCTGATCTCTAAAAGATGAACAATTTATGATAAAGAGACCATCAATATGTTAACATACAACTTTGAGAAACTAAACTAAAAATCAGCTATGAAAATAGAGTAAAGGCAGCAACTTTGAATATGTCAACTGAAAATACCATCAGATATAAAGCAAATACACAAAGACAAAACAATCCCGGGTTAAAAACCTGCAAAAACAATACTGATCAGTTTAAAATGAATGCTGGAAATAAAATGACATGAAATCAAATGGTATACTATTATACATGATAAAAGAAATAAAGATTGCTGAAAGCATGAAAATGAAATCAAACACTATGTACACGGGCTGTCATAGATGGGGGCCCTCCATCCACGCAACCAACTTAAAAGATCAGCTACGAAAAGGTGAACAGAACAGTCTTCTTTTTATAAAACCAGCATGTCAAAATACAGTGAAAAGTGCTGTAGGAACAGCCTTCTAAAACAGAGTTTTTATAACAGAATCAGCGCAGCAATTACAATAATCAAAAAGCTAATCATAAGCGTTGGCACACGCTTTATTTATAAGCACAGAGGCAACTACTCTCTGCGTGAACTAAGCAACTACAGCCTAACCTATTAACTACGCAGCAACACGCAGTCTTAGCTAATTAGCTTGTGCAGCAAACACGTAGGTAACTCCGTGCACTTTTGAGGGAAACGGTCATCATGGGAGACAAATCTATGCTTGGATCCTGTCTTTAGCTGTCCTCATGGCATGGAGGAGGTGCCAGCTACAGTTCCGTGTCCCAACTGCTCACGGCTTCCGTGCCACTGTTTAGAACTTGACCGTTTGACCGAGGGAATACCTGCGTTGACCAAGGGCATACGTGACTGGTTTGGCTCAACCAATAGCATACGATCCATGTGTACATCCAACCCAACATGCCCATGTGGCTCGTTCCTTGAGAAGACACGTGGAGCATATCAAACAACAAAAAGGCTGCGGAATCTATGAACAGTTGCGGAATTGCTGAACAGCTGCGGAATTGCTGAACAGCTGCGAAAACTCTGTTTATATGTCAAAAATCTAAACCAACAGTAAAACATAAGCAAAGTTAACTAATTATGCTTAAAGACATCAAATGTAATGATCTGGGTAAGTTTATGCGGAAAATAGAGCAAAAGAGAGGGATAAGTGAGGAAAAACTGTAGGTAATGATGGATAATCAAGTGCAAGTTAGAGGCTCTACATACCCCCACTACGAGGGTGTTGCATGTCCTCATGCAACAAAAACATTGTTTAATCCACCTGCTGAGATGCCTCTGCTAAGACATATAGTTTTCTCCTCTTCCTCTGTGTGGCCACATTGACTCTTGGTCTTTTCATCAAACATCTGAATTTTAAATTGATCAAAGCTCTGCTTAACTTCCTGCATTTCTTCTTGAGCTTTTTGTTTTCCTTTTGCCAAAGGCCCATATGAAGCATGGTATTATCTTGGATCATCTTGTCCACATTGCTCTGTTCCTTCAGTTTTTCATTTTCTTGTTTGATGTGGCGATTTAGTACCTCTAGCTCAAATACTTCTTGCTTCAGTGATTGAACTTGCTGTTCAAGAGGTAGAATAGTGCTTGGACCAGCAACAGCTTGTTCTAATGTTTCCAAGTAGTTATATACTCTCTGCTGGTCTGGGTCAACCTCTGGTGACCTCCTTGGACTAGGCTCACGCTCAAAAGGACTTTCCTCACGTGGAGGGCTAGTCTCAACCTGCTCAACATGTGGAGAGCTTTTCTCAAAGTCAAGTCTTGTAGCAACCTTTTTAGGTGTGCTCAAGTCAATAAAGAATGACTCTTTGTTCTCTGTGGCCCCCATTTTGCTTTGTAACCTGCTGCTCCTTCTCACGGTGGTGATGCTCTGTTTTTCTTTTTGTTGCTTCTGTTTTTGTTTTTGCATCTTCTTGGAAAGGGCGGCCTCATGAAGTTGGGCCAACCTATGTGCCAATGGCTGAGTGTCCTCTTCTCAGGAGTAAGGTAGGTTTCTTGGTCTATGGCTTTTCCTTTATCTTTCTTTTGTTTCTTCTTACTCTCCTTTTTCTTTTGAGCAGCTTCTTGTACAATTTCTTGCAGGATTTCTGTAATGATTCCTTGGGCTGTTTGATCAATGTCTACAGCAGGTTCAGGGTCAATTTCATGTTCAGAATGATGGGCAACATTTTCTTCTTCAACAAGGTCTTGGACAGTTTCTTCTTGGACAGCAGTTTCAAGGGTAACCTCTTCTCTTTTTCTTCTACTCTTTCTGGGCACTGAGGCTTCTCCTGCCTCTTCGAAGTGGTTTCTCACAAGGAATCTTTCCCAGGTATCCCTTTTGGCCTTTAATTGTTCTTCAACTAGTATTTTGACAAGCCCATGATGGTATAAATGTGGCTCAATGTTTCTTGGATTTCTTTGGACTATTGAGCACATTTTTCTAAGGCTTGAGAGTAAAAAGTATGGAAGGTTAATGTCATGCTCTCCTAAGAAATGCATCATAATTTTGGCATGATAAACATATAGAACTCCAAACCTTCCCTCACATGTAAAGAACTTTTGTACTAGTAGAAGCAGAGCTGTCCATTCTTCTTTGACAAGATTAACAGGGATTCCTTTTGTAAAGATGCTAGTGTCCATACCTGGATTCTTCAGAATTTGCTTCCATTGCTGGTCTTGTACTGATCGATTTTTGAACCATCTCTCCCCAGTTTGTGGTAGTGAAGTGGCCTGTGCCAAACTGCTCTCGGTGACTGTGAATTTCAGATCTCCTATCTCCACTTGGTTGTCTTTCTCTTTGAAAGAACGTGCAAAAGTCTTTGTGACCTCTCTATGATAACCCTTGAATTTTTGAATGCACTGGAGCCAATTTGCCTTTTGCAGAGGATCTTTTACTTGGGGATATCCTTCCAGAAATTTGGAGCCCTCTGGCTCTGCCCTCAGAAGTTTACCCATCGATTCTCTGGCTCTGTTTTAATACTCTTGAGGAAGGGTTATACGGTTTCAACAGTGGCTTTAACTCAACAGATTTACGGCTTCAACAGTGGTTTCCACACAGTAGACTTACGGCTTCAACACAACAGCCGTAATACATTCACAACAGTGGTCAAAGTTTAGCAGAGGAGATAAACGAAACAGAGTATGGTTACGATGACAGAGTGGTGAATAAGGCAGAGTAGTGGAAAGCAAGGAAAATGCGGAAGTGAAACAACTGCGTGAATGAGATAATACATGCGTAGGAGGGTTATGAATGATGGGAAGAAACGGTTAAGTCCTTCGACTTCGGTCATGAGTGTACATTTGGCTGCGGAATCATAACGCAGAGAGTCGTAGTACAATTGTCTACGTCACTTAGGTACGAAAATTTAAATGGAAACGCAGCCGTGTGTGGGCTTTTAAATCGTGATGAATGGTGGCTGTTAAGGCTGAGAGATACGGGGATTTCGGTCGAGTAATGGAGAGGATTGGCAATCATTACATTGAATGGCAAAAAACACAACCCGTAAACTATGCAAAATGTTATAACCATAGGTTTAGAAATTAGATCATACCTTAGGTGTCCGCGTTTTGATTCCTTTTGCTTATCTGACATTACCCTTTCATTGTTTGTTGCTGCTACATGACCTTTCAATTTTTGCTGATGACCTTTGGACTGCAGATTCCTTCTTTAAACAGACTGTGTTTTTTTTTATGCAGGTACAGAAAGTGTATTGGCTGCGGAATTGGGATATTGGCTGCGGAATTGCTCCTCAGCTGCAGAAACTGCAGAAATACCCTTCTGACTGCACAAAACAACTTTAGTTGTGTAAAAATAAATCTAACAATGACTTTATTGATGGAATGGAATGTAATGGATGAATGAATGGAAAGAAATGAGATGGAGTGAGAGTGGTTGAATGGATAAGATGGTGAATGAAGTGGATGAAATGGCGAAATGAGATGGAAGAGAAAGAGATTTTTTTTTTTGGAAAACATGAGGTGTCAGGTGACCCTGATTTTCACCTCAGGTTTTCTGCATAAGACTGCCAATCAGAGATTGGTTTTCAGGCTTATACATTTATTCTTTTTTTTTCTTTTTTTTTTCTTTTTTTTTTCTTTTTTTCAAAAACCAAAGATTAGGCTGATGGAGGAGAAGAATCCTTCTCCACCAACCTGATTGCAGAATCTTCTTTAAACAACTTGACAAATTCCTCTTTTGAGAGTGGCCTCTGGTAGACTTTCAGGCGATGGCCATTCACAATAAGAGGAGTATGAAATTCATCAATAGTTTTCACTCGAACTGCTCCATTACTAAAGACTTCATCAACCTCATATGGCCCAAGCCAATGAGTTTGAAATTTTCCTTTGAAGTCCTTAAACTTTGAATCAAACAATAGAGCCCAATCTCCTTTCTGAAACTTTCTTTCTTTGATATGACGATCATGCCATTTAGATCTTTGGTGCTGAACTAGATCGGTCCTTAGAATTGCATCTTGTCTTATTTCATCTAGCTCATTTAGCTGGTCCATTCTGTGTTTTTGGGCTTCTGAGAGGCTCATTCCCAATTGGACTGCCATCTTGAAGGTCTTGATTTGGAACTCAATGGGAAGCAAGACTTCCTTCCCATAAACAAGTTCATAGGGAGAATGTCCTGTTGTGTTCCTCCATGTGGTTCGATAGGCCCATAAGGCTTCAGGAAGCCTTTCCGCCCAATCTCTTCTATGAAGATGAACAGTCTTGGTGATAATGCCTTCAAGAACTTTATTGGTAGATTCCACTTGGCCATTGGATTGCGGATGGTAGGGAGTAGATGTTCTGTGTTTGATCTTATATTCCTCCATCAGCTTCTCCATCAATTTAGATGTAAATTGGCTGCCCTGATCTGTTACAATTTCCCTTGGGACACCAAAACGAGTGAAAATATCCTCAAAAAGAAATTGAACAACTGAATTTTCAGTGGCAGAAGGCAATGCCTTGGCTTCTACCCACTTAGTAACATAATCAGTACAAACCAGTATATACTTCTTTTGCTTTGATGGTGGATTAATTGGTCCAACGAAATCTAGAACCCATTTCTCAAAGGGTTCGATGCATACCTGAGGCTGTAGTGGCATTTCATTTGAAGGAGTTGGTCTCCCAACTCTCTGACAGCTGTCACACCTTCTAACATATTGCTTTGCATCTTTAAAGAGAGAAGGCCAATAATATCCTAGAGAAAGGATTTTATAGGCTGTCCTCTTGTCAGCAAAGTGCCCACCGCATGGTTCATCATGACATGCCTTAAGGATGTCAGGCATTTCATCTTCCCGAACACACCTTCTGATTATACAATCTGGCCCTGTTTTGAACAATTCATTAGAAATCCAAGAATAATGTGAACTCTCCTGAATGATTTTCCTTTTTTCATTAGGAAATAAGTGTAGAGGTAGCTTCCCTGTAACTAGATAATTAGCCATATCTGCATACCAAGGAGTCTTGGTAGTTACTGCAAACAAGTATTCATCTGGAAACTTATCTTCTACTGGAGAATCCTCATTAGTGTTTTGGATTCTAGACAAGAAATCAGCTACTGTGTTTTGTTTTCCAGGTCTATCTAACACAGTAATGTTGAATTCTTGTAAGAGTAAAAGCCATCTTGTAACTCTACCATTAGTAACAGGTTTGTTCATTAAATATCTTATGGCAGAGTGATCAGTATGGACAAAGGTTTCATAGCCGGTTATGTAGTGTCTAAACTTATTGATCGCATGTACCACAGCTAAGAACTCTTTTTCTGTAACAATATAATTTAACTCGGTGGGAGTCAAATTCTTACTTGTATAATAAATGGCATAAGGGATCAAATCTTTTTGTCCCAAAACAGCTCCTAGAGCTGTATCTGAAGCATCAGTAGAAATGTGGAAAGGGAGTTTCCAATTTGGCCCCCTTAAGATGGGTGCTTCAGATATTCTAGTCTTTAAAGCTTCAAAGGCAGATTGACACTCAGGATCCCATTTGAACTCACAGTCTTTGGTAAGCAATTTGAAAAGAGGAGATGCTATCTTAGTGAAGTTTTCAATAAATCTTCTGTAATATCTAGTAAACCCAAGAAAACTTCTAACATCTTTCTTGCAATTTGGAACAGGTAACTTAGAGATGACTTCCACTTTGGATCTATCAACCTTAATCCCATCTCCTGAAATATGATGTCCTAAAACAATCCCTTCAGTAAACATCATAAAACACTTTTCATGACTTAAAGAAAGATTTGTTTCCTTACATCTTATCAGTACTTTTTCCAAATTTTCCAAAGCTTCTTCAAATGTATTACCATAAACTGTGAAATCGTCCATGTATACCTCTACACAATCATGAATCAGATCTGAAAAGATTCCTAGTACAGCTCTTTGAAATGTAGCGGGTGCAATGCACAATCCAAAAGGGAGTACTCGGTAGGCAAAAGTTCCCCAAGGACAAGTGAATGTGGTTTTGTCTTGATCTTCAGGTACTACCTGAATTTGATTATACCCACTAAAACCATCCAGGAATGAGAAATACTTTTTACCTGCTAAAGTGTCTAGTACCTGATCAATAAAAGGTAGAGGGAAATGATCCTTTAAGGTTGCCTTGTTCAATTCTCGATAATCAATGCAAACTCTCCATTTACCATTCTTTTTGGGCACTATAACCAAGGGAGAAACCCATTGGCTATCTGAAATGGGGTAAATGAAGTTTACCTTGAGCAATTTCTGGAGTTCTTCTTTCACGATTTCCCTAAGGTTTGGATTCATCCTTCTTTGTGGTTGCCTAATAGGTCTGTTGTTTTCTTCAATATAGATGTGATGAATACAAGTCTTAGGATCGATTCCTTTCATGTCAGTGTATTCCCATGCAAATGCAGTGGAATGTTTTTGCAACAGTTTAGTTAATTCTTCTTGTTGTGGTCTTTCCAAGTTTTTGTTAATGTTCAATGTTTTTCCTGGAAGGATTTCAACTGTAGAACTACCAAACTCTTCCATTGAGAAGAGAGACATCTGTCTAGAGGAGAGATATTCAATGTCTGCATCTAACTGAAACTGTGTAGAGTCATATTCTAAAGGTATTTCAAAATTTTCTAATGTATTTAGAATTTGACTATCCTCACTAATCTTAGAGATGGTTAGAACAGGTTGAATAGTATCCTCATCATCAACCCACTCATCTTCTCCTATTTCTGTTATTGCCTTTGCTGGAGGATACAAGTTGAATTTCTTGGTGGAATTACCATCTGATATATACATGTCCCCAGACCTACAACTTATGAAAGCATCAGCTGTGGCCAGCCAAGGTCTTCCTAAAATAAGAGGATGTCCTCCTAGATTGTTCTTGGGAGTTAAAATCATAAAATCAACTGGATATTCCCAAGATTCTAGGGAGACTGGAATGTCTTACAATACACCATCAGGTTTAATGATTGATATATCTGCAAGTTGTAGTAAAGTAGGTGTAAAGAGAAGGTTAGGAAGCTTTAACTGATCCATGGTCTGTCTACTCATGATGTTGATAGCGGCTCCTAAGTCAATCAAAGTATTTGGGATTTCAACCCCATTAATATGAGTTTTGACAATAGGGCTACCGGGATCCACATACTTTTGCATGGTAATCTTACCCATCATAATGTCTGCAATTTTTCCAACTAGATGTATCCTTTTGGTATCTCTGGTTCTCTTTCCTGTTTTCTTCAAACTCAACTCCTTTATTGTCTTCGCTAGAATGGGAATTTCCTTAATGGCTTGTAACAAGGGGATCTTGATACAGACATTCTTCAATTCATCTAGAAAACTATAGTCAGGCACCCATATTTTCTTTTCCACTCCTTTGTCAATTTGTAATCTTTCAGGAAAAGGATGTGTAGCTAAAGGTGTAGGTTGCTCAACTATGGGAGTTGTAGAGGTTGATTCTTTTTCTTTTTCTTTTTGGATATTTTGGTTTTGAAGTGATACTTCAGAACCCTTATTGACTTTGAGAGATTCTTCCTCAGAAATGCTTGGTTGTTGAACACTTGTAGAAGGTTGATCTAAGATTCTACCTGATCTGAGTTGTACTTCATTGAGAGGAACAACCATATAGGTAGGGAATGGTTGACCTTCCATCATGTAAGCATTTTGAGGGTTCCTATTATTTGGATTTGGTAATGGCTGAGAGGGAAGTTGATTTGATTTCTGCTGGGATTGAAGCGATAGTTGAGAATTTTGATTTTGTGGAGGAGGTTGTTGTTGTTGAGGGTATGGCAATGATAGTTGTTGACCTTGATTTGGAAGTTGTGGAGCTTGCTGATTCTGAAATGATGGAGGATATTGATAGAATTGAGCAAATCTCCCATAAGGATTTTGCATGCTTTGCATCCATGCTTGAAAAGCATTTTGAGGTTGAGGCCAAGGTTGTTGCCAAGGATTCCAATTTGGTTGGGATTGAGAATTCATAGGGTTGTTAAACCCTTGATTATGTTGCCCTTGCCAAGGTCTCCTTGCAATAAAACAGAGAGATTCAAGTGTATTTGGATCCTCTTGAAAAATTGCTTTGAGGCCAGGTATTGAAGGACAATCCTTAGTCTCATGAGTTTCTGAGCAAATTACACATGTTTCTACAACGTGTGTGTCCAAGGGACATTCCCTTAAAGCATGTTTCTTTCTACATTTCGGGCAAAAAATGGCCAAAGCCTCAGCTTCTGCTTTTTGTTTATTGTGAATCTTAAGGGTATCTAGTTGTTCACTAAGACTCCCTAAGATGTCATTTTTGAATTCATCAAGCATATTGCCGATTTCAGCCCTACTTACTGATCCTGTTGCAGATTTATTTGCTCTAAGGAGAGAAGGATCTCTAGGCCCTTTTTGAGTTTTTGATTTGCCTCTTGAGAGATGGATACAAAGTTCTGCTATATCATTGAGTGAAATTGGAGAAATATCCCCTTTCCCCATCATGTTTAAGATATCTATCCATTCATCCCTAATGGCTTTTAATAAGAGGGCTTTTAAGGTCTCTTCATCCAAGCTACTCATTTTTGCTCTTTTCAAGTTATATTGAAATCTTTCAAGTAAATCTTCTAAGCTCTCATCTTCTCTTTGTATCATTTTAAAAACCTCGTCCTTGTGATTAGTAGGCATACAATAGTCCAAATACCTATCCAAAAATGTCTGTTTCATTTCATCCCAAGACCTAATGGATTGAGTGAGTAACCCCATGAACCATTTCAAGGCTTGATCCTTCAGTGTTGAAGGGAACAATTTGAGTTTCTGAGAGTCATCCAGGTAGTCATAAGTTCGACACACCACTTCAAACTCAAATAAAAATGTTTCAGGGTCCTCAGTTCTTAACCCATGGAAATTTGGGAGGACAGATGGTGATATGTTTTTCATAGTGGCTCGGGAATCCTCATTAACAATGGGAAACCCAAATGAATTATCCCCATCTCTATTTCCTCCTCCAAGGGGACCTCTACCTCCATTATTGTTGTTGTTTCCTCCTCCTCCTCTACCTCTACCTCTACCACCTCCTTCTTCCTCTGCCATGATGGTTCTCCTAGGGATTTCAAAATCTTCTGGTTCCTCTACAAAAGGTGAATGAGAAGAGATTTCTCCTTCTTCTTCAGATGATTCCACTTCCTCAATTACAATTGGTCTTTCTGTAGGAGAAAGAGAAGAGTCTCTTCCTGGTTCAAATTCAATAGAAGGTGTAGGAGAGTCAACTCTTGGCTCTTGAATTCCAGGAATTCTAGGACTAGGAGTGTCGGTTGGAGATAAGGGAGGTGTCTCTTGTCTATCCCTTGAAGCAGATGGACTTGTAAAAATTGAACTTCGAGCTCTAGCTAAAAACCTTCCCCTAGAATCTCTAGCTCTATGCATGTCATTTTTTATTATTTTTCTTCAAGTCAAGTTAATAGTTCTTTTTCTGATCTTCCAGTTCACTCTAGGTGCAAGAAGAGAGCATACTCAAGAAACTACCAAATCAATAACTTTCTCTTTTCTGATCCTCCAGATCACCTTGAAGTGCAAGAGGAGAGCATACTTTGATAGGTTATCAACTTCTTTCCTTGAAATTTTTATGTTTTTTTTTTTCTAAGAATATGGCTACTTAATTTCACTTCCCCGGCAACGGCGCCAAAATCTTTAGTCAATTTAGTGTTTCTAAATTGATGTCATTAATTTTCAACCTGGGGCTCGTAAGCTGATGAAGTGAAGGTGTACTATATGTACTTAAGCAACCTCTTAGATCTTTTTGTCGTTTGGGGGTGTTGTTTGTGGTCAATTTATCTTCCTAAGATGGAATGGAGATTTTATAAACAGATGAGTGAGTGTGTGTGTAAGGTGATTTCTAAATGAGTGAGTGTGTGTTAGAGGTGATTTCTAACTACCTTCTAAACTTGCAAAGAAAAAGCTTGAAAGAAATAAATAACTTGAAATGAACTGAAAGCAAAGAACCACTTTCTAATGGCACTAGACACTATTCATGCTGCTGCAAATAAAAAGGTAAGAAAACCACTTTAAAAACCAATGATAATGTTTATCTCTTCCTAACTCTCTGCTTCCAACATATGGTACTATGTAAAACACGATTAGGAAGTAGTTAGAGATGAGTTTAAAAAGTGATCAAAAATGAGAAAAATCTACTTTAAAGACTAGTTATAATGTTCAGCTCTTCCTAACTCTCTGCTTTCAGCATATGGAATTATGTGAAGCACGATTAGAAAGTAGTTAAAGATTAGTCTAAAAAGTACTCAAAGCCAACTGTAAATTATTAGTATTCTGATCTCTAAAAGATGAACAATTTATGATAAAGAGACCATCAATATGTTAACATACAACTTTGAGAAACTAAACTAAAAATCAGCTATGAAAATAGAGTAAAGGCAGCAACTTTGAATATGTCAACTGAAAATACCATCAGATATAAAGCAAATACACAAAGACAAAACAATCCCGGGTTAAAAACCTGCAAAAACAATACTGATCAGTTTAAAATGAATGCTGGAAATAAAATGACATGAAATCAAATGGTATACTATTATACATGATAAAAGAAATAAAGATTGCTGAAAGCATGAAAATGAAATCAAACACTATGTACACGGGCTGTCATAGATGGGGGCCCTCCATCCACGCAACCAACTTAAAAGATCAGCTACGAAAAGGTGAACAGAACAGTCTTCTTTTTATAAAACCAGCATGTCAAAATACAGTGAAAAGTGTTGTAGGAACAGCCTTCTAAAACAGAGTTTTTATAACAGAATCAGCGCAGTACTTACAATAACCAAAAAGCTTATCATAAGCGTTGGCACACGCTTTATTGATAAGCACAGAGGCAATTACTCTCTGCATGAACTAAGCAACTACAGCCTAACCTATTAACTACGCAGCAACACGCAGTCTTAGCTAATTAGCTTGTGCAGCAAACACGTAGGTAACTCCGTGCACTTTTGAGGGAAACGGTCATCATGGGAGACAAATCTATGCTTGGATCCTGTCTTTAGCTGTCCTCGTGGCATGGAGGAGGTGCCAGCTATAGTTCCGTGTCCCAACTGCTCACGGCTTCCGTGCCACCGTTTAGAACTTGACCGTTTGACCGAGGGAATACCTGCGTTGACCAAGGGCATACGTGACTGGTTTGGCTCAACCAATAGCATACAATCCATGTGTACATCCAACCCAACATGCCCATGTGGCTCGTTCCTTGAGAAGACACGTGGAGCATATCAAACAACAAAAAGGCTGCGGAATCTCTGAACAGCTGCGGAATTGCTGAACAGCTGCGGAAACTTTGTTTATATGTCAAAAATCTAAACCAACAGTAAAACATAAGCAAAGTTAACTAATTATGCTTAAAGACATCAAATGTAATGATCTGGGTAAGTTTATGCGGAAAATAGAGCAAAAGAGAGGGATAAGTGAGGAAAAACTGTAGGTAATGATGGATAATCAAGTGCAAGTTAGAGGCTCTACACCTAGTTACATTTTCCAGCACTTAGAAGAATCATTATGACAAGGTTAGTATATGTTCCATATAGTATGGAAACAATACTATTGAAAGATGAAGGAATATAGTTGGTCAAGTTGCAGTATTTTAAGGAAAGAAATCTATAGGTATAAGATGCAGACTTGTTTAAGGGAAAATACCTAGATGATTATATGGAAGCATAGGAATGCATATTTGGAGTAACTTTTACCTTTGCTAGGATTCATATGAATAGAATCTTGTTAAAGAAGTTGGCCATAAAATATGCTTAGTGAATCTTCCATATGGTTATATGATGCTTAAAAGAAGACTTTGACTTACTCTAGAATGAATAAAAGATCAATACTTTCTCATAGAATAGTGATCAACATCTAGTATAGTCTCCAGAAGAAAATTATAACTTTGTAATCAAGTTCGGTCATTGGGCACTTTAATGCATGAAGGAAGATTCCTGTGAAGATGGACCATGTGGATGTGGATGTTTTGATGAGAAATCCATCACGATGAGGTAAATATAATGTTAATATTTTTTTATTGGTTATCTAGTTAACATGTTGTTTTACTACCTGGAAGGATATTGCAAGAATATATTATGAATGTTGAGGCAAGATCAACATACTAAATTTTGGAAATTATGAAGTCAAGATGTTTTCATCTTGGGATTAAAAGGCAGCAATCCAAGAAGATAACCTAAAGTTCAAGTTCGTACAAAAAGGATCACTTTCAAAGGGAGCTATGATTGACTTGAAGTTTGACAAGGCTCAATGACAACAAAGGAAAGTGAAATACAATGAACTAAACCCTATCACAAGTGTTAGTGTCAGTCTTCCCAGCCTTCCTCCAGTGATCAAATATGCTCTTACAAAGTGGTCTCAGAGTTTCCAAGTCAAATTTTGTCATTTCAAAGAGTTTTCAAGCAAAATTTGGTCACTAGGCATTAGGTCTAGGGTTTGCTTTCACTCTTCTCAAAGTTGTCCAAATGGCGGTCCATGTCATCATTCAGCTGAGCCTATCATCATTCAGAGGGTTTTCATTATCATGTTAGTGTCGAATGAGTCATTTTACACCTTATTCATGCTTCAGTTGTGCCTAGGCAAGGTCATTTCCCTCTCCTAGGGTTTTGAAGGCAATTTCTCTTGGATGGTCAAATCACCGGCAAAACTTGTTTCCTGATGTTCATACACCTTCCCCTATCCTTAAAATACCTTATCAAACACTTCCCATCCCTTAGATCCGCCAAATTCCTCATTTTTGCACAAACCCTAGTTTCTAGCTACAACCTGGCAATTTTCTAGGTTTGGCCTGTGTTTTGCCCTTTTGGACCCCTTCCCCTCACTCAATCTCTGAGATTCCACTTTCCCCTGCTTCCTAACATCCCTCCCCACTGCAAAAAATTTCTCCAAGAATTTATAAGCCCACTATCCCCTTCATTTCGCTCCATTTCGACAAAATCCCTTGTTTCACACATCGGGACAAGTTTCACTCAAATGATGTTTTAGAGCAATAAAAGATGAATTTTGGAAAACCGAGAGAGGTTTTTGTCCATAACATGCCAAATAAGAAAAACCTCCTTCACTTTTTGCACAGGTGTCATGGTTTTAGAGAAATGTCAAAATTACAATCGTTGGATCCAAGGCGGTTGGCCAAGGCACAAAAAAGGAGAAAGAGGCCCGATCCCCTCCATATCTTGGCTGAGGCCTCACTGAAGGATCAAGGAACTCAATAGCCTAGCCACAGCTCAAATCCCAAAAAAATTTGAGAATTTTGGGTAATTTTGGAATTTTTTGGAAATTTACAGGTTTTGGCTTCTCAACGGGTCTCACCCCCGGTGAGACCCTTTGACATCGTAGCTCCGTTTTGCAAAAACTCAGCATTTCTAGATTTTTCATGCAAAGTTACATATGCCTATGGATGGACTTGAGTTTTTATGGGGTTTTGGGCCTCCAGAAGGTCAAAATACATGCAAAATTTGACTTTCTGCCCCTTGTTTTAGTTGTAGAAGCAGTCTTGGGAGAATTGACTTTTGACTGGTAAAATGAAATTCCCATTGGGTTGGAAATTAGACTCAGAGACCTTTCCAACGAGCTATCCTGCACCCAATTCTGATACCGGGAAGGCCTCCAAACAGAGCTCCAAAGTGCGCGACCCGTTGAGAAAATGTGCGCGACCCGTTGAGGAAATTGTGCCAGATTTGACCAGTTCAGCCCAGAAAACGCAGTTTGGCTCCAGTTTGACTTTTTGAGGTTGATGGTGGTCCTCTTGGATGTAATTGTGACACTTTTTGGATACTTTTACTCTTGTTTAACTCTTCTAGAAGTTTCTTTCATGTCAAGGGTAAATATTTAATGAATGGATTGGTTTCCTAGCTTATAGAGGCGAGTTGTTTTGACTGCCTAGATTTTAGTGCTCAGTTTAGAATTAGTTGAAACAGCTCCTAGAAGGATGAGCTCGACCCCTAGAGGCAAGGGAAGAGGTTGGCTTGCCTATATTATGTATTTTCTTAATCATTTTCAGGGGTTGGAAGGTTGGACTCTTGAGGGAGAAGTTATCATTGTATTATTCATTTGTATCTCTGCAATTTTGGCTAAGGAAGACCAGGGTTTTGCAGTCATCTTTGGGATTCTTGTGGACTTATTGTGTTGATGGTGTCTCTTCATGTTATTGTAAGCTTTGTTATGTGATTCATTTCCTTTCTATACTGCTGCATATTAAACAAATGAAGTGATAAGGTTAGAATTCATGCTTGCCATGCTCTGCTTTCAAATTTGTTTAATTTCTATGTTTTCTACTGTCTAAAGAGAATTCAAATCCATTGTTTGCTCTCTTTGGCCTTCTTATCTTTCTTCCTGATCATCCACTTCAGCTAAAGACATCAATACAAGCACCTACCTCGCCCCAAAGACCCCCCTGCAGAAACTGTGTCCCATCCCCGCACCCAAAATTGCCCTCTCCTCAAATTGCCACCAAAAAACCCAAAAACCCTAAATCAACCTTTTAATCAGTTTACTAGCCTAATATCAGTGTTACCTTTGATTGGTCATCTCATCTTATTGAAGATTTGCCGAGATTGACCGGAGAGAGCCTTCTCCTGCCCCGTAGGGCTAGCTACGAGGCTGAATGGATTGATGTAGCTTTGAGATTTGCCTTTTCAGCCTGAGGTGAAATTTCAAATGCTAACATACTGGCGACCATACTGGGAAGAACAAACTTGTATGTGGGTTGATGTGTTTGTTTTATAAGCTACAGACGGAGCCTGAAGTTATGCCAGGTAGCCTTCGAAACGCTTTTGCTTTGCATAAGCGGAAGTAGATAAACGCTGCTTCAGTCAATCTCCGGTCTAGATTGTAAACGTGACATCTAACTTGTTAATCACCCCAGTACATGTATCAAGTTCAGATCTGACTGTTGATAGTGGACAACGATCAGACACTTGAAAGGCTGAAATCATTCACTGGCGACTCCTTCACTGAAAAATCCAAAGATCAATGCTTCATGGTGACTTCACTGTAGAGAGATCAGTAGCTTTGAGCTTTTCAAGATGGATCGGATTGCAAGAAGATACGCTCCCTTGAGTCGAGATCACATCCCCGGTTTTCCAAATAAAATTCCGAAGGTAGATTGGTCAAAGAATTTGCCTACATTTAATGATGATGGTAAGAAGGATGTTGCTTTACATCTAGTTAGATTTCACATGCATATTCGCAAGTTGAAGGTGGATTTTCCTGAAGATTGCTTGATGAAGATATTCTTGGCCACTCTGGAAGGTAAAGCCCAATCATGGTATGAAAGTTTGCCACCTGCTTGTATTTACTGTTTAAAGCATTTTCATGCTATGTTCATTGAAAGATATACGGACTCTTATCCATCATTGAATTTAGTTCAAGATTGTTGCAAGCATGCCTATAGTTTTATTGAAAGCCTTGAGAAGTTTTATGAAGATGATAATTTCATGGATGAAGAGATCATGGAAGCCCTGTATGAAAACCCGTTTCAGCAGCACATAGAAATCTTAGAAGATACTTGTCAAGATCAGCAGGTTGAAGATGGCCATATGGCTGTAATTGATGAAAGAGAAGAGCTTGTTTCAGATCTGCCCACAGAAGAAGACAGCGTGCAGGGTAGCCAAGATTCAATTTTAGAATGTAATGCAGTCAACTTAGCTATTTCAGAACAACATTTAGATTATGATGACCAGGAATATCTTGTGCTGAAGCCCATCAAAGAGAGCTCTACTGTTGAGATCATAGACAAAGTTTTGGATTCAGATGTTCATGAACAGCAAGGTGAGATCTTTGTGCAAGTAAGTGATGAACCTCCATTCAATAACTCAGTAATAAATGATAGTTTGAATGCCTTGTCATATGAAGATAATTATTGTTTAAGCAGAAGAAAACAAAAGGCATTGTCTCCTTTGTCTGAAGAGGAGATAGATCAGCTTTTGAAAGGTCTTGTTACAGCCCAAGCTACAGCAGATTTGCAATGCACACATAGTCAGGAAAGTGTTGGGGAAACTTCTTCCTCTGTTGAAGAAGATGATTGTCTTGTAGATCAGCAAACAGATAATGATAATCCGGCTGTCATATCATATGAAGATCACCCACCATATTGTCTGACTACCGAAGATCATAGCATACAGGATTACCTTTCAGATTCTTCATATGTTTCATGTGCTGAAATGTTTTTCCAAGAAGAGATCTGCTCATCCATTTGTTCAGAGATTTTTGAAGCCCATGAGCATACTTTTACTGAAGCACATGATGAAGGCAGATCAAAATTTGAAGCAAAAGACACCTTGTTCTTTCAGCAGGAGGTGGCAATGGCAAATCTTCATGTTTTTCACGATCCTCTAGCAAGTTTGTTGCAGCCAGCAGTGATAGTGTTTATTGCAGTGTTCAGTGATGAAGGAGATCATGGTCAGCTATGTTTTTGGATGCTCAGTTATAGGTTTGTACTGTTGACCAGAAGATCTGATAAGAAGAATCAATCAAGAAGGCATCTGCTTGATTGGTTGCATTGGCATTTTGATACAGTTTGATGTATATTGTCTTGTAAGCAACACAGGTGGTTGTCATCATGATTCCAAATCTTGATGGATTGCTGCCATTTTTCCAAAAGCTTTGTAAAGTTCTGTTTTAAGTCGGTCATGAGTCATTTGTGTTTGGTCTGTTGAGTGAGTTTTTTCAAGTTATTTCAGTTTGCCATCGAGTCGGTTTGAGTCAAGTTTCAGTTAAGTTTCAGTCAGTTTTCAGTCAAGTTTTCATTCAATAAATGAGTCAAAATCTTGTGTCGTTTGCCGAAATAAGTTGACTCCATTGCCCAATGAATAAAGCACTGGTCTGCTCTCCCAGAGGTCTGAGGTTCTTGGCACCTCCAAGGAGCTACCATCCCCATTGGAGCCAATGTTAGTGTCAGTCTTCCCAGCCTTCCTCCAATGATCAAATATGCTCTTACAAAGTGGTCTCAGAGTTTCCAAGTCAAATTTTGTCATTTCAAAGAGTTTTCAAGCAAAATTTGGTCACTAGGCATTAGGTCTAGGGTTTGCTTTCACTCTTCTCAAAGTTGTCCAAATGGCAGTCCATGTCATCATTCAGCTGAGCCTATCATCATTCAGAGGGTTTTCATTATCATGTTAGTGTCGAATGAGTCATTTTACACCTTATTCATGCTTCAGTTGTGCCTAGGCAAGGTCATTTCCCTCTCCTAGGGTTTTGAAGGAAATTTCTCTTGGATGGTCAAATCACCGGCAAAACTTGTTTCCTAATGTTCATACACCTTCCCCTATCCTTAAAATACCTTATCAAACACTTCCCATCCCTTAGATCCGCCAAATTCCTCATTTTTGCACAAACCCTAGTTTCTAGCTACAACCTGGCAATTTTCTAGGTTTGGCCTATGTTTTGCCCTTTTGGACCCCTTCCCCTCACTCAATCTCTGATATTCCACTTTCCCCTGCTTCCTAACATCCCTCCCCACTCCCAAAAATTTCCCCAAGAATTTATAAGCCCCCTATCCCCTTCATTTCGCTCCATTTCGACAAAATCCCTTGTTTCACACATCGGGACAAGTTGCACTCAAATGATATTTCAGAGCAATAAAAGACGAATTTTGGAAAACCGAGAGAGGTTTTTGTCCATAACATGCCAAAGAAGAAAAACCTCCTTCACTTTTTGCACAGGTGTCATGGTTTTAGAGAAATGTCAAAATTACAATCGTCGGATCCAAGGCGGTTGGCCAAGGCACAAAAAAGGAGAAAGAGGCCCGATCCCCTCCATATCTTGGCTGAGGCCTCACTGAAGGATCAAGGCACTCAATAGCCTATCCACAGCTCAAATCCCAAAAAATTTTGAGAATTTTGGGTAATTTTGGAATTTTTTGGAAATTTACAGGTTTTGGCTTCTCAACGGGTCTCACCCCCGGTGAGACCCTTTGTCATCATAGCTCCGTTTTGCAAAAACTCAGCATTTCTAGATTTTTCATGCAAATTTACATATGCCTATGGATGGACTTGAGTTTTTATGGGGTTTTGGGCTTCTAGAAGGTCAAAATACATGCAAAATTTGACTTTCTGCCCCTTTTTTGAGTTGCAGAAGTAGTCTTGGGAGAATTGACTTTTGACTAGGAAAATGACCTCTAAATCCAAAAATTCTAGTTGGGTTGGAAAGTAGACTCAGAGACCTTTCCAACGAGCTATCCTGCACCTAATTCTGATACCGGGAAGGCCTCCAAACAGAGCTCCAAAGTGCGCGACCCGTTGAGAAAATGTGTGCGACCCGTTGAGGAAATTGTGCCAGATTTGACCAGTTCAGCCCAGAAAACGCAGTTTGGCTCCAGTTTGACTTTTTGAGGTTGATGGTGGTCCTCTTGGATGTAATTGTGGCACTTTTTGGATACTTTTACTCTTGTTTAACTCTTCTAGAAGTTTCTTTCATGTCAAGGGTAAATATTTAATGAATGGATTGGTTTCCTAGCTTATAGAGGCAAGTTGTTTTGACTGCCTAGATTTTAGTGCTCAGTTTAGAATTAGTTGAAACAGCTCCTAGAAGGATGAGCTCGACCCCTAGAGGCAAGGGAAGAGGTTGGCTTGCCTATATTATGTATTTTCTTAATCATTTTTAGGGGTTGGAAGGTTGGACTCTTGAGGGAGAAGTTATCACTGTATTATTCATTTGTATCTCAGCAATTTTGGCTAAGGAAGACCAGGGTTTTGCAGTCATCTTTGGGATTCTTGTGGACTCATTGTGTTGATGGTGTCTCTTCATGTTATTTTAAGCTTTGTTATGTGATTCATTTCCTTTCTATACTGCTGCATATTAAACAAATGAAGTGATAAGGTTAGAATTCATGCTTGCCATGCTCTGCTTTCAAATTTGTTTAATTTCTATGTTTTCTACTGTCTAAAGAGAATTCAAATCCATTGTTTGCTCTCTTTGGCCTTCTTATCTTTCTTCCTGATCATCCACTTCAGCTAAAGACATCAATACAAGCTCCTACCTCGCCCCAAAGACCCCCATGCAGAAACTGTGTCCCATCCCTGCACCCAAAATTGCCCTCTCCTCAAATTGCCACCAAAAGACCCAAAAACCCTAAATCAACCTTTTAATCAGTTTACTAGCCTAATATCAGTGTTACCTTTGATTGGTCATCTCATCTTATTGAAGATTTGCCGAGATTGACCGGAGAGAGCCTTCTCCTGCCCCGTAGGGCTAGCTACGAGGCTGAATGGTTTGATGTAGCTTTGAGATTTGCCTTTTCAGCCTGAGGTGAAATTTCAAACGCTAACAACAAGATTGAAGGAAAAAGATAGTTCCAAATATACCAAGGAAGGAAGGAACCATGAAGTTACCTCCATAAAGAATAGGTAGTTGATACTCTTATGGAAACAAGCTAGATATCTTATGGTTATGACTTCCCAATTGAAAGAAAGTTAAAGGAACTCCTCTAAGCTTTATAAGAAGTATGAAGTCTCCTAATATATGTGAAGGCGCAATGATCTATTCCAAGTGGGGAATAGTGGGAATAGGAATCTCTTATTTGATTGAGAGGGAGTGATGATTATACATCACATGTGCATTCTCTTATTCATGTTCCCTACACTTGACCAAGATTAGCAGTCGTAATTCTAAGTGAGGGCCATGAAGAGAGAATGGTGGAGGAATGTATAAGCATATGTGGTTTCCTTGAGGATAGGCAATCCAAGAAAGGAAAGGTACTGACAGTATTTGAGGATAAGACAGGTATCCAAGATTAGAGTGGTCGAAGAGGACCAATATTATTTGAGGATTAAGGGTTAAAAATCCATGACAAGAATAGTCCTAAAGGGACATGCTTAGTGAGCATTTGGATGAGGTACGTCTTTAGAGGTAGTGTGGTACCTCACATAAAGCCTCCTAGCATAATGCTCTCGAATGAAGTTGAGATTTTCTAGTTAGGGCTCAAAGACGGTATTGGTTATAATGTTGATGCTTACAATTGTCTTATCAATCTGGCTCTTCTTATCAGAACTCTTCAGTTTGAGAATGACATTGTACTAGTTGTACAATTATGAATACATCCCTAAATAAGAGGGAGTGTTCGAAAAATGTAACTAGTTTCGGTCTTCATAATTGTTATGTACCCGTTTAAATATGTATATCTTATGTAATAAACAAAATAAGAAAGAAAATTTATTATTTTAAAGCATGGGTTTCATGCTTCTTATTGATGGTCTTCTAGGTAAAAGCATGTTCTTCATGCATCTAGGGTTTGTTAGGTCATAAGATTTATTATCATGAGTCAAGAGAGTGAACAGCATGATTATAAGACCCTTCTAAGCAAGATATACCTTGTAAAATAATTTATTTTGAGTCTATAAAGTCTTGGAAAGCTCCAAAGTACATGTCAGCCCTTGCAGATACAAGTCAACCTAAAGGAGGGAATTTGAGCTCTTGAAAAGGTTATAAATACAAGCAGCTTCTATCTCTTTTGATACACTCAGCCAGAAGTTTGATCTCTAAATAAAAATTTCAATATGAAGCTGGAAAGGAAAAGAAAGCTAGAGCGAAAATCAAGGAATCAAGAGGAATTCTTGGGTATTTGTTTTTCGGCTCTATCTCTCTCACACATTTGAAGAATTAGGGTTTTTGCAGCTTCAAGGAAGGCGAAACTTGCAAGTTCGAATTGCATGAGATCAAGTTGCAGGATCAAGTTGCCGAAAGAGAGAATATTCTGATAAGACTTCGTTGAACTTGGAAGACATTATCTTGCTCAAAGAAGGACCTCTTGAAGAATTGTATTGTGCTTGAATTGGGGTTTCTACAGCAGTTATAGGACCAAAGTTGCAGGATCGAAGTTGGGGGTCGAAGTTGAAGCTGGAAGCTAGTTGAAGTAGAATCAAACCTTGTTGATTTGATTTACTTAGAAGAGCTTCTTGGAGAGTTGACTTGGTACTCAGAGGAGGACTTGGTCTAGGGTTCAGGCCTTAGTTGTCTCATTTGAAGCGGATAATATAAGAAGAGAAGATTTTCTTGGGTTTTCCCCTTTGAGGGGTTTCGCCTTGGCTTGGAGCCTAATTTTTGTGTCCATTGTCTTTACTATTTTTCTCTTGATAATCGTTTGATGAAGAAGATCTAATAAAGAAAATGCAAGAAGATAAATAAAGTTTGCAATCAATTATTAAGGTAAAGGATAATCTGAATTAATAGCTACCATATTGCATTTTTTTAACAAAAATTTCTCTTAAGGATTGAAACTTGTTAAGACACATTTGGCATATTTTCTCTTGGATTACACTATTGATTGTGGTTGTTATGTATTGAAATAATGTCATTTGATATTGTTGTTATCTCATATGTCCTGACAGCCCTAAGACTAAAAATTCATATGGCTCATCTTTCTTCCCCTCTCCTTTGGTTGAGGTAACGAAGGTAAGTAATAACCTTCTCCACCATTTTGAAAGAGGGGTGAAACACTCTTTAGTTTGGGCTCAATATTCATCCGAGTACCGTACAGTGGCGTGATGTTATACGTGAATCCACATTGGAGGGACATCATACCAAAGTTGTAAAATTAGGACCTCAATATGGTTTTATTCTATCCATTACATCAGAGGTCATGTTACTCTTTTCTCTTTCTTGAGCCTTTTTAAAGATACGGGAAACCTCCAAGAATGAAGTTAAGGTTTTGAAGTTGCATCAATTTCTCCCTGGTTTGTGAAACTTATACACTAGATCTTATTCATAGCAACCAAAATATATTTTGCATGAGCATAAATAGCAAGTACTTATTTCAATATTTCATGCACTAATTTATAATTTACCACACCTCCATGCTTTCCAACTCTAACATTAATCTCAAATCAAACAATTGAGATACTATGTAATCATGAAAATTGCCTTAGTTATAAATGCATGTAGAATTCTTGTCCATTGTTGGTATTGTTACCATACAATCTAACACAGCCTTAGGAGGGGAACCCATAGGACAACTACTAGACCAAGTGATAACAGTGGGACAAAGACCATTGTCACCTCAGTCAGTGTCTTCTGCTATTTATGGACTTTAATTGATGGGAAGGATCTTGATATGATGGAAATCACTTGTAATGGCAATATCAATGAAAAGGTATAAAATGATTCCAAATTTCCATTTAAGGAGAGGTTTAATGATTCAATGAAGCTAAAGTCTCTCCAAGAAAAACCTGGGAGAAAAATCTATCCCTAGGATTTAAGATTCTTAATAGTGATGAGTATGCTTATGGGTAAGACTTTCAAGATGATATAGGACCTCTCAAGAAGCTCCGTAAGATGCTTATTTCTTAGACACCTTAAATAGGCTTTCATTATTCTTGAAAGACCCAATTGGGGCTTAAATTGGACCTAGGGTTTAGGATATATGTGGTAGGAAATTCCTCCAAATTTTTTATTAGGTCTAGGCAAGACAGAAGAAAGGGTATCTTAAGGCTTATTCCACTTAATACCAATCTAATAATTTCAAACTAGGATACCCTTCTAGGGCACACCTAGGGCATCTAGATTTATGAGAATCCATAGTAGGAACTCAACCAAATTTTGATATCCTCTAGAGAAAACACTAAGGAAGAGTCATATCCCAATGGTTTCTCAAAATTCCCTCTCGATTACAATTTGTAAGATTCCCTAGCTAGATGCCTAAAGGAGAGGGACCGAATATTTTAATGAGAGAGAAGGGAAGAATTTTGTGGATATAGGTTAAATGTGACCATTAAGGGATGTGATTAATGAATTGGGTGCATTGAGTCATAAATTTTTTAGATTAGCTAATTAGGTCCTTAAGGAGGCCAAAAGGAGAAGCCCTAGCTGCAACTTTCAAAAATTACTCTCTTTAAGCAAGGTCAATGAGGTTTCATGGAAAAACTATAATAATTCTCCACTAGGAACATTTATTTCATATCATCAATGAGTAACACATGCAAAATTTCCCAAGATCACAACTTCACACCATTTTAATAAATTAGGGTATAAATCTTCACCATGAGAACAAATTATATGCATTAGACATTTACATAAAGATATTCAACAAAAAGAAGCATTACTAGACAATATGAAGTATATCATCAATGAGTAACACATGCAAAATTTCCCAATATCACGATTTCACATTAAGGCATAAATCTTTACCATGAGAACGAATTCCATGCATTAAACATTTATATAAAGATATTTAACAAAAAGAAACACTTACTAGACAATATGAGGTATATCCATCCATTAAACCATGAAAAAGAGGTTCCAAAATTATGCCAAACCAACTCCAACTATCAAGTGCATTTATAATCATCCAAAACAATCCCAAATTACATGTCTGAATTCTTTTTGTAGTGCAAAAATCCCAAGTGATGACGATCCTCTCACAAATGAGAGTTTTGTTTATTTATATGATACTCTTACTAATTTGAATTAGCCTAACAGACCCTAAAATCACAAAATAATGTGCAAATATCATGTCTTTGGTGACAAACCCACCAAGTAGCTCATAAAGTGAAGAATAAACCATCCAAAAGTGAGCCAAAATGATGAAATTGTGGTGTAGAAGGGTCATTGGAGGGCCTCATTGAGTCCTCAAGGTGCCATGATGAGAGTGAGGGTTCCATGAATGATAGACAAGGGGGTTGCCCCTTGATCTTTAAGTAAAGCATCTTGTGGTGCTCCAAAGTAGCTTTGGGGCACAATCAATGGTCTCATGGGTCTCCTAATGAAAACAAGCATATATATTGTTGAGGAATATAGGGCATGAATAGATAAAAAAAAAATCTCTACTTGATAATTTCTTGTGATATACTTTTACTTTCTTAGCGTATGATGTTTCCTTCGTTATGTTATTATTGTGCTCTTTTTATCAAGACAATTACCAATAATAAAAAACAAGTGACACAATATGTAGGCTTGTCAGCCAGGGCCAAAACCTCTCACCTCTTGAGAGGAAAACCAAATCAAAATTTATTCTTCTAGATCTTCAACTGATGAGTACCAAGACCATGGAACAAACCCTTGACTCTAGTATCCTCCCAAGAACCTTGTCACTAACCTTGATGCTTTGCCTCTTCACTTCCTTGACTTTCTTCTAGATATTGAATTTCTTTCCTCGGCTCCTTGTAGAGAAACTCGGTCTTTATTCTTTACATTTCTTCTTCTCGGCTTCCTCTAGAGAATCTTGGTCTCTAGGCTTTCACTGTCCTCCTCTAGAGAAACTTGGTCTCTAGATCTCTATCTCGGTCACCTAGAAGAATCCTTCTTCGCTACCCAAGAAGAAACTTCTCTTCGCTACCCCAAAAGAAATTTCTCTTTGTTGCCCCAAAAAAACCTTTCCTTCACATTGCCCAGAAGAATCTCTTTCTTCGCTAATCTAGAATAATCTCTCTTCGATATTCCCGGAAGAAACCTTCTTGTCCTTCCTTCGCACTTCTCTTTGCAGCCCCTTCTTCGCACTCCTTCTTCATTCTTTCTTCACACTTTTGCTTGACCGAAAGTTTATCAAGTTTCTTGGCTTCAAGTGAGGCTGAGTTAGGCTATATATACACTTCCCCTCATGTCCTTCAGGCCAACATGATTACTTGTAGTTAGGCCGACTTCACCTAGCATGTTCTTCCATCGTTGTAGGCCGAATTAAAGAGGATAAGTGACAAGGTCTTGGAGGATACTTTACATAGAATAGATTGACCTTTTACAAAGTGTAACATGACTTCATTACATGACAATGACTCTAACATTCAATGACTAGATGATGAATAAATCCGAAAGACTCTCAATGGGAGTCTTGACTCAAAAATAAAATTTCTTGCTCATGAAACCCATGAAGCAAGTCATTACAATAATTTTATTTTTCTTCTTTACATCTCATTACATAAAATCATAATTACATGTCATTATGAAGACTGAACCTCGTTATACTTTTCAATGCTCCCTCTTAACTAGGGAGTTATTCATAATGGTACTTGGACTTTCTCAATCTGATGAATTTCTCATAAGAAGAATTCAGATTGGTAACTCATTTATATAGCATCATATCAACCAACATTGTTACATAGCAAAGCCTTGACTAACAACTCCTTATCTTGACAAGATCTAAGCTCAATGCTGGTGAGACCAATGATTTATAGACACCCTCATAATTGTCTCTCTCGGAACATGCCCCACCCGGGTTCTCTCGGGATATGTTCCATGAGGACTATTCTTATCTTGGACTCCCCATCCCTCAAAAAATATCGGTCCTCCAAGACTACTCTTTCATTGGATTCCCTATCTCATCCCCAAAGAGTATCAGATGTAAAATGATTACTCTATCCTCCATTATGTCTTCCCAGGTGAAGACTAGAATGTCATGTCTATCTCTCCCTTTCAAACAGGGAGACCATATTCCAATAAGGAATGTACTCATTCCTACTCAAAAGGAATGTACCTAAGCTCCCTCTTGGCTTAGGAATTTCCAAGTTTATTCCAAGTAAGAAACTTATTTTTAGGCTCCCTGTTAACTAGGGACCTACAACAGTTCCTCATGTGGAACAACCAGTTGTCTAAAGAACTCTTGTTTTCTTCCATGTCATCAATTTCTTTTGTCATGGAGTCTTCATCTTTTGGGTCACCTTCATAGGGCACAAAACATTCATCACTTTCATCCATAAGTGAGTCATCTCATCAGAAAGTAATCCATCAGATTATCCATCTAGCCTTTGCTTTATGTCACTTTGCCTTCATGCCATATTTTTAGAAGGATCTTACATCCTTTAATATGGTCCTTTTGGAAGTCATCCACAGACCTTCCCTTAAGCATTCCTACATAAGCTCATCCAGATATTAGTTCAAAAATAAATGAACACTTAAATCAAAACTTTACCTTTGTCATGGTCTTTCATCATGACATCTTCCTGTAGGTATCAGCATCTTGCATGTAGATTGACACATCTCCCACAAATATCCATTGTCAAGGGTCTTTGTCTTTTTCTGACTTACATATTTCTGGGAGATATTCTAGTCAAATCTTCTTGGACTTCGGATCTTGAATGCCTTCTACCTTCGTTGCATATTATCACAATCTCTTCCTATCTTTTCACATTGCATTCCCAGGAGCTTCCAATCGGAGTTCCTTAATTGTAGTCAGCTTCCTCATGATCCATATGAGAACATATTATGTTGATTTCATCTAGTGTGACTTATTTTTTTCTGCAATCTTTCGAAGGAGTAGATCCCTTCTTCTTTTGATCATATTTCCCCAGATCGAAATAGTGATCATATTATCTGAAACCATATGACATGACTTTCATAATATCCTATGTAAGCATACATACCTCATATTTCCTTTCGATCATCCAGACTTCCTATAGTAGCTTCATTTGATCGAAAGAACTTTATCCTTCAGACCTATTTTCCTGCTATTTCATCATACCATCATCCCTTGAATCCCATGAGTTGGAATTCCTTATGAAACTTCTTGCTTTCCTTTCTAGATCAGTGAATCCTTCGATGAGTATTCCATTAAAGAAACTTGAAGATATTTCATATCCTTACCCAATTATGTTTCCTTATTGACTATTGTATGATGATCCCAGTTGATGATGACCTCTACTTCTTTCTATTTCAATGAGATTTCCAAGAGCTCTTATTCTTTGTACTCAATAGAATTTCTTCTAGACAATGCTACTCATGTCACGAGCTCTTACTTCTAATGCTTCTAACTTGATGTTATTTTCTAATCTAATGCATCCTATTTTACATACATTTCTTCTTATCTATCATTTACAAGTGAAAAGTACCTTCTAATGAAGAAGATCGTCTCATTCATAGTAGAGATCTTTTACTTCTTCATTCTTGCCCTTCTTTGACTCGAGCTCTTTCACTTCTTCAATAATGTGGGCTTCTTCTCTATTCCTCTTGTCCTTACTACATTTAGGAAAATCTCTTCTATAGTGCCCAAGTACTTGACATCCATAGCATCTTACCTTATCCATGTTCCTCCTTTTCTTTTGAGGACCAAACTTTCCAAATTTCCCTTTCTTTCTTACCATAGCAGTGTATGCTTGTTTCTACTCATTTGGTCTGACATCAACCTTTTCCTTCAGTCTGGTTTCTTCTATCTTACAGAGTGACCATAGATCTTGAAATGTAGCCTCTTTCTTCCCATATAAACTTGAAGTGAAGTTACCCCATTCTTCTGGTAGTGCATTCGGTACCACTGTGGTCATCTCCCTATCAAACAAGACTTCTCCAACTCTTGTAGTTGATCTCAAATTTATGATATCCTCACAAAGTATGAGGCTACTACATCTTCCTTGGATATCTTCAGTTTGTAGAGTTCTTGTCTTAACGAGCTTACTTCTCCTGTAGTATTTATAGAAAACAACTCTACCAATTTGTCATATATGGATTTTGTAGTCTCTAAATTAGATACATATGGGATTAGAGAGTCTTTTATATATTCTATAAGAATCCTCTAGGCTCTCACTTCTCCCTTCATGAATATAGCACGTGCTTGAGTATCTTCCTTTGGAGGTTGGGTTATTGATCCCTTGATGTGATCCATGACCTAATTCTCAATAAGATTTAGGTCTGTCCTTTTCTTCCATGCAAGGAAATGTGCATCCCCAACCAACTTATTTCTTTCCTTGCAAAAATACATTTTTTTATTATCAGATATAGTCACTTGAGAGATTAATGCTTGCTTCCTCCTTAATCTTGATGTTGGTAGATGATTTTCTTCTTGAGATATTGATGAGAGAGAGCTTGATTCACAATACTCCTTGAATGATTTAGTCTTCCTTCTTTCTTGAAGATGGTTTCAAGACTTCTTGTTGGTGTAGATTTCTTCAATATAGGGTTTTGAAGATCTTTCCCTTGGTAGCCCTTGAATCTGCTATGATCCTTCTTCAATGTTTAATTGGATGGCTTGGATTCTTTGACTTGATTTGACCTTTTTATTAAGCTCAAATCTCTTGTGTCAACTTGCTTTGAATGCCTTTTTCTGACTTCAGCACCTAAGCTCTTAAACCATGTTGAGAAATCTAGGGCATGGATAAATAAAAGATTTCTCTGCTTGATAATTGGTTGTGATATACTTTTACTTTCTTAGCTTATGATATTTTATTCATTATGTTATTATTGTGTTCTTTTCATCAAGACAATTACCAGTAATAAAAGACAAGTGACACAACATGTAGGCTTTTCAGCCAAGGCCAAAACCTCTCACCTCTTGAGAGGAAAACCTGATCAAAAATTCTTCTTCTAGATCTTCAATTGACTAGTACCAAGACCATGACATAGACCCTTGACTCTAGTATCCTCCCAAGAACCTTGTCACTAACCTTGATGCTTTGCCTCTTCACTTCCTCGAATTTCTTCTATATCTCGAACTACTTTCCTTGGCTCCTTATATAGAAACTCGATCTTTATTCTTTACACTCCTTCTCGGCTTCCTCTAGAGAATCTCGATCTCCATGCTTTCACTAGCCTCCTCTAGAGAAACTTGGTCTCTAGATCTCTATCTTGGTCACCCGAAAGAATCCTCCTTCGCTGCCCTAGAAGAAACTTATCTTTGTTGCCCCAGAAGAAACTTCTCTTTATTGCCCCAGAAGAAACCTTTCCTTCGTGTTCCCCAGAAGAATCTTTTTCTTCATTGATCCAAAAGAATCTCTCTTTGATATGACCAGAAGAAATCTTATTTTCCTTCCTTCACACTTCTCTTTGTATCCCCTTCTTCGCACTCCTTCTTCACTCTTTCTTCGCACTTCTGCTTGAACAAAAGTTTGTCGAGTTACTTGTCTTCAAGTCAGGCCGAGTTAGGCTATAAATACACTTCCCCTCATGTCCTTTAGGTCGACATGATTACTTGTAGTTAGGCCGACTTCATCTAGCATGTTCTTTCATCATTGTAGGCTGACTTGAAGAGTATAAGTGACAAGGTCTTGGAGGATACTTTACATAGACAAGATTGGCATTTTACAAAGTGTAACATGACTTCATTACATGACAATGACTATAACATTATATGACTAGATGACAAATAAATCCTAAAGACTCTCAATGGAATTCTTGACTCATAAATAAATTTCTTGCTCATGAAATCCATGAAGCAAGTCATTACAATAATTTTATTTTTCTTCTTTACATCTCATTACATAAAATCACAATTAAATGTCATTATGAAGACCGAACCTAGTTACACTTTTCAACATAGACAATCTAAATGAGGGCACAGACGATGGTGCTTGCCCTCCTATGTCTCAAGGATGAGACAAACCTCCTTTAGGACTTAAATCATTTGTCAAAACCTTGTATCTACTGTAAATATGGTCGGGGGCACCATTGATCCAAGTGCATCATCTCACATATAATGTGGGGCAGTGAACAAGTTGTTTTGTTGAGGCTGCCCATGGCATGCGATAATGCTCTATCACATGATGGAAACTTGTGGCTCTCAACGCTTCCCCTAAAAGTGTCAATATGATCCTCTGGTGGGCTTGGGCCTCAGTTAAGTTGTCCAATCCATGATGAAACCACCTACCAATCTTGTAAAAGATTCAATGTTTCTCCTTACCTTCTTGTACAATAATTCAATAGTACATCTAATTGCATCAAGTTTGTTAGTCAAGGGCACAAATGAGACTTCATAGTCGGTTTCCCTTCCAAATTAGCGGCTTTGAGCATCTAGTGGTGTTACCTCCCTAGGTACGAGTAGTCAATAACCAATCCTATTAGGTGTTCCCAACCCCTAAAGGGAAGGACATGTCCAAGTTACATCCTTCAAGTGGTAGGAGTCATGTGGACAATGATGAAGTGACTTGGGACACAGGGGTCTCAAGACCAAATGTCATGGGCTCAAGGGTGATGATGATGAGCGATGTCCACATATTTGGATGTATGAATGTACGAGGGAGAAATCGTGGTACTTCAGTTACCCCGACCGTTGTTTTTCCACCCTTCTTCATTTTCCTTTTCCCTTCTATTAATTTTTCTTTTATTTTACTGCTCTACACTCCAGGGGATGAGAGCATTTTGTGTATGATATACCAGTTATTACCCCCTTAATATGGGGCAGTTCATTTCCCACCAAGGGTTGGTATATTCATGGGTTCCTTAATGATGCACGGAGCACCCATAGGGGCCCTAGGAACCAGGATGATGGCCATAACGATAAGGGGTAGAGCTCATGTTTGGCTTTTTCCCACACGCTAAATTTTATTGTCTCAACCATCTTTTGAATTTTGTGGTATTATTTCCTTTTGTATGTGGCCATGATATGCTTTTATCTTCTTTTTTACTTTAGTTGCATCAACCTCTGGGGCATCGTTCCAAACTCGATCCAGACACTTGAACAAGGGGAGGGGGAGTACCAGAACCTTGTGGACCCAGTGATCATGTGGACCCAGAGAGGGAAGATGATGAAATACGGAATTTAATGTGTGGAGGGGAGTGAAAAATGTGGAACGGGAAAAAACATAGTTAACAATCAATCGGGTATTAAACCGAGTTCCCACTTTTTACAGGTAGCAAAAAATCATCCAGTTTTGAAAAATGATTCAGAATATACCTTTTTTTGGAACATATTTTTGACTTTAATTTTTCTATGTATTAAATATGCACATTTTTTTAATGTTCACGATTTTCATGCCAATTTGAAAAGGGTTGATACAACATCAACCCCATTTTTTGGACCTATTTTTTACACTTTAAATATTTTGATATATTAAGTATGGATAATTTTTTTTAAATATTGATGATTTTCATGAAAACTTTAAAAAGCATCAACATTTTTTTTTGGCATATTTTGAACAATTTAAATTTTCTTATGTCCTAAGTATGCACAAATTTATTTAAATGTTGATTATTTAACCATTTTTCAAGTTGTCTTATTCCTCTTCATGTTTTCCGTCCTAAGATGTTTTTTTTAAGAATTGTCCAAACTTGTGTATTTTTCTTTTCCTTTTATAATGAACTAATTTTTGTTTGCAAAAAACTTAAAACAAAAAAAACAAAAAAAATTGAAGTAGGAATTTTTATATATTTATAGGTCATTAATTAATATTTCAATACACATAAAATAATTGTTGCTAAAAAAAAATAATTTTCAACGCTCAAAAAATACACATTTTTCATATAGATATAATTAAAAAAAATATGTATTTGGGACCTTTTTGCTAAAAATGATATGTTAAATAAAATATTTTTGTGAACAAATTGAATTTAAAAAATTGGAAAAATAGCAAATTTTATGAAATTTTTATGTTTTTTATATCCAAAAATAACCACATTTGAATTTTTTCCCAAAAAAATTAATTCCAAAAAATAATAATAATAATAAAAATAAAAATAAAAACAAAAACATTAAAACATACAATTTAATTAATTAAAAATAAAATAAAATAAATAAATAAATCACATTAAAAAAATCGAAAATAATAATAATAATAACAACATTAAAATCAAAATTGAAATTAAAAAAAAATAAAAACAATAAAACTAAATTTAAAAAAAAAAAAACAAACAAACAAACAAACAAAAACAAAAACAATAAGGCCCCCGGTCAGCCCTTACCAAGCTGCGCGAGGGGCTGCAAGCCAGACATTATTTGATTAACTTTTTAATTTTTTAATCTTAATTTTTTTAATGTTTAATTTTAAATTTTTCAATGTTTTTTTAGTCTTTTTTTTAATTTATTTTATTGATTATTTATTTTAATTTTTTTATTATTTTGATTTCTTTTTATTATTATTTTTTAAATATTTTTTCATGTGTGTTTAAAAAAAATAAAAATTAGGTTTTTGTTTTAATTTATTTTTTTAATTTTAATTTTATTTTAATGTTTTATTTATTTATTTAATGTTTTTAATTTTTTTGGGTGTTTGTTTTAATTATCCAATTTGGTTTTATTTATTTATTTTATTTTCTTAAATTATATGTTTTTGCAAATATTTTTTTTTTTTTTATCCTTTATAGTTTAATTTTGTTTATTTTTTACTTTTTTTTTTGTTATTTTTATCCTCGTTACGCTTAGGGTCATTGTAGAGGAATGCCGCAATGATAAATCCAATCCCTTTTGTTGCTTTGTGGACTTTAGAAAGGCTTTCGATACGGTTCCTAGAAACAACCTTTGGAACAGATTTGAAGAGCTAAAGGTTCCTTTTGAGTTGAGAGATGCCGCTCTAAGGTTATACGAAAATGTAATTACCAAGTTAAAGAGCAATGAGGGGTGGTCGAAAGATATTAAGTGTAATATCGGAGTTAAACAAGGTTGCCCCCTCTCCCCTACCCTATTTGGCATTTACATCAACAAGCTAGAAGGTTGTTTAGAGGAAGCAGGATGTGTTGGCACGATCTTAGCTGGGATAGTCATCATCCTTCTTCTCTATGCTGACGATATTGTTCTTCTCGCAAGGTGCCCATATGATCTTGATAAGCAACTTATACTTCTTAAGGATTTCTACTCTACCATGGGTATGATTGTTAACACTGAAAAAACAAAAGTTATGATTATCAAATCCAAGAAGGACACTTACGCTAATTTTATGTATGACAATAGTAACTTGGAGGAAGTGTCTTCCTACAAGTACCTAGGAATTGATATTCATCACAAGCTCAACTGGAACTATAGCATTGAGAAAAGGATTAATGGGGGATGGAAAGCTTATTTTGGTCTTGAAAATAATTGTAAAATGGCAAACCTCGTAATGTGGGATAGAAAGAAGTTCCTCTTTGAAACTTTAGTCACTCCGGTTATCTTATATGGATGTGAGGTTTGGGGTTGTAGCATCTCTAGAGAATCCTAGAGAAAGATTGAGCAAATCCAGAAGCGTTTTATAACGTACAACCTCAAAATTAAAAGCAACACACCCTATCATATTCTCCTTATAGAAGTGGGTATTTCCCCTATCGAGAGCCTAGATATGACTAGGCTTTTGTTGCACAAGCACAAACCCAATAATATAGAAGATCTAGCGAAATGGGTCGTTGGGCAGTTCCTAAAACACCATGGATGGAAAGGTTCTGCCATCTCTGTAAGAATACGAACATCGAGGATGAAAATCACTTCCTCTTAGAGTGCCTCGCGTACAACCACATTAGATATCAGTTTCAAAATATTTTTTGCAATACTGACCTTCCTAGCCTTTTATGTTGTCAAAATTATAGTGAGCTTGGGAGGCTTCTCTCCAAGCTTTTTGAGCATAGGAATAAAATCTTATATCAAACTAAATAATTCGTTTCTTTAGGTCCGATAGACCAAAGTTTAGTCTCAATGGACGTTAACCACCACCACCACCATTATGTTTGATTTTTGTTGTCTTTTTTTTATATTTTTTTACATTTAGTTTTTTTGTCTTTTTTATAAATAAAAAATATATAATTTTTTGTTTTTTTATATTTTTTATGTTATTAACATATTTTCTAATTTACTTTTTTTTTTATTTTTTTCAATGTTATAATTTTTGTTTCATTTAGCGTATATATATATATATATATATATATATATATGGTCTATGTCGATCCTTAACTAGCAAACTGACCCTCATTATATGTTTATTTGATAGTTGATTTTAAATTTTTCATTATAATGAATCAAGTCCGCCCCCACAATGTGTCAATTTCATCATTGATTTTTAAGTTTTCATTTCAATGGGTCGGGTTCCTCTACATTGCGTGTCAATTTGATGGTTGATTAATAATTTTTTGTTGCAATGTGTCACATTGTCTTAGGCTAAGATTTTAAAAAAGTGATATTTTTAGCATTTAAAAAAGAAATCTCTTAATATAATGACTTTTTCATTCAGGAGTTCATTTTTAAATTTTTTTAGTCATAATTTTACAATAATGTCATGGTTGAAATATGTTGAAAACTTAATGTTTTTTGTAGTCATGACTTTGATTTTAATTTCATGGTTGAAAAATTATCAAATTTTAAGGTTTTTCTGAGTCATGATATTTTATCTTTAATGCTATGGTTGAAAACAAGTATAAGTATTTTATTTTTAACACCATGGCTAAAAATTGTTGGAATTTTATAGCTTTTCAGAGATGTGATATTTTATCTTTAATGTCGTACCTAAAAATCATTGGAATTTTAAGGTATTTTAGAGTAATGATATTTTATCTTTAACACCATTGCTAAAAATTGTTGCAAATTTACCCCAAAGAAAAAATTGGGTTATACTATCATTTTTAAAGATTATTGAAAATTTACCCAAAAAAAAAAAGTAAAAAAGTGTTGATGCAGCATCAACACTTTTCGTTTTGAATTGTTTTTCATGTTTTCTGTTGTTTTCTTTGGCTAGAGTTCTCATTTTGATGTTTCAATTCACGTTTGATCAGTAACTTTGTTAAAACGGGACCACGCTACCAAAATCAGGGTTTCCCAAGTAGTGCCCATCCTAAATCTATAAGCCAGTAGGGAAGATCACACAGGACTAGGGTTGACGATTAACCCACCATTTAAGGTGAGGGAGCAAGACTAAAATCGAAACCCTTCCTCCTTCAAGTCACCCAATAATCCATACCCAAGTGTGGCCAATAAAAACAAGATAAGCACATGATTGCATAATGAAAGACATACCTTTAGGATTGGATGGTCCACCTTCAAACATACAATCTCCACTGATGGGCAAGGGGACATGACTAGCTCAAGGAGCAAAGATCAACTGGCACGATATTGGCTACACTGGTGGTTGTTAAGGGTTGTTAGTTGCCAAGTGCATACAAGACTAGGAGAAAAAAAATCTCCTATAGGGTCACCCATTGGTGGTGGGTAACATCTGGGTCCAACTGGGATATGAAATATCTGTGGAGTACAAAAAAATGTACTTGAACAAGGAGGTCATGAGAACACCAGCTATCCTATGGAACTACAGACCTGTTATCCTGCACATCACAAACAATTGTTGGAAGCAACTATCTTTGGGGTACCTTTATCACCCATGTTTTCAGTTGTAACATATCTAGTTTTGATAAGTTAGTATATTAGATATATAAATTTTGAAAATGTTAAGGTAGGATATGGAAGCAAAAGAAATAAAAATTTGTTTAAAAAATGTTAGAAAAAATCGATTATGATAGGCATCCATATCAATAAAATGTTAGGTGTTAGTTGCTTTAAACAAAGAAGGCAAAAAAAAATGTTAGGGAAGCTAAAAGGAAAAAGGAAAAAAAGTTTATTTAAAAGTTTTGGGATGCATAAGGTTGCTAGCTCAAATGCACCATCATCATGCTAATCCTATGTTGCATGTGCAAAAGAATTTATCGAAGGAGGTCATGTTCCCATTCTTACACTAAAAATCCTCTCCTTACATTATAATCCCTTACATATTCATTTCCCTAATTCATTCCTTCATTACACATTCTCCTCATACTTTTTATCCTAAGTCTTAATTCCCAATACTTCATTCCCGACACATTATATTTCATTCCCTACCTCCCTACGACATAACTTTCCTAAGTTATATTCCCAGCACATTATCATTTTACCCCATATATCTCGATTCATGTAAACATTGGATTAAAAGTTTTAATGTGATTTTGGGCCCCACCATTAAACATTGGATATCTTCTCGCTTATCCCTGACCTTTAATTTTAATCCAACATTTCTTATATGATTTCGTACCCCCTTTATCGTCCGACTTTTATAAGCAGGGGGGTCCGAAATGAGTTGTATTACCATACCGCATGCCCGCTCTGTGTCACCATCGCAGGATTTCGGACCCCCCTCCATCAAAACTGTAAACAACCTCACCCCCCCTCCGAAAGTTGTTTCCTAAAACCAACTTACCATTGATTGTTGATTACTCCGCCATCCTGCTGTTGCCATGTAGCCTGTCGTTGACGAATTAAATCACCTCCCTCCATATTCCCATTATCCATTTATTTCAATCGCCTGTTAACCCCGCGCCATCAACAGTTAAAATATTTTGTTATTAACTCATTTCAAACCCTCCGCAAACTTCCTGATCTCATTCCACAGTCTGTAGAGCTCGAATTACTGTCAATCTTCGGTCGCAGGTATTCCGTTGATTATTAAAGCACCACCGCCTGTCCAAGCAGCGTCTGAGTTTATATATACACTTCCCATCTTCATATATTGGTCAGAGAACCTTCTTTCCATTATAAACCCTTGTTCTTTTGTTTATAATTTAAAATCCACTGTCAAATTATTGTTAGTATGCCTCCTAAACAGAAGAAAACATAGGAAGATGTTAACCCTCTCATTTTTCCCTCTGTTGACATTCACCATACACCTTTAGCTAATAGAGACTATATGATTCACGAAGCCAATTGTGATATTGATCTTTTTGAATTATATTGTTGGCTAGAAGATAAATATGTCGACCAAACTGATGAACTTCAACTATGGAAATCAAACCTTCCCTATTACATCTTTCCTCTCACCTTTCATGCTCCAGATTTTATTAGAAGATGTCAAGCTTCTTACCTCCCAGATCAAAGAGCCATTGTCAATCCTCAGGGCCAAATTCTGTTTACTATAACCCCTGAATCCATTGACCAGATGATGCAAGCTCCAAGTGTCAAAGATACCACTCCATTTCCTCATGAAGCCTTAGTTGAATTATATCAAAAACAGGATTTTACCAAGAGAACTAAAACCCTGGAGTTATTCCTTTCAAAAGATGCCCCCATGCCTAAAAGGAATCCTCCCTATCCTTCATCCATTTTTCTAGAAAGAGCCAAGAAAATTATCACTCTGACTTCTTACTTACTTGGCTATTACTCTGATGAACGGGTCAATGATGCCATTATTAGATTCCTGACAATCTTTTCTAATGATGCTCAGCCCACCATTGTTTTTAATTTCAGTGAGTTTTTAGCAGGGTCCATCCACCAACAATTTGTGAACTTTGATACTCAAGAGGTTTTTAAATATACTTTTGTTCTAACTACATGTTCATATACTTCCAAGGAGATCATCTAAATCTGTCATTGTATAAATTAGATGATAAAGGAGAACAGCAGTCAGTAATATTTTGGACTACCGTGGCCAGGAAAGAACAAAATGAATATTCATTTAAAAAATCCTTAAACATGTTTGTTCATCCTGCCATGACTCTTTTGAGTGGCAGCACTAAGATCAGAATAGGTGAAGAAATTCAAAAAAAATTGCAGCTTACACAGCAGGCATAGACTGGAGATTGGTATCTCTATGAGAACTACACTGAGATTAGAGTTTTTGATTGTGAACTACCACCTTTTAAGCTGCCTAAATACCTCCCAATGAGGATTTTTGCACTTGAATATATTAGACATATGATAAACATGGACCAGATTCACTTTACATCTACCAAAAATAAATCACAATTCAGAATAAAGACACAGGTTGGTCAGTTTATTTGTAATCGTAGGGTAGCAGGAGAAGAAATAGAGAAGATATTGAAAACCATGAAATTTGATTTTAGTTTTACTTGGTCTTATGACCCATTAGGATTCATTTCTAATTTAAGGGTAGACACCAAATCTACACCTGACTTTCATACAGCAAAGCCAGAGATTGAACAATACAAAAATCAAACGAAGTGGCTACCAAATACTCTACAGGAATCAGAAGAACAGCGAGTGTCTACTTCTACAGTGCATACACCTTCCCTACAAGAAGAGAAGACAGCAAATAGAAATAGAGAGGAAGTCTCTCCCATGGAAACTGACATCATCAACTCAGGTTTTAGATTTATGTATAGGAAAAAGGCAAAACTCAGTTCAATGTTTAACCTCAACAAAGATTGATAACAGCAGCAGCCTAACACTTCAAAGGAAATTCCTGAAACTACATTAGGAGAAGAGCAATCAACAGATCCTCCTAATACTTCAGCACCTTCTCAAAATCAGCAGTTGCAGATCACACAAAAAGAAGCATCTTCATCAAGCAAGCCTGAGAAAAGTACAATGAACATCTACAAAGAAATCAAGATAAAGAATGAAGCTTTAAAAATCAATATCTATAATCAATTCGGGAAGCAAAAATCTAGCACACAGAGAAAATTGTTCACTGCCTTTGATTCAGAGAAAGGAAGAATGCACATCGCATTTCTCCAATCTCAAGTACCTCAGCTTAAAGGAGAGGCAGCTTAAAAGAAAGCCACTCTTGAGTTTGATATTAAGGATGTGCATTTAATTGATCAAATGGAAATGCACAAACAGTCAGGAGAGATGATATTTTCCTCTGCTACTAACACTGCCATGTCATTTTCTAGATTGCAGGCCACATTTGCCACCATTCGATCACAACTCGACATGGATGAGATTTCATCTCATGCCAAAGACTCTAGGATTAAAACACTAGAAGACCTAGTAATCAAATTGGGTTATGACCCTACAAATGTTAAAGCTGCAAAGGAATTAATCAAAAAGAAGAATGCAGACATTGTTGCATTAAGGAAACAAATCAAACTCCCAACAACTGAAGATCCTTTGGAAATGAATGAGATAGAGAACCAGAAGACAAATATGATGAAGCTCATTATTGAGAAAAATTCACAAATAAGACAGATGGAAATCCAAGTAGAACGACTCATTGAAGAAGCCAAGAAATCAGTTGTTCCTCTACAAGCACTGTCAATTGCTACTATTCCTTCAGCTATACCCACCACAGTCACTCAAGGAGATGTTATCGAACTAGCCCAAGTAGTTCAGAAGATGACACTTCAATCCGAAGAAATCCAAAAGTTGGAGAAAAAAGTGAAGCAACTGGAAGACATTAAAAGGTAGGTCTGACACCAATCCTACAGTGGAACTCCAAAGAGCCCAAACTCAGATTGAGAATTGGAAGAAGTCAGCAAATGAAAATGCCATTGGCACTCCCCTTTCTCATGTTAAAGAAATCATTTTGGATAACATCATCAATGAAATGAAAGGAATTTGACCCTGCATCCAGATTATGCTTGAACAGAAAGAACTGGTAGAAAAAGCCAACAAAGCTATTTCTGAATTACATGATCAGTTAGGAAGAATACCTACAACAGCAAACATAATCATTAGATTTCTGAATTCCAAGGATAAATATGAGTTGGAAGAATTGGGAGTAGAAAACAGAACTTAAACAATCCTTGAAGTAAAAAAGGTTCTTACTAAGAAGAACTTAGTAACACGGCTAGAAGAAAAATGCCACACTCTGGAATTTGGCATTAACAGGTTTCTGTCAAGAATTGATGCATTGATCAAGAAAGGATTGCCTTCTATTTTTGTGTTGAATGACAAGCTGATGGACAGAACAGATTATATTCAAAGACTGTAGGAAAAGATGAAAACCTCCATTGCTACATCATCTTCAATCAAAGGATCAATCACTGGCAGAGCTTTGTATGAAGCAGTTGAAAATATTTGTTTTATTCAAAATGAGATTCAGCATGTTTTTCCAGTAAAACCTACCTTTACTAAACACACTGAGGTAGATGAAATCTACCGAAAGGCTATAAAGGTAACAATTCCAAATTCAGAACATTGGGAGAAATTGAAAGAATATCAAAATGAATAAAGCTTGCCAGCATATTATTCCAGCACCTCTAGCACATCACTCCAGCACAACAGTCAGTTGCCAGCATATCCAGAAAAAGAGGTGACTCAGCAACAAATTCCAGCAGAACAGGGCCAGAATGCAGATGCATTCTTCCTAGATCGAATCCTTCAATTATGTTTTAGTTTTAGATATTTTAGCATGCCTAGTCAATGAGGCATTAATTGTAAAACTCTTTTTTTTATAAATACCTCATTCTGATAAAGAATTAGAGGTTGCACCTTCGAATTAGTTTTTGAACAAAATTGTACAAAGCTCGAGGTTTTTTAATGTCAATAAAGGATTCTGAGTTATCTGCACATGGCTTGTCTTCTAGTGAGTTCTTCTTTGTGTTTATCATAATTGTTTTCTTCATATAATTTATCTTATAGACAGTTATCCAATTAAAAACCTTAATTGAGTATCAATTTCGTTTTTAATTCACTGTGAATTGTAATTTAATTAAGAGACTAAGTTACAGAGCTGTTTGCTTCTATTGTTTCCTCTTGAAAGTTAAATTGCATTAGGTTTCTGTTATAATTTAGTTATATTATGTTGATCATTAAAACACAATTTTAATGATTTCTTGCAAATGATTAAGTATTCTGTCTAAGTATATGATCATTTACATTTCCTTTTTCTTCTAAAAATCCATCACACATAAAATTTAAACTACTATGTGCAAATAAAAAGCAACCCTTCTTTTATATTTAAGATCTTTCTAAGTTTTAGAAACAAATTTTTAATTAATTGTTCTTTGGTCATCCACAAAATCAGAAACCCCAAAATATTTTAAATGCTTTGGCATAACCAACTGACCTAGGGTTATCTCAAAGGACAACATCAGATTGGCGTTGTTGTCGGGGACTCTAATTTCATTAAGTTTTCCTGGGTCAACGATATAATTCCTATTCCTTTAAGGTGACTAAAGGTCTAGATAGGTCAAAATCTTTCACCTAGAGACTCCATTGTACCAAACTGGCACCTTTTAAGCACACTAGATCCCATTCTAAATCTGACACAGTTAGTCCTCTATCAGATCCAGAAAGACTTGTGAGAAAGGCCAGTTCTAGAAGAAGACATGAACCATCTTCTTCCACTTCAGCCTTGCAGTCTGAAGATATATTACAATTTGATCCCTATAGTAACATTTTGTCCAATCCAGAGTACACTCACTTATCACCAAGGGTTGTTGAACTCTTAGATAGGGGAGTTGATTTTAAATCAGCTTTCCTTATTCATTCACCTGAATCTCATCCAGAACCCCCACTTCCACCGAAATCACCTAAATCTGAGTCTGACCTGGGTGTTCATTTACCTAAATATAAACCTACAGACTTTATATCCCCCGCTACTTATTCATTTCATTCCACTTCTGAACAACCTGAATCTTCTACTTCTAAACAACCTGAAGGGACCTTTGCTATATATTCAAATTCACTCTTTGAAACTGAAGAGGATATACATTCTCAGGTCCACAAGTTGGTTATTAAGACTCCTTTAAAATCATTCAAGACATCTCCACCTTCTTTATCTCCTCCTTCTTCACCCCCACATAGTAATTCACCCCTACTATCACCATCTTCCTCTTCTCTATCATCATCTTCATCATCCACTCATACACCCCATACTCCTCCTGTTATCATGGATTTTCAGCCTATTGTGCAGGCAAGGTATGTTGCACTAGTCCTTCCTCAAAATTTGGGTAATTTTCCTGATGGTTACCTTAAACATTTACCCAGATTCAATGGAGAAATAGGCCCCTCAGCTGAAGATCACATTTTAGCCTTCCTAGACTTTGCTGACAATATGAACATAGAGGAAGAAAATGTCTACATGAGACTTTTTGTACAATCCTTAGAGGGAAATGTTAGAGTCTGGTTTAGACAACTTGCTGCTAATTCTATTAGGAATTGGAATGAACTCATTTCCATCTTTAAAAACCAATGGGGGGTAAAGAAAGATGTTGTCTATTTTCTCACTGAATTCGAAGAACTGAAGAGGAATCCTGGTGAACCAATTGCCGAATTTATTAAAAGATTTAATAAACTCTACCACAAAATGCCTGTTGACTGCAAACCACCAGTAGCAGCTGCAAAAGTCAGATTTTCCAAAGCATTTGATGATGACTTTGCGGTTATGCTGAGGGAAAGAGTTTCTAATACATTACAGGACATGCAGACAAATGCCATTGAGGTAGAAGCTAATAGGTCAGCTTCTGGTAAAATTAAAGCTAAAGAAGAGAAAGAACAGAGAAAATTAAAAGCTAAACTTGATGAATCATCCTCTTCTAAATCCAAACTTGAAGATCAGAAAATTGATGAAATCACATCTTTAATTAGAAATTTGTCTAATAGGATCTCCAAAATTGAAACACAACCTAGAACTTCTCAGCAAGTTGTTGTCAGACCTCAAAATCAAAATCAAAATCAACAGCGGAGAGCCCCTCAACTTCAAATTCTTCAAAGACCAGATTCAAATATTCAGCCTCCTTTGTTGATTGATGACCAGCAGCCACAGGATACAAGCCCTATAATCACTGAAGATATCAATATTGTTGATTCTTCACTAGTACAAATGGCCATTGTCCCTTCATCTTCATCTCAATCTTTGGAACAAGAACAAGAAGACACTCAACTCTCCAAATACCAAGCTTTCTCTGAATTCCTTATTGTAGAGTTAAATAAAAGATATGATCTCAGACCAAGAGCAGGCCCTGGTAGACCTCCTAAGGCTGTCGCCACTATTGAACCTGTAGTAAAGTCTATTCAGACTCAAACACCAATACCTCAAACTAAAAATTCCTCAACTGAAACTTTTTCATCTGATAAAACTATTCTAACAACTTTCAATATTGAAAAAGAATTAGAAAGAGTCAAGATTCTCATTCCTCTGGCTGAACTTTCTAAGAATCTGGGTTACAAAAAACAAGTGTCAAAATGGATCCAGTCTTCCAATGTTGATGCTGAAGGAGATGTTATTAGTTTTCAAGATGAAAAAACTTCTGTGGTTTTTGGTCCTAGTTCTGACATAATTGATGAGATTGTTCCACCATTCTATGTGACTATGAAAGCTCATGATTATTTGTTATATAACTGTATGATGGATTCTAGTGCATCACACAACCTTATGCCTAAGGTAATTATGGACCAGCTGCAATTACAGGTCACACGTTCTTATCATGACCTTTACACATTCGATTCCAAGAAAGTACCTTGCTTAGGATTGATTAAAGACCTAGTTGTCACCTTAGCTCAAATTCCTGTTAAAAGTATAGTCTTAGACATTGTTGTCACTGACATCCCACCCAAATTTGGCATGCTTCTTTCTAGATCATGTTGTGCCAAACTTGGAGGATCTCTACAGATGGACATGTCTTATGAAACTATTCCAGTTTTTGGTGGTGAGCAATTAAGGTTATATAAGGAAGTTAGATTCCTTCACACTGTTTGTAGAGCTGATCAAGCAAGGAATTCCCCTATTTATGTTGTTGATCAAGACTTCAGTTGTTTTCAATTATCCTCACAAAATGCATCAAACTCTCAACTTGCTATTCAAAATATTGTTTCCAAACCAAAAATTGAAAAATCAGATATTTGGAAACTTTACTTTGATGGTTCTTGCTCAAAGGATGGAGCAGGAGCAGGAATTGTTTTGATATCACCAAATAAAGAGAATATTACTTAGTCATGTAAACTAGAATTTGAAGTAACTAATAACATGGCTGAGTATGAAGCTTTTCTGCTTGGTCTTCAGATGGCTAAAGATTTAAAGGTGAAAAACTTGGTTGTGTTTTTAGATTCTAAACTTATCATAAAACAAGTTAAAAACCTTTGTCAAACCAAACACCTATGACTAAGAGCCTATAGGAATGCAGTTTAGGATGTCATTGAACAATTTTTCTTTGGTTTTAACATTACTGCAATTCCTAGATATCAAAACATGCATGTTGATTCACTTGTTGTTTCAACCAACTCTTTTAAAACTCCTCAGCCAACATTGTTAGAATATCATACCCAAGTTAAATATAGACCATCAATACCTGACAATTTAAAATATTGGCAGATTTTTGAAGATGATGAGCAGCTAAAATCCTTTCTGCAAGTCATTGAAGAATTTTCAAACATGTAGATTGAGGAAGATCAGAAAGAGGTCCATGAAACAATTCATCAAAATTCTGATAAACCATTTGAGTAAAAAATTCTTGATCATGAAATCATACAACTGTCTAATAATTTTATTCCTAAAGGATTGATTCCATTAGAGAAGATTTTTTATGATAATGATGTGTTTAAGAAACCTATGTCTAAAACACCTGATGAAGAAATTGAAGAGTGTAATATTGGGACAACAGATGATGTTAGAAATATCAAACTATCATCAACCCTACCTTTGGATGTAAAATCTAAATATCTGAATCTTCTTAAAAACTATAAAGATGTGTTTGCCTGGTCTTACAGTGAATTAAAAACCTATGACACAACCTTGATTGAACATAAAATTCCCTTAAAACCAGAGGCAAAACCCTTTCAGCAAAAATTAAGAAGAATCAATCCCATATTACTCCCAACTATTGAGAAAGAACTTAAGAAGCTACTTGATGCTCACATTATTCTACCTCTGAGGTATTCAAATTGGGTAGCTAACTTAGTTCCAGTCCGAAAGAAAAACGGTGAGATTAGGTTGTGTGTAGATTTCCAGAATCTGAATAAATCATCCCTAAAAGATAATTATCCATTACCCAAAATGGATCATTTACTTCAAAAAGTTTCAGGATCTAGTAGGATATCTATGCTTGATGGTTTTTCAAGTTATAACCAGATCATGGTGAGCAAAGTTGATCAAGATAAAACTGCATTCATCACTCCTTGGGGTACATTTATGTATGCCTGGATGCCATTTGGATTGACCAATGCTGGGGCCACTTTTGAAAGAGTCGTGGACCTAGCATTTGTGGGTAAAACCTCTAAATTCACTGTTATATATTTAGATGATTTAACTGTCTTTTCTGATTCTGATGAAAATCATCTAAAGCACTTGAGCAAGGTTTTTGACAGATGCAGGAAATTTGGTATCTCCCTTAATCCTAAGAAATCCTTATTTGCTGTCAAGGAAGGGAAATTACTAGGGCATATGATCTCCAAGGATGGAGTTATAATTGACCCAAAAAGAGTATCATCCATTCAAACATTGTCTCTACCAAGAAATAAGAAGGAAATACAAACTTTCCTTGGAAAAAATAATTTCCTTAGAAGGTTTATTCCTAATTATGCAGAGATAGTAAAGGATATCACTGGCATGCTTAAGAAAAATAATGAAGTAAAATGGACAGTTTCTACTAGGTTTTCTTTTGACCAAATCAAAAAAAGCCATCTCTAAAGCCCCTACATTACTTAGTCTTGATTATTCTCTACCTTTCAGCATATTCTCTTTTACATCCGAAACCACTTTAGCTATTGTACTCCTACAGAAAAACATTAATGGTGATGATCAGCCCATAGCATTCTTTTCCAAAGTCATGAGGGATGTTGAACTTAGATATGATATCATGGAAAAACAAGCCTATGCCCTCATTCAAGCCCTCAAATCTTTCAGAACTTATGTGCTGCATTCACACATTACTACATATGTCCCTAATCATGCTATAAAAACCATTTTAACTCAGCCAGATACTGATGGGAAAAGGGGGAGATGGATTGCCAAAATCCTTGAATTTGACCTTCACATCAAAACGACAAAGCTTGTGAAGGGCCAACGTTTAGCCAAATTGTTCGTTGAATCTAATTGCAAAGCACTGCGAATTAATTTGGTCGTTGAGTCACCTAGGAAGAATCCACAAGAACCTTCCTTCATATTAGAGGAGAATCCACAAGAACCTCCTTCTCATATAGAAGGAGAGAATCCACAAGAACCTCTTCCTTCAGACTAGAATATTCGTGTTCATATAGATCAGAAATATCTTCTTTCTGATTGGTATTCTGATATTGTTCAATTCCTCAAATATTTTCAATGTCTAGTTGATATTAGTTTGAAACAATGCAAAGCTTTAAAGCTAAAATCAATTAAATATTGCATCATCAATGCAAACTTGTATTGGAAAGATCCTTTAAACATCCTCCTCCTCTGTCTAACTGAAAATGAAACCAAAAGAATAATAAATCAATTCCATGCAGGGCTTTGTGGTGGACATTATGCTTGTAGAGCAATAGCCTACAAGATTTTGAAGGCAAGTTTTTATTGGCTTTCACTTTTCAAAGAAGTTGTAGCAAGGGTAAGAAGTTGCGTGCCATGCCAAATTTTTGCAAGAAAACAAAAGTTGTCATCACTTCCTTTAGTTCCAGTTTCAGTTCAAGCTCCTTTCTTACAATGGGGGTTAGACTTCATTGGGGAAATCCATCCTCCATCAAGCAACCAACATAGATGGATTTTAACTGCTACTGATTACTTTACCAAGTGGATAGAAGCCATACCTGTAAAGAATGCTACTAATACTATTGTAATTAAGTTTCTTGAGGAAAATATTTTATCAAGGTTTAGATGTCCTTAGCAAATTATAATAGATACTTCAGCAGCTTTCAGCAATATAAAAACGATTGAATTTTGTCAAAAATATTCAATTTTATTGCATCATTCTTCACCATACTATCCATAGGGTAATGGTTTGGCATAATCTTCTAACAAGAGCATAGTCAAGGTTATAAAGAAGACTCTTGAAGATCACAAAAGGGGTTGGAACACACATTTGATCCATGCTATTTGGGCAAACAAAGTTTCTCATAAAAGGTCAACAGGCAAGTCTCCTTTTCAATTGGTTTATGGTAAGGAAATTGTTTTTCCCACTCATTTAGATTTCCCTGTAATGAAATTTCTTCAAGAATCTTATGAGGAAAAGGATGATTTTTCACGGAGAATTAATCAAATCATTGAGCAAAATGAAGACAGAGATGAAATTCAGTATCAGCTGAAGAAGTATCAAAACAAGATGAAGGAGCTTTTTGACAGAAAGGCAAGAGAAAGAAATTTCAGAAAGGGTGATCTTGTGCTCAAATGGGATTCAATGAGAGAAGACAAAGGCAAGCATCAGAAATTCGACAATCTATGGTTTGGTTCGTTCAGCATTGTAGAAGTCAAAGGAAACAACACATTTGTATTGCAGAATTTGGAAGGAGAGTATTCCCCATTGCCAGTCAATGGGAAATACTTGAAACACTACATTCAGTGTTAGTTTTTCATTTCATTCGTCATATGTAAAAATTCGGAGAGTTTATTTTCAAATCTGCAAGTGAGTATCTTTTGCAGCAAAGACTCCATAGCCCGAGGTGAAGGCACTTGGATCTACTTGTTCTTTGCATCCCCACAGGGGGATGCAGTCCCCAAATGGAGTCGATGGGGATGCAGTGCCCAGATGGAGACGATGTTGTAACATATATAGTTTTGCTAAGTTAGTATATTAGATATATAAATTTTGAAAATGTTGAGGTAGGATATGGATGCAAAATAAATAAAAATTTGTTTCAAAAATGTGAGGAAAAATTGATTATGATAGGCATCCATATCAATAAAATGTTACGTGTTAGTTGCATTAAACAAAGAAGCAGAATAAAATGTTAGGGAAGCTAAAATAAAAAGGAAAAAAACTTTATTTAAAAGTTTTGGAATACATAAGGTTGCTAGCTCAAATGCACCATCACCATGCTAATCCTATGTTGGATATGCAGAAGAATTTATCGAAGGAGGTCATGTTCCCATTCTTACAATAAAATTCCCCTCGTTACATTATAATCCCCTACATATTCATTTCCCTAATTCAGTCCTTCATTACACACTCCCCTCATACTTTTTATCCTAAGTCTTAATTCCCAATACTTCATTCCCAACACATTATATTCCATTCCCTACCTGCGTACCATATAACTTTCCTAAGTTATATTCCCGACACATTATCATTTTACCCCATATATCCCGATTCATGTAAACATTGGATTAAAAGTTTTAACGTGATTTCGGGCCCCACCATTAAACGTTGGTCATCTTCCCGCTTATCCCCGACCGTTAATTTTAATCCAACGTTTCTTATATGATTTCGGACCCCCTCTGCCGTCTGACCTTTATCAGCAAGGGGGGTCCAAAATGAGTTGTATTACCATACCACCTGCCTGCTACGTGTCACCATCACAGGATTTTGGACCCCCCTCCATCAAAACCGTAAACAGCCTCACCCCCCCTCCAAAAGTTGTTTCCTAAAAACAACTTACCATTGATTGTTGATTACTCTGCCATCCTGGAGCTGCCACATAGCCTGTCGTTGACGAATTAAATCACCTCCCTCCATATTCCCATTATCCATTTATTTCAATCGCCCGTTAACCCTGCGCCATCAACGGTTAAAATATTTTGTTATAAACTCATTTCAAACCCTCCACGAACTTCTTGTTTTCATTCCACAGTCTGCAGAGCTCGAATTACTATCAATCTTCAATCGCAGGTATTCCATTGATTCTTAAAGCACCACCGCCTATCTGAGCAGCGTCCGAGTTTACATATACACTTCCCATCTTCATATATTGGTCAAAGAACCTTCTTTCCATTATAAACCCCTGTTCTTTTGTTTATAATTTAAAATCCATTGTCAAATTACTGTCAGTATGCCTCCTAAACAGAAGAAAACACAGGAAGATGTTAACCCTCTCATTTTTCCCTCTGTTGACATTCACCATATGCCTTTAGCCGATAAACACCATATGATTCACAAAACCAATTGTGATATTCATCTTTTTGAGTTATATTGTTGGCTAGAAGATAAATATGTTGACCAAATCGATGAACTTCAACTATGGAAATCAAACCTTCCCTATTACATCTTTCCTCTCACCTTCAGTGCTCCAGATTTTATCAGAAGATGTCAAGCTTCTTACCTCTCAGATCAGAGAACCATTGTCAATCCTCAAGGCCAAATTCTATTTACTATAACCCCTGAATCCATTGACCAGATGATGCAAGCTCCAACTGTCAAATATACCACTCCATTTTCTCATGAAGCCTTAGTTGAATTATATCAAAAGTTGGATTTTACCAAGAGAACTAAAACCCTAGGGTTATTCCTTTCAAAAGATGCCCCCATGCCTAAAAAGAATCCTCCCTATCCTTCATCCATTTTTCCAGAAAGAGCCAAGCAAATTATCACCCTGATTTCTTACTTACTTGGTTGTTACTTTGACGAATGGGTCAATGATGCCATTATTGGATTTCTGTCAATATTTTCTAATGATGCTCAGCCCACTATTATGTTTAATTTCAGTCAGTTTTTAGCAGAGTCCATCCAGTTTGTGAACTTTGATAATCAAGAGGTTTTTGAATATACTTCCGTTCTAATGTACATGTTCATATACTTCCAAGGAGATCATCTAACTCTGTCATTGTATAAATTAGATGATAAAGGAGAACAGCGGTCAGTAATATTTTGAATTACCATGGTCAGGAAAGAACAAAATGAATATTCATTTAAACAATTCATAGACATGTTTGTTCATCCTGCCATGAATCTTTTGAGTGGCAGCACTGAGATCAGAATAAGTGAAGAAATTCAGAAAATTTTGCAGCTTACACAGCAGGCACAGACTAGAGATTGGTATCTCTATGATAACTACACTGAGATTAGAGTTTTTGGTTGTGAACTACCACCTTTTAAGTTGCCTAAATACCTCCCAATGAGGATTTTTTCAATTGAATATATCAGACAAATGATAAACATGGACCAAATTCACTTTACATCTGCCAAAAAGAAATCACAGTTCAGAATAAAGACACAGGTTGGTCAATTTATTTGTAATAGTCAGGCAGCAGGAGAAGAAGTAGAGAAGATATTGAAAACCACGAAATTTGATTTGAGTTTTACTTGGTCTTATGACCCATTAGGAATCATTTCTAAGGGCAGAAACCAAATCTACACCTTACTTTCATATTACAAAGCCAGAGATTGAACAATACAAAAATCAAACAGAGTGGTTACCAAATACTCTACAGGAATCAGAAGAACAGCAAGTGTATACTTCTACAGTGCATACACCTTCCCTGCAAGAAGAGAAGACAGCAAAGAGAAATAGAGAGGAAGTCTCTCCCATGGAAACTGACATCATCAGCTCAGGTTTTAAACTTATGTATAGGAAAAAGGCAAAACTCAGTTCAAGGTTGAACCTCAGCAAAGATTCAGAACAGCAGCAGCCTAACACTTCAAAGGAAATTCCTGAAACTACATTAGGAGAAGAGCAATCAACAAATCCTCCTGATACTTCAGCACCTTCTCAAAATCAGTAGTTGCAGATCACACAAAAAGAAGCATCTTCATCAAGCGAGCCTGAGAAAAGTACAATGGACATCTACAAAGAAATCAAGCTAAAGAATGAAGCTTTAAAAATCAATATCTATAATCAATTCTGGAAGCAGACATCTAGCACATAGAGCATATTGTTAACTGTGTTCGATTCAGAGAAAGGAAGAATGCACATGCCATTTCTCCAAGCTCAGTACCTAGGCCTAAAGGAGAGGCGGATTACAAGAAAGCTACTCTTGAGTTTGATATTAAGGATGTGTGTTTAATTGATCAAATGGAAATGCACAAACAGTGAGGAGAGATGATATTTTCCTCTGCTACTAATACTGCGATGTCATTGTCTAGATTGCAGGCCACATTTGCCACCATTCGATCACAGCTCGACATGGAGAAGATTTCTTCTCATGCCAAAGACTCTAGGATTAAAACACTAGAAGACTTGGTAATCAGATTGGATTATGACCATGCAAATGTTAAAGTTGTAGAGGAATTAATCAAAAAGAAGAACGCAGACATTGTTGCATTAAGGAAACAACTTAAACTCCCAGCAACTGGAGATCCTTTGGCTAAGGAAATGAATGAGACAGAGAACCAGAAGGGAAATACGATGAAACTCATTATTAAGCAAAATTCACAAATAAGACAGATGGAAATCCAAGTAGAAAAACTCATTGAAGAAGCCAAGAAATCAAATGTTCCTCTACAAGCACTACCAATCGCTACTATTCCTTCAGCTATACCCACCACAGTCACTCAAGGAGATGCTATAGAATTGGCCCAAGCAGTTCAGAAGATGACACTTCAATCCGAAGAAATCTAAAAGTTGGAGAAAAAATGAAGGAGCTCGAAGACATTAAAAGTAGGTCTGACACCAATCATTTAGTCAAACTCTAGAGAGCCCAAACTCAGATTGAGAATTGGAAGAAGTCAACAAATGAAAATGCCATTGGCACTCCCCTTGCTCATGTTAAAGATATCATTTGGGATAACATCATCAATGAAATGAAAGGAATTTAGCCTTGCATCCAGATTATGTTTGAATAGAAAGAACTAGTAGAAAAAGCCAACAAAGCTATTTCCGAAATAAATGATCAGTTAGGAACAATGCCTACAACAGCAAACAGAATCATTAGATTTCTGAATTCCAAAGATAAATATGAGCTGGAAGAATTGGGGGTAGAAAATAAAATTGAAACAATCCTTGAAGTAAAAAAGGTTCTTACTAAGAATAACTTAGTAACACAGCTAGAAGAAAAATGCTACACTCTGGAATTTGGCATTAAAAGGTTTCTGTCAAGAATTGATGCATTGATCAAGAAAGGATAGCCTTCTATTTTTGTATTGAATGACAAGCTGATGGACAAAACAGATAATATTCGAAGACTGCTGGAAAAGATGAAAACCTCCATTGCTGCATCATCTTCAATCAAAAAGGATCAATCACTGGCAAAGCTTTGTATGAAGCAGTTGAAAATATTTGTTTTATTCAAAATTAGATTCAGCGTGTTTTTTCTAGTAAAACCTACCTTTACTAAACATGTTGAGCTAGATGAAATCTGCCGAAAGGCTATAAAGGTAACAATTCCAAATTCTGAACGTTGGGAGAAATTGAAAGAATATCAAAATGAATAAAGCCTACCAGCATATTATTCCAGCACCTCCAGCGCATCACTCCAGCACAACAGTCATTTGCCAGCATATCCAGAAAAAGAGGTGACTCAGCAAAAGATTCCAGCAGAACAAGGCCAGAACACAGATGCATTCTTCCAAGATCGAATCCTTCAATTCTGTTTTAGTTTTAGATATTTTAGCATGCCTAGTCAATGAGGCATTAATTGTAAAACTCTTTTTTTTGTATAAATACCTCATTCTGATAAAGAATTAGAGGTTTCACCTTCGAATTAGTTTTTGAACAGAATTGTACTACGTTGGAGCTTTTTGAATGTCAATAAAGGATTCTGAGTTATCTGCACATGGCTTGTCTTCTAGTGAGTTCTCTTTGTGTTTATCATAATTGTTTTCTTCATATAATTTATTTTGTAGACAATTATCCAATTAAAAACCTTAATTCAGTATCAATTTCGTATTTGATTCACCGTGAATTGTAATTTAATTAAGAGACTAAGTTATAGAGTTGTTTACTTCTACTTTTTCCTCTTGAAAGTTAAATTGCATTAGGTTTTTGTTATAGTTTAGTTATATTATGTTGATCATTGAAACACAGCTTTAATGATTTCCTCTTGCAAATGATTAAGTATTATGTTTGAGTATACGATCATTTACATTTCCTTTTTCTTCTAAAAATCCATCACACATAAAATTTAAACTACTATGTGCAAATAAAAAACAGCTCTTCATTTATATTTAAGATCTTTCTAAGTTTTAGAAACACATGTTTTAATTAACTGTTCTTTGTTCATCCACAAAATCAAAAACCCCAAAATATTTTAGATGCTTTGTCATAACCAACTGACCTAGGGTTATCTCAAAGGACAACATGTTCATCAAATAATAAAACCATATAGAAAAGTAACTATAATCTATGATGCACATCTAATCTAAATGCACCTATTATAACATGAGAACATGATATGATTATATTAGCTATAGAAAATCAATATGTAATGCATCCTACACTACCATGCATATCAAATTATGCAAGTGCTAAGTACAGCAATAAAACCAATGTAACCAACATATGATTAGATCAATATAAAAATAGTTTCCCTTAAGGACCATTATGAGGCAGGGAACCCAAAAATCACATTTTCCATTGCAAGATTTGCTTGATGAATGGCAAGGGTGGGAGGCAGGAACATATGAGGACCATGTATCAATGATCATAGATAAGGAGGGAAAAGAGGAATCCAACTCGTGCAACCTTTCTTGCAACGAGAGAATGGAGAACTCAATGATCAAGCTCATAAATTCCAATGAAGAGCAAGCTCGAGCATATCCTCCTTATGGCATGAAGAGATAGATGGCTCATACACATCCACAATCACATCAACCTATTTATCAAGAAAGGAACAAGGTGGACTACAATCATCATATCTTAGGAAGAACCACAACCCCTTTCAAGGCATTGGGAAGGCTCCTCAATTTCATGGCTCCCAATAGATTCATTACGAGGGCCTCCAAACTTCTCTTGGCTACTAATGTCATCATGATCAATGGATCAAGGATCATCATCCTGAAACATATAAAATAGACCTCTCCAATGAGCCATTTGTTGCCATGGAAATTTTTATAAGATTTTAGATATGGAATTGCCAAGGTGAACTTCAAATGCCTTGAGAGATGCTCGCATCACCCTACAAGCATTTACTTTGAAGTTCAATGAAGAACTAGGGCTTCGTTCTTCCAATGGAGTCGTCAAATAAGGATCTATATTGTCGTTAAGGAAGAAGGTGAATATTTCATAAAAATAGATTCGCTTCTTCCCCGACAGCGGCGCCAAAAATGTTGCCACACAATCTAGCAAGGCCCTAGGAGGGGAACCTATAGGACAACTACTAGACCAAGTGATAGCAATGGGACAAAGACCACTATCACCTCAGTCAGTGTCACCTACTCCTCACAGACTTTCACTTATGTGAGGAGCCCTGATATGAAGGAAATCACTTGTAATGGTGATATCAATGACAAGGTAAAAAGTGATTCCAAAGGCCAATTCAAGGAGAGGCTCAATTAAGGGCTCAATGCTTCAATGAAGTTAAAGGCTCTCCGAGAAAGACCTCGGAGAAAATTCTAGCCCTAGCATTTAAGGTTCTCAATAGCGATAAGTATGCCTAAGGGTAAGACTTTCAAGATGATATAGGACCTCTTAAGAAGTTTCGTAAGATGCCTAGACACCTTAAATAGGCTTGTGCTATTCTTGAGAGACCTAATTAGGGCTTACGTTGGACCTAGGCTTTAGGATATATGTGGGAGGAAATTCCTCCAAAGTCTTTACTAGGTCGAGGCAAGACAGAAGAAATGGTCTCTTAAGGTTTATTCCACTGAATACCAAGCTCATACGACCCTCAAGAAAGCCACCAATCCAATAGGTTCAAACTAGGATACCCTTATAGGGCACACCTAGGGCATCAAAATATATGAGAATCCACCATGGGAACTCAACCAAATTTTGATATCCTCTAGAGAAAACACTAATGAAGTCGTATCCAAACGGTTTCTCAAAATTCTCTCTCTAATGCAATTCACGGGATGCCCTAGCTAGATGCTTAAAGGAGAGGGACCTAAAGATTTAGAAGAGAGAAAAAGGAAGAAATTTGTGGATAGAGGTTAAAGATGACCATCAAGGGATGTGATTAGTGCCTAGACCATTGGGTGTATGGAGTCATAAATGCTTTAGATGAGCTAATTAGGTCCTTAAGGAGGCCAAAAGTAGAAGCCCTAGCTGCCACTTTCAACAATTACCCTCTTTAAGCAAGGTCAATGGAGTTTCATGGACAAATTACAATAATTCTCCACTAGGAACATTCATTTCATATCATCAATGAGTAACACATGCAAAATTTCCCAAGATCACAATTTCACACCATTTTAATAAATTAGGGCATAAATCTTCACCATGAGAACAAATTCCATGCATTAGACATTTACATAAAGATATTCAACAAAAAGAAGCACTTACTAGACAATATGAAGTATATCCATCCATTAAACCATGAAAAAGAGGCTCCAAAACGATGCCAAACCAACTCCAAATATCAAAGTGCATTTATAAACATCCAAAACAATCCCAAATTGCAAGTTCAAATTCTTTTTGTAGTGCGAAAATCCCAAGTGATGATGATCTTCTCACAAATGAGAGTCATGTTTATTTATATGATCCTCCTACTAATTCGAAATAGCCTAATAGCCCTTATAGTCATAAAATAATGTGCAAATATCATGTCTTTGGTGACAAGCCCACAAAGTAGCTCATAAAGTGAAGAATAAGCCATCTAAAAGTGAGCCACAACGATGAAATCGTGGTGTAGAAGGGCCATTGGAGGGCCTCGTTGAGTCCTCAAGGTGTCATGATGAGAGTGAGGGCTCCATGAATGATAGACCCCTTGATCTTTAAGTAAATCATCATGTGGTGCTCCAAAGTGGCTTTGGGGCACAAGTAATGGTCTCATGGATCTCTTGATGAAAAATAAGCATGTAGACCGCTCCAAATGAGGGCACGAAAGATGGTGCTTGCCCTCCCATGTCTCTAGGATGAAACAAACCTTTGGGCCTCAGATCAACTACCAAAGCCTTATATATAGTTTAAAGTCTGTTGGGGGCACCACTAGTCCAAGTCCATCATCTCACAAGTAATGTGGGCCAATGAACAAGTTGTTTTGTTGATGTTTCCCATGGAATGAGATAATGCTCTGTCACATGATGGAAAGTTATGGCTCTCAACACTTCCCCTACAAGTTCCATATGATCCTCTGGTGGGCTTCGGCCCTGTTGAAGGAAATGTAACTAGGTTCGGTCTTCATAAATGTACTTTTGATATTTGTACTTATTCAAGAAAATAAATATTATTTTTATAATATATGTCAATGAGTTTCTTGCTCACTGAAATAGGTCTAGCACATGTTAAGTGCTATAGGTGAGTCAAATAGTCAAAAAGAAAATGTTGAAGGCCTTAAGGGCATGTTACACCATGTATTAAGGTCAAGAGAATACCTCTAAGCAAAGTCAAGTCCCCTCCTATGCAAAGGCACCATCAAAGAAGCTCCTTCAAGCATGTTACACCACCAAAGAAGCCATCTAAAGCAAGCACAACAAGTCAACCTGCAAACTATCCTCAAGTCAGCCTTCTAGTCGGCCTAAAAGGAGGGACAGTCCTCTATATATAGAGGTTGTCCACTCCACCAAAACGCACTCACTTACCTTTGAAATCAGCGCAGAAAATGAGCAAGTAAAGGGTGAAAAAGAGACGAGAAAGGGAGCCTCTAGTGCACCATCGAAGGAAGGAAGAACACTGAATCTTAAAGGATTGTTTCTAGGGCAATCTACAGTCACACGTGTGAGGACAGGGAAGGTTGCCTGCGGTCATAACAGCAGAAACCCACAGTTGGCATATCTCTCTAATTGGGCTAGGAAACTAGACCTATAAGGTCTCCCAATCAAGCGAAGGAGAAGGACACTCAAGCAAAGGAAGAAAAGAGCTTACCATATCAAGGAAATCACCACACGTGCGGAAATCTAGGGCAGCATGACAGTCATATCAAGTCTGCACCTACACCTTGAAGAAAGAGCTCATTTGGTCAAGTAGAAGAAAGGGATCATCACAAGAAAAGGGACTTATCAAAAAGTGTCTCTTCTAGAGCAAGTGCAACAAGGTCTATCAACAATTGAGAGAAGAACGAAGTGTCGGAAGAAGGAGGTCGAAGTGCCGAAAGGAGGAAGTGTCGAAGAAACAAAGTGCCAAAAGGACTTGACTTGTGCTTGGAGGATATTCAAGTCAGGGGTCTAGGGTTTGGCATTGATCAATAAGAAGCTTCAATAAGAGAAACTTACTAAAGGGTTTTCCTCTCAAGAGAAGAGAGGTTTTGGCCCTGGCAGAGAGCCAACATCTTGTGTTGTTGTTCATGTTTTGCTAGCAGTTTGATGAAGTACACACACATGCATTAATAAGAAAAAGAAGAAGAAAATTAAGCTAACAAGAAAAAGTAAAAAGACTCCACAAATTGTTATCAAGTAATGAAGAATCACACTACACTTATTTGCCCTAGATTCTTCAACAGGTCCCAGTTAAGTTGTCCATCCCATGATGGAACCACTTGTCAATTTTGTATAAGATCTAATACGTCTCTTCACCTTCATGTACAATAATTCATTAGTGCATCTAAGTGAATTAAGCTTGTTAGTCAAGGGCACAAATGAGACTTCATAGTGGGTTTCCTTTCCAAATTTTGGGCTTTGAGCACGTAATGGTGTTACCTCCCTAGGTAGGAACAGTTAATAAACAACACTATTAGGTGTTCCCAATGCCTAAATGGCAGGGCATGTCCAAGGTACATTCTTCAAATGGTAGGAGTCATGCAGATAATGACGTGGTGAATTGGGACACAAAGGTCTCAAGGCCGAATGCCATGGGCTCAAGGGTGGTAATGATGAGGGATGTCCACATATTTGGATGTATGAATGTAGGAGGGAGTAATCGTGTCACATGAGTTACCCCGACCTTTGTTTTTTCACCCTTCTTCATTTGTCTTTTGTTTTTTATTTATTTTTCTTTTATTTTATTGCTCGGGGCTCCAGGGGATGAGAGCACGTTGTGTATGATATGGCAGTGATTACCCCATCAAGGTTGGGCAATTCATCGCCCACTAGGGGTTGGGACATGCATGGGTTCCTTAATGATGCAGGGAGCACTCATAGGGACCCTAAGAACCAGGGTGATGGCCATAATGATAAGGGGTAGAGCTCATGTTTGGATTTTGCCCACGTGCTAAATTTTATTGTCTCGGCCATTTTTTGCATTTTATGGTATTATTCTCTTTTGTATGTGGCCATGATATGCTTTTATCTTATATTTTTTGCTGCATCATGTTAGGATATTCCGACACATAGGATATAGTTAAGTTCAACTTGGTCTAGTATAGAGTTAGGTTAGAGTTAGGTAAAGTGTGTTTCTTTACCGTTGTACATTTTGTAACTTACAATCCGACGGTCACGATATGTAGTGATCCGACGGTTCACTCTCACCTCGGTATTACCGACACTTGATCCGTGGCTTGACACCCGATTGGTCCATGAGTTCTATTTAAAGCGCATGGAGGGTCATTGTTCGGGTAATCCGTGCATGAGAGAAGCTTATGTAAATTTTCATTCTTTGATTAATAAATTGCCTGTAGTACCCACGTTGGGACAGGTCGTGGACTGTTTCCCTCCTTGCACTCTGAGGGTTTTAACCACGTCAAAAATACTGGTGTATTGATTTGAGATCTGGTTGTGAGCGGTGTCCTTTTGGTATTCTTTCTGTGGAACTTACCCTGTAAATTCCTACATGGTATCAGAGCTATTTGAGGGCCGCGTCCGTTGGTGATCCAAATCTGAAGCCAGTAGAACTGCATGCGGTTGTCGTTTCCTAGATCTGCTGTTTCTGACTGCTTTCGGGCCGAGAGGACTGCTCTGTTGCGTTCGGAGCATCTGTTCCAGTGAGGAACCCCTTTCGTTTCACGCGAAAAGGTTTCCGGTAGCCCTAGCTGCGTCATTTTTCAATCGGGAGGTATACAGTGTTTTTTTTGCAGTTTACTGTTATTTTCTCTCTGCTTATTTCGGTCTCAGTTTATTTAGCCTTTTTTTTAACTGGATCTATACCTTTCATTTCTGCGTATGCTCTTTGCCCTGCGACTCTGTGCGATCTGGGCAAATCAGAAACAAAAAGGAAGGATTTTTCTCATGCGTATGCTCTTTTCCCTGCACCTTAGTGTGATCTCGGAAAATCAGAAACATTGAGAAAAATATTTAGTTTTTCGGCTAAAGCTAACTTTGAGATTTTTTTTTTTTTTAAATTTCTAGTTTTTTGGCTAAAGCTAACTTCGAGCCGTAAGGTTCGTTTTTCTTTGCATATTCGTGTTGGGTTTTGTGTTTTGTGTTTTGTAGGGAAAAAGAGCTTTCTCAAGGCAAGCACGCAAACCAAGGCCCCCCCCCCTCTCTCTCTCTCTCTCTCTCTCTCTCTCAAATTTTGTGTATAGATCAATTGGTTCAAAGCTATTTTAAGAGAGTAGAGGTCTTGGGTTCAAGTCTCCATTTTGTGGGGGCGGATTTTTTCATTCCCGCACATTCGCGCACTTTGCCGGCAACGTCAACAATTTTTTTTCAAAAAGCCATAACTTCTTCATCCGGAAGCCTTTTTCAGAGCCGTTTTTTTTAAAACCGCCTATTTTTTCGAGATCTATCCATTGGAACACTTACTTTCAGCATCTTCAGCTTCAGTTTTTTTTTTAAAATGGAAAGTCCATGCCAAGTCATTCTTGACAGCACTAACTACTTCCAATGGGTAGCCTACATGGGAGATTTACTTAGAAGTAAAGGTCTCTACAGAATAGCCACAGACCAAGAGAAGAAACCAAAAGATGAAGACAAGGCGGCAAAATGGGAAAATAGACAAGATCAAGCACGTGGTTTGATAGGGATGTCTGTTTCTCCTGATCTTAGATTCCACATTGCAGAACTTGAGACTCCTCATGAAGCATTAGAAAAACTTGCTAAAGTTTTTGGGATTAAAAATGAAATTAGAGCCCATCAACTTGAAAATGAGCTGCTTACTTTGGATCCTAATAATTTTTCTTGCATTGAAGATTTCTTGTCCAAATTCAAGACCCTTAGATATCTCTTGGAAGGTGTTAAAGTTAAGAAAGAAGATGGTAACCTTATTTATTCCATCCTTACTAAGTTGGGACCAGCCTACTCTGTATTTGTTTCCACTTTCCATTCTACAAGGGAAGCTTTCATTTGTCAAGGACAAGAATACAAGGCCCCTTCCTTTGACTCCTTTTGTGATTCCTTAATAAGAGAACAAGAAAAACTCTTACACCTTGGTCTTCTTAATCTTGGAAACTCTTCCACGAAAGCGTTAGCCGCCCAGCAGCAACCAAATTCAAAGAATCCTAAGAAGTCATATCCTCAAAAGAATGGTCCTAAACCATCTCAGCCTCAAAATGAAAGATCATTTCAGCAAAATGAAAGATCATTTCAGCAAAATGATAAGACCAATAAAAACAAATGGAAGAAGACTGATAGACATTGTAACTTTTGTAATCGAGATGGCCACTTAGAATCTAAATGCTTTAAGAAGATGGAAGCCTTGGAAGCCGCAATGAAGAAACATAACATCCATGTGGAGCCTACTTCAACTTCAACTTCCGGAATGGCACTTTCTGCATGTCATTGTCAATCATCTCAGTCTGGTTATGCATTAAATGTATCTTCTTCTTCTTCTCATTCTCATGAGTGGCTCATTGATTCTGGAGCCTCTTGTCACATGGCCAAAAACCAAGCCATGTTTTCTTCTTTAAATGATTGTAACACCAAAAATATATATATTGGTGATGATAGATCTCTTAATGTTGTAGGGACTGGAACTGTTCATCTAGACAATGGTCAGTTTAATGATGTATTATGTGTTCCAACCTTATCCTGCAACCTTCTATCTGTCTATCAGATAACTCATTCAGGTGAAGGTAAAATTGTTGAATTTTCACCTCATGATGTTGTAATCAAGGATCTAAAAGATCCTAAACAGATTCTAGCTACTGGTCTTGCTGATGATTCCAAAAGGTTGTATAAGTTTCACAACTTTGGGTCATCCAATCTTCCCTCAGTATTTGTTGCTCATAATGATGAAGTGAGCAAACTTTGGCATGAGCGATTTGGTCACTTAAACTATCGCTCCCTTCAGCATCTATGTAAAGAAAATATGGTGACAGGTCTTCCTATGGTATCTTGCAAAGATGGTGTTTGTTCCGGATGTGTACTCGGAAAACATCATCGGGACAGTTTTGACAAACGTGCCTCTTGGCACGCCTCAGCCCCTTTACAGCTTGTGCACAGTGATTTATGTGGTCCTCTTCCTGTTGCTTCATTCTCTGGCTGCAAGTACTTCTTAACTTTCATTGATGATTTCTCCAGACGCACTTGGGTATACTTCTTAAAACTCAAGAGCGAAGTATTTAACACTTTTTTGGCCTTCAAAGCCTTTGTTGAAAAACAATCTGGACATCAAATTCTTAAGCTAAGAACTGATAATGGTGGAGAATATGTTAAAAACACATTCATCAACTTTTGCACCGAAAATGGAATTCAAATGCAACATACTGTTCCATACACTCCACAACAAAATGGTGTAGCTGAAAGGAAAAATCGCACCTTAAAGGAAATGGCTAATTGTATGCTGCAATCTAAAGGACTCAGTCTTAGTTTTTGGGCCGAAGCAATTAATTGTGCAAATTATATAATCAATCGCACTCCTACTAAGGTTCTAGAGAATATCACTCCAGAAGAAGCTTGGAGTTCCATTAAACCAGATGTAAGTCACTTTCGTGTGTTTGGAAGTGAAGCATGGGCCCATATTCCAGATGAAAAGCATAAAGCTTTAGAACCTAAGAGTGAGAAATGTACTTTTGTTGGATATTCTGAAGATGTAAAAGGTTATAGACTTATTCCATTTAAGTCCAAAAATGTTATCATTAGAAGAGATGTAAAATTTGATGAAAATAAATCGGCCTGCGAGCCTAGTCCGGCGGATGTGCCACCTCTTCCTATCTCTTCTACTTTTGAAAACATTTCTTCTTCAGATGATGAAAGCGAGGATGATAATCCTCCCCCACCTTCTCAGGATCCTCAACTTCCAAGATGGGTCCGTGCTACTCGGGATGCAGCAGGTGATCTTGCCGGTGATCCTACAGATCAGCGACGTACACGTTCTCAGTTTGAAAGAGCCTCTTCTTTACTGGCTCAAGCTCCAGTAAATCATGATCCTGACACTTTTGCAGAAGCTTCAGGCCATCCACATTGGGAAGCAGCTATGAATGAAGAATATCATTCATTGATGACAAATGATACATGGGATCTTGTTCCTCTACCAAAGGGACGCAAACTTGTTAGATGTAAATGGGTTTACAGAACCAAGTATGGACCAGATGGGAAAGTTGATAAACATAAAGCTCGTCTCGTTGCTAAGGGCTTTTCACAGGTTGAAGGCATTGACTACACTGAAACCTTCTCCCCTGTTGCCAAAATGAACTCTATCCGCCTTGTTCTTTCCCTTGCTGCCTCTTTAAAATGGGAAGTCCATCAGATGGATGTTAAATCTGCCTTCTTGCATGGGGACTTGCAGGAAGAAATCTATATGGAACAACCCATTGGCTTCATACAAACAGACTCCAGCCTTGTTTGTCGACTTAAGAAATCCCTTTATGGCCTCAAGCAAGCTCCTCGGGCTTGGTATGCCAAAATGGATAGCTTTCTTTTAGAATCTGGCTTTTCTAGGTGTCATTCTGACAATACTGTCTACACCAAGAAAGTGGGCAACTCTCTTATCATCCTTGTTCTTTATGTTGATGATCTTATTCTTACTGGTAGTGATCCCAACCTTATAAACCATGTGAAGTCCAGCCTTAAAAAGAAATTTGAAATGACAGACTTAGGACACTTACACTATTTTCTCGGTCTTCAAGTCTTGCAATCCCAAGAGGGTATTTTCCTTTCCCAGTCCAAGTATGCTTGTGATATTCTTCGTCATTTTCACATGGAAGACTGTAAGCCAGCCCCTTCTCCCTTTCAGTCTGGAGTCAAACTTTCAGTCTCTTGTACTTCTCCTGAAGTTGATGCTACCTTATACCGTCAACTTGTCGGAAAACTCTTGTATTTAACCCATACTCGTCCTGATCTTTCCTTTGCTGTTGGCCTTGTTGCTCGTTTTATGCAAAACCCCCGTGAAAGTCATTGGAAAGCAGCTAAAAGAATACTTCGTTATGTTCGAGGTACAGTACAGTTTGGGATTCATTACAGTGCCAAAGCAGCTCCTCTGTTAGTTGGTTTCACTGATTCTGATTGGGCTGGTGACCCTGATGATCGGAAGTCTACTGCCGGTTATGTCTTCACTCTTGGTTCAGGACCTATTACATGGGCTTGTAAGAAACAGGCTGCCATTTCTCTTTCGTCAGCAGAAGCAGAGTATCGTGGTGCCGTGGAAGCTAGTAAGGAAGCCTTGTGGCTTCGTCAGATCCTATCAGAGTTTGGCTTTGAGCAGCAGCATCCAACCACACTTTGGTGTGATAATCAAAGTGCCATTCAGCTATGCAAAGATCCAGTCCAGCATCAGCGCAGCAAACACATTGAACTACACATGCACTTCATCAGAAAGCTCATTCATGACCATGTTCTTGAAGTGCAATATTGTCCAACAGATGATCAGGTTGCAGACATCTTCACAAAGGCTCTCACAGAGGCGAAGTTCACTAAACTTCGATATATGCTTGGAGTTCAGGAAGTTGTCACTAAGGGGGGATAGGCTCTAGTGCCTCCTTCCTTCTCCTATTGTGTCATATTTGTAAATCCTTCAATCCTATCCCAAGTTGTTCTTAAGGGGGGATGTTAGGATATTCCGACACATAGGATATAGTTAAGTTCAACTTGGTCTAGTATAGAGTTAGGTTAGAGTTAGGTAAAGTGTGTTTCTTTACCGTTGTACATTTTGTAACTTACAATCCGACGGTCACGATATGTAGTGATCCGACGGTTCACTCTCACCTCGGTATTACCGACACTTGATCCGTGGCTTGACACCCGATTGGTCCATGAGTTCTATTTAAAGCGCATGGAGGGTCATTGTTCGGGTAATCCGTGCATGAGAGAAGCTTATGTAAATTTTCATTCTTTGATTAATAAATTGCCTGTAGTACCCACGTTGGGACAGGCCGTGGACTGTTTCCCTCCTTGCACTCTGAGGGTTTTAACCACGTCAAAAATACTGGTGTATTGATTTGAGATCTGGTTGTGAGCGGTGTCCTTTTGGTATTCTTTCTGTGGAACTTACCCTGTAAACTCCTACACATCAACCTCCAGGGCATCATTCCAAACTCGACCTAGGCATGTGGACAAGGGGAGGGGAAGTACCAGAGCCTTGTAGACCCAGTGGTCATGTGGATCTAAAGAGGGAAGATTATGAAATAGAGCATGTAATGTGCAGAGGAAAGTGAAAATGGCAGAACAAGAAAACAGAACCGTGCTACCAAAATCGAGGTTTCCCAAGTAGTGTCCATCCTTAAGCTATAAGCCAATAGGAAAGATACCATGGGACTAAGGTTGAAGATTAACCTCCCATTTAAGGTGAGGAACAAGACCAAAGTTGAAACCCTTCCTCCTTCCAAGTCACCCAATAATCCATACCCAAGTGTGCCCAAGAAAACAAAACAAGATAAGCACCCGATTACACAATGAAAGACATAACTTTAGGATTGGATGGCCCACCTTCAAACATACGAACTCGACCAATGGGCGAGGGGACATATGATTGGCTCAAGGAGCGGAGATCAACTGGCACGATATTGAATACACTAGTGGCTATTAGGGGCTGTTGTTTGCCGGTTGAAGACAAGTCTAGGAGAAAAATTTATCCTATATGGTCACCCATTGGTGGTGGGTAACAAGTACACAAAGGTATCCCACCACAATCATACCCCTAGCTACCACCCAAAATCTATAATACTCACATTAATGAATAAAAGCTTCTATTTTCCATTAAGTTAGGATTGTTGAGTGATTTCCTAAGTGGATTTATGGCACATCTCTTGTTTTGACCTCTACTTTCTGTATTGAAGAAGTAATAGAAAGCCTCCACAATGAAGAAGTTTGAACAACTGGTTTGCATCACTTTAATATGTGATCTCATATATTTTGTCAATTGAGTCTAGCCTGGCTGGCTTAAAGTAGTTATCCTCTCTAGCGAAGTTTAAATCTTGATTGTGACATCTTTGCTCCTCAAAGACCCATGGAGCTGGGAAGGTGCCACCAATCTTGCTCGCTCTTACGTGTGATGGGTGGAACTAGATGTTTCCAAATACTTTAGCCAAGGAGCTAGCTCAACTGGTTTTCACCATTGTTGCATGGCATTTGGCTAGTTCCATGTCAATAGGGACTTCATTGGAATCCCTTTAGGGGAGGTGCACTAATATACACCAATCAGTTTACTAGAAATGCAATCCATAAATGTGTTGAAGCATCGTTTGGATTTCTCCACAACATTTTCCATGGAAAAAGAAATGTAACCATATATATTTATTAAATATATGTAACTTTCAACACTACAATCACACTTGATACTGCTACATTTTGTTGTAACAATTGAAATAATCACAACCCTTTAGCACATCTTCAATCATGTTGACGTATCATATATATATTCTATTTCGGTGGTCTTTGAGATGAATTGGCTTGAAAATTACCATAAAAACTACATAAAAAAACGAACTGGTTATAAACCTCTTTCAAGTATAAGTCAACCATCTCTGAGATGAAGTTCAAATTTTTTACAGAAATTATATTATACAAATTACATAATTGTGGGGGAACTGCTTAGTAAGGCCGGATTGCTCCACTATATCCGAACCGCTTCAGCAAATCTACATCCTGACGCCAATTTGGTTTCACTTTGACTTTGATCTGTTTGAACAACCCACGAGATTTTATGTGAGATTTCAAAAATGCATTTTCATAATTATTAAATTAAACCAGAGAAAAAAATAATAGATATGCATTACAACAACATTAGAAATTAAAATATTGCAGAAAAGGTCATGATACCATGAAAATAACAACAGCACAGATATCACACTGCTAGATAATACGCATCAGGATCTAAGAACAAAACTATGCACAGTTCGTATCACGCATTACATACAAACATTATTAGTTCTTATTACCTCGTCTCATCTCTAAAGTAGCCTAATCTGCAGTGTATCTTGACCACCTTTGAATATCAGTCATATAACCCATGATAATGCCCATAAAACACCACAGACAAATATTTTGGAACAACATAATAATTCCCATTGGTAAACATAAAAGCTGGGATGAAACTGTTTTAATCAATCACTAGGCATTCACTATATACACAGACGAGTAAAAATGTAGAATGCTGGCATTCTTTTTCAAAAATAGATGATAAAAAAACCATGGCCATTCTTTTAGGGTATTTGTACATGTGCATGAGTGAGAGACAGAAGATCAGGCATGCATGGAGATGCTTTATGGTTAATGGATCACTAGAGTTTATTATGCATGCAAAGTGTATCTATGTAGAATGCTAGCATTAATTTCCAAAAATTATGAAAAAAAATGTCATTAAGGCCGCAAGTATATATACTCTATCCTTCGAAAATCAAAAACATCTTTATTTTTCACTAAATTCTAATAGGTTTAATTTTTTATTATTTTGAATATTGTTCTCAGCGAAAAGGTTTGATAGACAAGGTACCTCTCACATATATAAAATTTAAAGATAAACATTTGTATGTATGAGAGCAAATACGATGACTTGGTGATGCATTATACTCCTTAAAATGATACCGTGTATGTAGTGCCCCATTACCTCGACTTTGTCTGCATGATTTGTAACGCAAACCTAGTCACTTGGGCAACCTCTTCGAAATCTTGTTGATTTTTCAGATGATTTTACAGGATATATATGTCTAAATGGCTGCTACACAGTGATGTGACATCTTGATTATTATGTGGCATTTTGATGATAATGAGGTGATGGGCACACATATTCTTGATGGGAGATAGATATGGGCATGTATGCTATTGTGATGACATGATTGATGCATATAACCTGATCAATAACTGTGAAATAAGCTAATGAGCTGTGTTGGACAATGTAACTAAGTTCGGTCTTCATATTTTGTACCATTATGTATTTTATGTAAAAAGCAAAAGAAAATTTATTATTATTATTTTCAAGCTTCTAAGATTTGGAGTCAATGAGTCAAAGTTGTATTTGGACCTGTTACCCACCACCCGTGGGTGACACCGACAGGAGAAATTTTTCTCCTAGATGGTCCTCAGCCAGCAACCAGCAGCCCCTTGCAGCCACCAGATAGCTTGATGTGCCACCATCTCCGCCACCTGAGCCAGCGATTATGATTCCTCGCCCATCTGTTATGATCGTAAGTTTGAAAGTGGGCCTTCCAATCCTGAAGGTATGGCTTTTCATTATGTAGTTCGGTATCTTTGCTTACATATCATGGACAATCCTAGACATGGATTAGTGAGGGGATTTGGTGGAAAGAATGGGCTTGCTCTGTACTTTTGCCTCCTCTGTCCAATTTGATGGCTAACCTTGCATCCTAGTCCCGCAGAATCTCCTTTATTGGTTACTAGCTTTAAGGGTGGCACTACATGGGAAACCTCGATTTTGGTTGTGTGGTCCCGCTTCCTAACACCATATATACATCACTCCCTTTCACTCATTATCACCGCTTTCACCATATTTCCCATCCGAGTCCACATTTTTCCATTGGGTCCACAAGGAGTTAGCCTCCCCTCCCTTCTCCACACTTTGGATCGGGCTTGGAACAATGCCCCAAAGGTTGATGCAGCTAAAAAGAAAGGAAAAAGCATAATTTGGCCACTCTCAACAAGAAAAGTACCATAAAATGCAAAACAAGGTTGGGACATACAAATTTAGCACGTAGGGAAAAGCCTACATGAGCTCTACACCCTATCATTATGGCCATTTCCCTGGCTCCTAGGGCCCCTATATGAGCCCCCTACATCATTAAGGAACATGTGATTGTCCCAACTCTTGGTGGGCAATGAATTACCTAAAGAGGGTGTTGAGAAATCGACGGGTGGCTAGACTAAGGGATTTCTCTTACTTTGATAACTATTTGTGATGTATTTTTACTTAACTTGATTAGCTTCTTCTTTCGTTTGATTATTATTAGTGTTCTCTATCATCAAACAGCTGCCAAACAATGAAGATCAATGAAACAAGAGGACACAAGATGTAGCTTGTAAGTTAGGGCCAAAACCTCTCCTCTTTAGAGGAAAACGCACAAGAATTCTTCTCTTCTAATAGAACTTTAAATGATGAATTCCAAGACCCTTGTCAAAGACCCCTCTAAGACCCTTATCAAAAACCCCTCTAAGACCAAGTCAAACTTCTCCTTCTTGATGAACTTTTCCAGCAGCCAGCTACTTTGACCTAGCAACTTTCAGCAATTTCAACCGAGCAACTTTGACCTTCCCCAGCGGTTTCTTCTGCAACTTCGACTTTGTTGTAATAAAGTTGCCCTAATCTTTGAAAGTGTGACGAGAATATAGCCCAAAAACAATACTCAAAGACTTTGTTCCTTTAGTCCTCCTCTTCTTCGCTCTTTTAGGTCTCTTTCTCTTCCTTGATCGAATTTCTTGTGTGGTGAGTGAGTGATCTTCAAGTGAGGTCAATGTCTCTTATATATAGGCTTCTCTGAAGGTCGAATTGAGGGCAACTTGATTATTCTTGTAGGTTGACTTGTTTGACAAGGTCTTGGAGGGTCTTCATGACACATTTGACTTTACAAAAAAAATCTTTACAAGATACAACATGCCCAAAGGGATCTTACATGTATGACAATGACTCTTTTGACTTTATAATTCTATGACAAAGCTAGAAGCACTCAATGGGTGTTTGACCCATAAATAAATTTATCTTGAGCATGAAGACCATGCATCAAAAATGACAATAATAACTTTCTTCTCTCTTTAATATCAAATATATAAAATCATGATTACAATAGACATTATGAAGACCAAACCTAGTTACACATTTCAACACTTCCTCTTAACAAGGGAGGTATTCATAATCCATACACAGTACTTGTACATTCTCATATTGAAGAATTCTCATAAGAAGAGTCAGATTGGTAGGCCATCTCATAAGTTATTATTTTAGTTTATCTCATTGCATTTCATCATACCAACTAGCGTTGTCACATAGCAAGGCCTTGACTAATAGCGTTATCTCTCGACAAGATCAAAGCACAATGTTGGTGAGACAATCACTAATAGACACCATCATCATTGTCTCTTAAGGCACATACCCCACCCCGATGTTCACAAGGTATGTCCTTCTAGGACAATTCCTGTCTTGGAATAACACAACCTTAAGAAATTTCCTCTTCGACTACTCTTACCTATTGGATGCCCTAACACATCCTCAAAGAGTATCAAAAACCAAATACTTACCTAATCCTCCATTCTTTCTTCATAACATGAAGACAAGAATGATGTGTCTATCTCTCCCTCTCAACTAGGGACTTGTTTGCAACAGAAACTCTCTGCTCTTTGATGGAGATCATGGTACTATCAGTGGTTTGTAAAGCTCCTCTTTCTGCATCATGTCAAGAACTTCATCTTCTTCTTTATGGAGCCTTCTTCATCATAACTTATTTGTAGGGCATCGGCCATCTTCTACATCACTTTCTTTTCAACGAGGCCAATAGTCATATCATCCTTCTCTTCATTGGAAAGTGATCTTCTAGCCCAAATCTGGCTATTCTTCATATAGCTACCTCTTCCAAGTCATGTTTCTTTCAGGGTCTTCCATCCAATCTCATGAGTACTAGTTGTAGGTGACTTCTACAACCCTCTTTCGGTAGCTATGTATTGATCCAACCAGATGTTTTCAAAATCAAAATGAACATCAAATCAAATTTACCTTTTTATGATGATCTTTCATCATGACATTAGCTTCTTGCAACATCAACATCTAGCGCATATATCAATCCATCTCCAAGACACATATTACCAAGGCCTTCCTTTTCCATCATACGTATTAGGGTCTTCATCCCCTCTTCTTCCATGGAGATGTCATAACTAATTCCTCTAGTTATCGGATGTTGATTACTTATCTTATCTTACATGACTATAGTTGCACCTTTCACGAACTTTTCTTCCTTTCTTCACATATTGCTTTCCCTAGGATCTTCTTTACATTGTTCTTTCAACATAGGAACCACAATTGTCAACCACCTCATATTCCATATGAGGTCATATTATGTTGATTTCATCTTATCAATATGTAGAAGAGTTCAAGGCACATTGTCTACATGCCTTCATGCATCATTCTAATGGAAGAGATCCTTCTTTTTTGATCATGCTCATGAGATAGAGCATTCAACCATACTATCTACAACTATATGATGGCATGACTTTATCTATTAAATATATACATACATTTTCCTTGTTTTGGCCATCTAGACTTCCTTCTAGCAGCTTCCTTTTCTTGCTTGAAGATGAAAGTACCTCAACCAACTCAACATTATGCACTTCTTAGTTATCATACCATCATTCTTCTAAACAATGGATCCCACATAAGGTGGAATGTATACAATCAGCGAGACACTTTCTTCTTCCAAGTAAATGTGAACCTTCTCACAAAGATTCTACTAGAGGATCTCGATGATCCTCATTCTGCAAATGCTCCTTTCTAATAATGATAATGTATGATGACCTTTCTTGTTAGATGACTTTCCTCCAACCATATATACTGCTAATTCGGTTGTCCTTATATGCTTCCAATGGAGATGTTATTTCTATCATGATGATTGCTATAACCATGTAGACTTTCTACTTCAACTATCCTTCCATGCTTCTATGATGATGTCATCTCTATCTTGCTATAATGCATCCATTCATGCTTGTGATGCTTTCTATTGAAAAGAACTTAGTGAAGGAGATTATCTCAGTCAAGTTGAGATCTTTCACTTCCTCCTTTAATTTCTTCTTTTCTGATTCTTCTGCTTCTTCGGTAACATGGGCTTCATTTATTTCCTTTCTCTTCTTGTTGTCCTTCTTGAGCTCGGGACAATTCCTTTTAAAATGCCCATATTCATTACACTCATAGCATTATAATTTTGATATATCAATCTTCTTCTTTTTCTGAGAATTAAACTTACCAAATTTTCCTTTTTCTCCTAGCCATGGAAGCATATGCTTGAACTTGTTCATTTTATCCAACATCGCTTTTTGCCTTCAACCTAGCTTTTTCAATCTTAAATAATGATCAAAGTTCACTGAATGGAATGGCTTCCTTCTTTCCATAGATACTTGAAACAAAGTTGCCCCATTCATCAGGTAGTGCATTAAGCACAACGGTGGTCATTTCTTTATCAGACATTATTTCCCCTAATTCTTGTAGTTGATCTCTTATTTGTGATACTTCATAAGGTATGAGGTTATCCCTTCTTCATTAGATATCTTTATTTTGTATAATTTGGTTCTCAATGATATGACTTCTCCTGTAGTGCTTACAGAAAACAATTCTACCAACTTCTCATAGATATCCTTCGATTTCCCCAACTTTTCTACATAAGGGAATAGGGAATCCTTGATTGATTCTATGAGGATTCTTTGAGCCTTTATTTCCCCTTTCATATACTTCGAAAATGCTTGAGATGGTTTCGTGATGTAGCCCTTTACATCTTCAATAACTTCATTCTCTACAAGGATCAAATCTATCTTCTTCTTCCATGCAAGGAAATTTGATGACTCGACCAGTTTGTTTCTTTCCTTGCAGAATGAAGTCATGTTGATAGTAGGTTCAGACATAAATATAAAGATAGTTACTTGTCAAGTGAAGATGCTCCTAAATGATGATATCTTCCACTTGATTCTTTCTTGATGATGATCTTCTTTAGGGATGTTTGAGATGTGATCTTTGCTTCAATGTGAGGAAGACCACTTTCATTTCTTTGATGATGATGGAAATGTTGCTTCTTGCTTCCTTCGGATGTAGAAATGTAGGATATGGAGACTTTAAAATGCTTCCAATATGTAGTCCTTCTTTCTTTGAGTGGACGTAGGGTCCTTAAGGTCTTCTCCTAGTGATGATGTGATCCTTGAGATGAGTACTCCTTTGTGCTTCTTCGTCCTCAATGATTTCCTTGTGCTCAACCCTTATGTATCCTATTTTAATGATGTGATCTTCAAGTTGCCTCTTCTTTTTGTTGTATTCACCTTAGCTCTAATACCATGTTGAGAAATCGAGGGGCAACTAGATTAGGTGATTTCTCTTTGATAACTGTTTATGATGCATTTCTACTAAACTTGATTAGCTTCTTCTTTCACTTGATTATTATTAGTGTTCTCTATCATCAAACAACTACCAAACAATGAAGATCAATGAAACAAGAGGACAAAAGATGTAGGTTGTAAGCCAAGGCCAAAGCCTCTCCTCTTGAGAGGAAAAGCCACAAGAATTATTCCCTTCTTATAGAACTACAAATGACGAATTCCAACACCTAAGACCCTTGTCAAAGAAACCTCCAAGACCAAGTCAAACTTCTTCTTCATGAACTTTTCCAGCTACTTTGACCTAGCAGCGTCTAGCAATTTCGACCCAACAATCTCCAGCAACGTTGACCTTCCCCAGCAATTTTTTCTGCAACTTCGACTTCGTTGTAGTAAAATTGCCCTAATCTTTGCACATGTGAGCAGAAGATAACCCAAAAACAATACTCAAAGACTTTGTTCCTTTAGTCCTCTTCTTTGCTCTTTTAAGTCTCTTCTTCTTCCTTGATCGAATTTCTTGTGTGGTGAGTGAGTGATCTTCAAGTGAGGTCGATGTCTCTTATATATAGGCATCTCTGAATGTCGAATTGTTGTTCTTGAGGCCAAATTGATTATTCTTGTAGGTCGACTTGTTTGACGTCTTGGAGGGTCTTTATGACACTTTTGACTTTACAAAAAATTTCTTTATAAGATACAACATGCCTAAATGAATCTTACATGTATGACAATGACTCTTTTGACTTTATAATTCTGTGATAAATCTAGAAGCACTCAATGGGTGTTTGACCTGTTAGCGCTTGAAATTTCACCTCAGGCTGAGAAAGGTAAACCTCAAGGCAACATCAAACCATTTAGCCTCGTAGCTAGCCCTACGGGGCAGGAGAAGGCTCTCTCCGATCTATCTCGGTAAAATCTTCAATAGATGAGATGACCAATAAGGTAACACTAATATTAGGCTAGTAAACTGATCAAAAGGGTTGATTTGGGGTTTTTTGGGTTTTTCGTGGCAAATTGAGGAGAGGGCAATTTTGGGTGCAGGGATTGGACACAGTTTCTGCAGGGGGTTCCTTGGGGCGAGGTAGGAGACAGCGTTGATGCCTTTAACTGAGGTGGATGGTCAGGAATGAAAGATGAAGAGCTAAAGAGAGCAAACAATAACTTTGAATTCTCTTTAGACAGAAGAAAACATTGAAATTAAACAAACTTAAAAGCAAAGCATGGCAGGCATGAATTCTTACTTTAACACTTCATTTGTTTAATGTGCAGAAGTAAAAGAAAGGAAATGAATCACATAACAAGCTTACAAGTACATTGAGAAACACACCATCAACACATGAGTCCACAAGAATCCCAAAGAGGACTGCAAAACCCTGGTCTTCCTTAGCCAAAAATTGCAGAGATACAGTGAAATAATACAATGATAGTTTCTCCCTCAAGAGTCCAACCATGAAAATGAGCAAGAAAGTACATAATATAGATGATCTAACCTCTTTCCCTGCCTCCATGGGTCAAGCTCACTATCCTAGGAGCTGTTTCAACCACTTCTAAACTAAGCACTACAATCTAGGCAGTCAAAACAACTTGCCTCTATAAGCTAGGAAACCAATCCATTCATTAAATATTTACCCTTTACATGAATGAATCTTCTAGAAGTGTTAAACAAGATTAAAAGTGTCTTAGAGTTACAAAAATTACATCAAAGATAATCATCTTCAACGTCAAAAAGTCAAACTGAGTCAAATCTGCATTTTCTGGGCTGTACAGTGCAATCTGGCAAAAAATTGCCTGACAGGTCGCGCCCCCCTGCCTGACGGGTCGCGCCCCTTTGGAGCTCTGTTTGGGGTACTTGCAGGTGGCCAAATTGAGCAAAAGTGGGCTTGTTGGAAAGGTTTGTGAGTCTACTTTCCGACCCAACTGGAATTTTTGAATTTGGAGTTCATTTGGCCTGTCAAAAACCAATTCTCCCAAGACAGCTTTCTGCAGTTCAAAAAAGTGGCAGAAAGTCAAATTTTGCATGTATTTTGACCTTCTGAAGGCCCAAAACTCCATAAAAGCTCAAGTCCATCCATGGGCATATGTAACTTTGCATAACAAATCAGGAAATGCTGAGTTTTTGTGAAAAGGAGTTGCCATGACAAAGGGTCTCACGGGGGGTGAGACCCGTTAAAGAGCCAAAACCTGTAAATTACCAAAAAATGCCAAAATTACCCAAAATTCTCAAATTTTTTTGGGATTTGAGCTGTGGCTAGGCTATTTAGTGCCATGATCTTTGAGTGAAGCCTCAGCCAAGATACGGAGTGGATTGGTCTTCTTCTTCCCTTTTAGGGCCTCGAACAACCGCCTTTGAAACATCTTCATTTTGGCCTTGCACACATGCATTCTTGCCCAGTAATGGTTTTTCATGTTCCTCAGCAATTTCTTCTCTTGGTTGGCCTTAGCCAACAGCCTCTCCAAGTGTGCGTTCTCCTGGATGAGCATGGACTCTCAGTCAACGGGCAATGGATCACCAGGTCTTCTTCAGTTCAAGACTCGGTCACTGCAAATCCTCCATAACTCATCAAGTGCCTGCTCATCTTCCAACTGTGTGTTGCGCTGCTCAAGGTAGGTGATGGTCCACTGTGCACCCTCTAGTCTCCTCTGTACCTCAACCTCTGACACTGATGCTTGGTCATCACTCTGCTCATATGTTTCGGTTTCTGACATGTTTGAGGAGCAGAGTGGACAAAATGTACTGTTGTTTCTACTTGTAAAAATGCTGAACTCTATGCTGTTTCAAGGGGACAATGACATGAGGGAAATGTTAGGGGAGGGACCTCTTGCACAAGGAATTGGGAATATATGAATAACAGGGAATTTAGGGAATACATTGCAAACAAATATTTGCATATATACAGGCATACATGTACATAACAAGGATATAGGGAATCATTTACAAAATCACTGCATATAGGAATACATGTATAAACAGTGAACATAAGGGAATACATGTATGTAACAAGAGGACATTTGGAAACTTATTTACAAAACCTTTCACATATTCGCCAAGAAATTTTTATGTTTATAGCATGCATATGGTGAAGCAAGAGTAGGGTTTGAGTTTTTGATGCTTTGGGAGGGGGAAAGGGTTTGCAATTATTTACAACATAGCATGGGGAAAATAGATATGAATGCAAATATGAGTAAAAAGGGAAGGAGGGAAACAATTTACCAAGGGGAATACCTTGAAACAACACAAACCCTAGCACATTTACACATTAACAATGCAGCCATATAGTGTCTTGTCACTTGCATGATTTGAGGTTAAAACACAAGCATGAGGGCTTACATTCATAACCAACCACCAAAATGATGTGTAGAGAGCCTACCTTGAACAAATTTAACAACTTGTGGTTCCTTGGCAGCTCACTGGCAAATTTCTGTGGAGAAATCCCCAACGGGTCGCGCGCCCCTGACGGGTCGCGCCAGTGTAATTTTTGCACTGGCAGAGGGTGCCTGACGGGTCGCGCGCCTTTCAGGAGGCTTTTGGAGGCCTTCCCAGTGTCAGAATCAGGTGCAGGATAGCTCGTTGGAAAGGTATTTGAGTCTACTTTCCAACCCAACTGGAATTTTTCAATTTGGAGTTGATTTGACCTGTCAAAAATCAAATCTCCCAAGACTGGTCAAAAAGTGCCAAATGAGGCTGCCTGAAGGAAGAGTGTTGTTGCAGTCAACTTTTGAATGCCTTCCTCAACCCCAAATTGAGCTCATGATAGCTCATTGGAAAGCTCTTTGTGTCTAGTTATCATTTTACCCATCAAGCAAATCATTTGGCCAACCAAGCTAGGAGAAAACTTGATTTTCCCAAGGTCACTTCAAAGGTGTCTTTGATTCTCCTGAGACAACAGAATTCTTGACATTTCTCTCAAACCATGACACCTGTGTAAAAAGTGAAGGAGGTTTTTCTTCTTTGGCATGTTATGGACAAAAACCTCTCTCAGTTTTCTAAAATTCATTTTTGATTGATCTGAAACAGCTTTTGAGTGAAACTTATCCTGATGTGTGAAACAAGGAATTTTGTCGAAATGAAGCGAAATGAAGGGGATAAGGGGCTTCTAAATTCTTGGGGAAATTTTTGGAAGTAGGGAGAGATGTTGGGAGGCAGGGGAAAGTGGAATCTCAGGGATTGAGTGAGGGAAAGGGGTCCAAAAGGGCAAAACACAGGCCCAACCTAGAAAATTGCCAGGTTGTAGCTAGAAACTAGGGTTTGTGCAAAAATGAAGAATTTGGGGGATCTCAGTGATGGGAAGTGTTTGATAAGGTACTTTAAGGATAGGGGAAGGTGTATGAGCATCAGGAAACAAGTTTTGCCGGTGATTTGGCCGCCCAAGAGAAATTACCTCCAAAACCCTAGGAGAGGGAAATGACCCTACCTAGGCGCAACTGAAGCATGAACAAGGTGTAAAATGACTCATTAGACACTGAGATGATAATGAAAACCCTATGAATGATGATAGACTCAGCTGAATGATGACATGGACCGCCATTTGGACAACTTTGAGAAGAGTGAAAGCAAACCCTAGACCTAATGCCTAGTGACCAAATTTTGCTTGAAGACTCACTGAAATGACAAAATTTGACCTTGACACTTCAAAATCACTTTGTAAGAGCACATTTGATCACTGGAGGAAGGCTGGAAAGACTGACACTAACATTGGCTCCAATGGGGATGGTAGCTCCTTGGAGGTGCCAAGAACCTTAGACCTCTGGGAGAGCAGACCAGTGCCTTACAATTATTGGGCAATGGAGTCAAAAACTCAAGCTGAAATGCATGACTAAAAACTGATGAGTTGACAACACAGATTGACTCTCACTCAACTAAAAACTGACTCGATACTTAAACACAACCGACAAACTGAAAATGATGCTCAAAGAGGAGCTTATTCATCAAAACCTACTCTAACAGTTTCATTCATCACCTGATCAAGTGAAATGAAACAACCAATGCAACCAAGTAAGTATCCCATCTGTTGTTCGAATTCTCCACAAGTGCTTGCTTATGAACAACAAGAGAGAACTACTGAAAGGCAACTCCCATGACAACTTAGAAACAGATCCATTGAATGATATGGCTTCTCTATCCACCTCCAAAAACACTGCATAAGGATCTTGAAATTCAAGCACACTGGAACTTAGCTCATCCAATCGATTACTTCTCTTTGCCTCATACCATGAATGCAAATTTTGATCTGAGCCTTGTGACGAGACCTCTGCTGAAAATGACAAAGAAACTGGCTGCCGGATCAAATTCATATCAGCACATGTTTCAAGCTCACATGTGGTCAATGGAGAAAGACTTTCACTGCAAACCTCATCCAAAACATCAACTATTGGATCATGAAAAACTTGAAAAGACTGTTGTAATGTATCCATTGAAAATGCATGACATCCTTCTAGCTGTTCATCTTGTTCTTGAGAGATTTTACGAGAATTCTGCCTTATAAACTGAAATGCTTCGAAACAAAAGGGCATAGAATCTTCCTGCATCATCAAATCATGTATGTCGGCTGCCATACCTTCATCTGTAATCTGCCCTTCAAGTTCATTTGGTGGCTGCAAATCTGATGCTATAGGCTGCTCAAGAATTTTGTTATCTGTTGCATCCTCAACATTAACACTGAGAAATTGCTGATTTGTGATAGGTTGTTCATTTGAAGATTTACTATGCAATCTACCCTTCAAAAACTGAAACGATTCAAAACAGAATGGTACGGAGTCACCTTGAATCATTAAATCATGTGTGTCCACTTCCAAGTCTTCAGCTGCAACTTGACAATCAATGGCTTTCGGGGGTTGCAAATCTGAATATGAGAAGTCTTGAACAAAATTTTCATTACTCTCAAGATGCTTCAAATCAAGACTTGTTGACATTTGATTTCTGATTGCATGGTAGTTATCTCTGATGAACTGAAACGAATCAAAACAAAAAGGCAAAGATCCTTCACTTACTTCAAACTTTGCTGCACTTTCCTCGTCAATGTCATAGCTGATATGTGATGGCTGAACATTGTATTCAAGCTGCTGAAAATGAACTTTTTCCTCCCACAAACTAGCTGCTGATTCGTCTGCAAGATTAGCTTCTGTTTGGAGAACATAATCATCATCATACTGATCAAACTGAGGCAAATCATCGGTATAAAACATATCATCAAGCATGCAGGTCATATCAACCGTTCTTTCTTCGCCAAGGTGATCTACAAAACAATCATTATCAGATCTATGACAACCAGGATAAGAAACAAAATGTTTTGGATCAGCAACTTGTTCTTCTTCAATCAGCGAGCCTTGAACATCATAATCATTCCTTGTGTTGATCTTGTCCATCATATTTTCCACTGCACTTACCAAATTGTCAAGCTTCACCTCTAGAGATGTTGATTTTTCCGGATCTATGTTTTTCATCTCTTCTTCTTTCAACCTTGCCCTTCGGATCAGCAGATGAGCCTCTACATTTACTGCACTGTTTTGCATCTCGTGAAGTGTTGCAATATCCCTTTCTCTCAGCTGAAACTCCATCTCTGGATCAAAGGCACCCGGATAGTGCAAGAGAGCTGATCTAGCAGTAGGCCTTATATCGATTGGCATTGAATAATAAACTTGATTAAATCTGGCTGAAAACTGTTGTACTGTCTCCCCTGGCAATCTTTTCAGCTGGTTATACTCTTCTACAATCAAGAAAAGGTTCTGCCCGATCATCCACCTGTCGAGAAAAACTTTGACGAACTGCTGGAAATCTGAGATGCTCGCATCAGGCAGGGCTTTGAACCAACTCTTCACTTTGACTTGCAAAGAAAGAGCAAAAAGCCTTATACTAACATCTTCTTCATCAACTTCAAAAAGATCTAGAAAATTTTCAAAATTCTGCACATGTTGCTCGGCATTGACATTCTTACATTCACCATCAAACCTCGGCAAGTATAGATCATAATTTTTGGGGAAAGCATGAAGAACAGGAGGTAAAACAAGAGGTTTATACCGATCTGGGATTTTACAAGCTGTAGGGGTATGTACAGCAGGTATAGAATCAGTCTTGGTCTCTTGAGATTCATCAATCTGAAGATGGTCATCACGAAATTTAGAAGAAAGGTCTTGATCAAGCTCAAAGGTATGCAAATCTTTGGTATTCACAATCTTCAAAGGGAAAGAATCAACTGCAGGCCGAGGATCTCTTCTCAAATACAGTATACTTTGCAAAGCCTTCTTGACATTCTCGGGAAAAGAGAAGAAATAATTTATGACAAAGAACAAAATGTCTTGGATGAAATTCCAACTTGAGTACCTGATCTTGCCATATTCTCCTTTCATGTTTTTGCTGGTCGGGATCATCCTCCAGTGGAGTCTTTGGATCTGATCTCAAAAATGATTTAGAGTCGCCAAGTGAATGATTTCAGCCTTTCAAGTGTCTGATCGTTGTCCACCATCAACAATCAGATCTGAACTTGATACATGTACTGGGGTGAATTGCAGATGAAGTGTTACATTTTGAATTTTTGTTCGGAGAATCCACAGTAATAGAATTTTTACACCAACGTTTCGAATCCCAAATGGGATCCATCATCAGGGTAAGAGAAAGATGATCAAAGAAGAGCGAGATGGAAGAAATAAATACTCATGAGGGAAGGAATTTTTAAGGAACAGCACAGGTCGGCAAGAAAGATTTATAATGAAACCTAAAATTAATTTAAATTTTTATTTTTATAAATTAATATCATTTATTTAATTTCTATAAATTAATATCATATATTTAATATTTATAAAACAAAAACTTTAAACTAAAAACAATATTAATATTAATATCTAAAAACTAAAAACTAAAAAATATATTAATATTAATATCATAAATCTATGTGTAACCTAAAATCTATATTAATATTAAAAATCAATAAAAACTAATATATATATTAATATTAAAATCATAAATCTTAATATCTATAAAACATTAATACTTATATAACCTAATGACTATCTAACTTAATATATATAACTTAATATTTATATAACCTAAAATATATATAACTTAATATATATAAAAGTATTAATATCAATAAAACCTAATATCTATATTAATATCTAAAAAACTAATAATATATATATATATATATATTAATATTAATATCATAAACCTTTATATGACCTAAAATCTAAATTAATATTAATATCTAAAAACTAATATAAATATTAATATCATAAAACCTAAAAACTATATAACATTAATATTTAAATAACCTAATGACTATAAAACTTAAAATTTTTATAAAACTAGATCACTATATAATTTAAATGTTTAAATAACCTAAAATCTATATAACTTAATATATTAATACCAATAAAACCTAATATATATCAATATCTAAATAAATTAATATTAAAATAACTAAATAAATTAATATTAAAATAACCTAAATTCTATATTAAAATCTAAACTACATTAAAACCTACATTAATGTCTAAATTATATTAAAATCTATGCTTGAAATTATATTAAAAAGTAGAGCTTTAATAGAATCTAAATGACCTAATAACAAAATTAATATTAAAATCGAAACTATGCTAATATCTATAATAATATTTATATTCATATGTAAACTAATATTAATATCTAAATTAATAACAATCTTACCTATTCGACAACTTACCTGGGGCCGGGCAGACGTTTCTTGATTTCACTGATCAGGGGAAGCCAGCTTCCGCTAATCTCCAAACCGCTGTCTCTATTCAGATTACAAGGATGCTTCAGGATCTCGAGGGCTTCTCTGATTTTCCGTCTCTGATGTTGCTCTTCTCTCGCGATAATTGATGCGTTTTCTAAGCAGATGTGGTGTTTAGTCTTCGAGGAGTGCTCTGCCAAGGCTGAGGTACAGGATCTTCCATTCCTGATGTCAGCGCCATGTTCTTTCAGTCTTGTCTGGAGGGAGCGACCAGTTTCACCTATGTAGCTTTTTCCACACGAACAGTCTATTTTATAGACTCCTTTAAGCTGCTGCTTGTCAATATCATCCTTAACAGATTTTAAACTTTGTCTGATGGTACCGGGAGCTGAGAATTGAGTTATAATGTTTTTCTTTCTTAGGATCTTTGCCATTTTATCTGTGACCCCATGGATATAAGGTAGAAAAACCTTACCACCTTGAGGTTGATCCTCCTCTTTAGGTTTGGGAGATGACAACCTCATTTCAGCTCTCTTTATGGCTTTCTTAATCTCATGATCCTTGTAGCCTATATTTTTGAAAGTTGAAACTAAATGCCTCTTCTCTTCATTTATATGTTCTGAGTCAGAAATTCGGAGGGCTCTAATGGCAAGAGTGTTCAGAACGCCAAGCTTTTGGGCTGGGTGATGGTGGGAATCCGCATGAAGGTAGCTCTCCGTGTGAGTTGACTTCCTGAAAACCTTATGGCCCAAAGAGCCATCCTCTTTTCTGATGATAAGAATGTCCAAGAAAGGGATGCTCATATTTTCTTCAAGCTCCATAGTGAATTTTATATCAGGGGAGATGGAGTTAAGGTGATTAAAAAACTTGTCGAGTTCTGTTTTACCATGGGTCCATTTTATATTGGTGTCATCGACAAAACGCTTCCACCAAGCTGGTTTTAAAGGATAAGATTCCAAGGCCTTCTTCTCAAAATATTCCATGTATAGGTTGGCCACAATTGGCGATAGGGGTGATCCCATTGCTACACCAGATGTCTGTTCATAAAATGTTCCTTGGAATGTGAATACAGTTGACCTTAAGCAGACTTCAGCCAGCTTTGCGGTCTCTGGATCAGTGACACCTCTTATAACCTGAATGGCTTCATCAAGAGGAATCTTCGTGAATAAGGAAACCACGTCAAAGCTCACAAGGATGTCATCCTTTTCCATTCTTTCATTTCTAATAAGATTCACAAAGTCGTGCGAGTCTTTAATGAAGGAGTCAGTATTTCCAACCAGGGGTTTTAGAATCTTGGCGACATATTTAGCAAGCTCATAGGTTGGGGAGCCAATAGTATTAACTATCGGTCTAAGGGGGACCCCCTCCTTATGGATCTTGGGTAATCCATAGATTCTAGGGATGGTTTCACAAGAGGGGGTTAATTTCTTCTTCAATTTTTCGTCAAGGCTGGAATCTGAGATAATCTTTTTTACATCCTTCATAATTTTGGCCATGGGATTGCTGTTCAGCTTCTTATAACTGCCACAATTTAGGTGATCATTCATTTTCTTAACATAGTCTTCTTTATCAAGGATAACGGCTGCTCCTCCTTTATCTGCTTTAAGAACAACTAACTTGTCATTATTTCGTAAGGATCTGAAAGCCTCTTGCTCTTCCTTACTCAAGTTGCTTTTGGGAGCCTTGGCTTTTCTCATGATGAGAGAAAACTCTTGCCTTAATGCTTCTTTGTCTTCAAGAGGGAGGTTGCTAATCCCATCTTCAATGCTACAAATCATCTTTTCAATGGGGAGGCTTTTAGGGGCCATTGCAAACCCCATCCCCTTGCTGAGAACATTAACGGCTACCTGGTCAAGAACCTCGGAAGACAGGTTAACTACTTTTCTTTTTGATGTTGATGTTGAACCATATGAGTTTCCGCCAGCATCCTTGCTCAGCACATTGCATTTTGCCACATCTTTTTGGATAAAACTGACATCATTAGTGTTTAATTCTGGCCTTTTCACATCTTTGCCATGTGCATCTTCTCTGGAGACCTGCACCCTCTCAATACTATCCATGTCAACAAGGCTCACTTTGTCTTCATTCTTTTCATTTCCCGCCCTGCCCAGGGGATTATCATTATCTATGCTGATCCTATTCATTGTTTTTGGTTTAGACTCATCACCTATAAAAACTTCTGCGCTATTATTGTCACACTCATTATTTTTATTTTTATTAGAGCTTTCATTTAAATTTTCTGGAGCTATAACCTCTGCGTTTTCACCGAAATGAGGTTGTCATCTCCCAAACCTAAAGAGGAGGATCAACCTCAAGGTGGTAAGGTTTTTCTACCTTATATCCATGGGGTCACAGATAAAATGGCAAAGATCCTAAGAAAGAAAAACATTGTAACTCAATTCTCAGCTCCCGGTACCATCAGACAAAGTTTAAAATCTGTTAAGGATGATATTGACAAGCAACAGCTTAAAGGAGTCTATAAAATAGACTGTTCGTGTGGAAAAAGCTACATAGGTGAAACTGGTCGCTCCCTCCAGACAAGACTGAAAGAACATGGAGCTGACATCAGGAATGGAAGATCCCGTACCTCAGCCTTGGCAGAGCACTCCTCGAAGACTAAACACCACATCTGCTTAGAAAACGCATCAATTATCGCGAGAGAAGAGCAACATCAGAGACGGAAAATCAGAGAAGCCCTCGAGATCCTGAAGCATCCTTGTAATCTGAACAGAGACAGCGGTTTGGAGATTAGCGGAAGCTGGCTTCCCCTGATCAGTGAAATCAAGAAACGTCTGCCCGGCCCCAGGTAAGTTGTCGAATAGGTAAGATTGTTATTAATTTAGATATTATTATAGACATTAGCATAGTTTCGATTTTAATATTAATTTTGTTATTACGTCATTTAGATTCTATTAAAGCTCTACTTTTTAATATAATTTCTAGCATAGATTTTAATATAATTTAGACATTAATGTAGGTTTTAATGTAGTTTAGATTTTAATATAGAATTTAGGTTATTTTAATATTAATTTATTTAGTTATTTTAATATTAATTTATTTAGATATTGATATATATTAGGTTTTATTGGTATTAATATATTAAGTTATATAGATTTTAGGTTATTTAAACATTTAAATTATATAGTGATCTAGTTTTATAAAAAATTTAAGTTTTATAGTCATTAGGTTATTTAAATATTAATGTTATATAGTTTTTAGGTTTTACGATATTAATATTTATATTAGTTTTTAGATATTAATATTAATTTAGATTTTAGGTCATATAAAGGTTTATGATATTAATATTAATATATATATTATTAGTTTTTTAGATATTAATATAGATATTAGGTTTTATTGATATTAATACTTTTATATATATTAAGTTATATATATTTTAGGTTATATAAATATTAAGTTAGATAGTCATTAGGTTATATAAGTATTAATGTTTTATAGATATTAAGATTTATGATTTTAATATTAATATATATATATTAGTTTTTATTGATTTTTAATATTAATATAGATTTTAGGTTACACATAGATTTATGATATTAATATTAATATATTTTTTAGTTTTTAGTTTTTAGATATTAATATTAATATTGTTTTTAGTTTAAAGTTTTTGTTTTATAAATATTAAATATATGATATTAATTTATAGAAATTAAATAAATGATATTAATTTATAGAAATTAAATAAATGATATTAATTTATAAAAATAAAAATTTAAATTAATTTTAGGTTTCATTATAAATCTTTCTTGCCAACCTGTGCTGTTCCTTAAAAATTCCTTCCCTCATGAGTATTTATTTCTTCCATCTCGCTCTTCTTTGATCATCTTTCTCTTACCCTGATGATGGATCCCATTTGGGATTCGAAACGTTGGTGTAAAAATTCTATTACTGTGGATTCTCCGAACAAAAATTCAAAAAGCTCAAACCACAGATCTCTGAAATCCAAAGTGTTACATTCACAAGCTCACGGAGATTGACTGAAGCAGCGTTTATCTACTAACGCTGATGTAAAACAAGAGCGTTTTCGAAGGCTACCTGGCGTAACTTCAGGCTCCGTCTAAGACTTATGAAATAACAAGTCAATGAGCAAACGATTAATGTGTTCTCCCCAGTATGGTCGCCAGTATGTTAGCGCTTGAAATTTCACCTCAGGTTGAGAAAGGTAAACCTCAAGGCAACATCAAACCATTTAGCCTCGTAGCTAGCCCTACGGGGCAGGAGAAGGCTCTCTCCGGTCTATCTCGGTAAAATCTTCAATAGATGAGATGACCAATAAGGTAACACTAATATTAGGCTAGTAAACTAATCAAAAGGGTTGATTTGGGGTTTTTTGGGTTTTTGGTGGCAAATTGAGGAGAGGGCAATTTTGGGTGCGGGGATTGGACACAGTTTCTGCAGGGGGTTCCTTGGGGCGAGGTAGGAGACAGCGTTGATGCCTTTAACTGAGGTGGATGGTCAGGAATGAAAGATGAAGAGCTAAAGAGAGGCAAACAATAACTTTGAATTCTCTTTAGACAGAAGAAAACATTGAAATTAAACAAACTTAAAAGCAGAGCATGGCAGGCATGAATTCTTACTTTAACACTTCATTTGTTTAATGTGCAGAAGTAAAAGAAAGGAAATGAATCACATAACAAGCTTACAAATACATTGAGAAACACACCATCAACACATGAGTCCACGAGAATCCCAAAGAGGATTGCAAAACCCTGGTCTTCCTTAGCCAAAAATTGCAGAGATACAGTGAAATAATACAATGATAGTTTCTCCATCAAGAGTCCAACCATGAAAATGAGCAAGAAAGTACATAATATAGATGATCTAACCTCTTTCCCTGCCTCCATGGGTCGAGCTCACTATCCTAGGAGCTGTTTCAACCACTTCTAAACTAAGCACTACAATCTAGGCAGTCAAAACAACTTGCCTCTATAAGCTAGGAAACCAATCCATTCATTAAATATTTACCCTTTACATGAATGAATCTTCTAGAAGTGTTAAACAAGATTAAAAGTGTCTTAGAGTTACAAAAATTACATCAAAGATAATCATCTTCAACGTCAAAAAGTCAAACTGAGTCAAATCTGCATTTTCTGGGCTGTACAGTACAATCTGGCAAAAAACTGCCTGACAGGTCGCGCCCCCCTGCCTGACGGGTCGCGCCCCTTTGGAGCTCTGTTTGGGGTACTTGCAGGTGGCCAAATTGAGCAAAAGTGGGCTTGTTGGAAAGGTTTGTGAGTCTACTTTCCGACCCAACTGGAATTTTTGAATTTGGAGTTCATTTGGCCTGTCAAAAACCAATTCTCCCAAGACAGCTTTCTGCAGTTCAAAAAAGTGGCAGAAAGTCAAATTTTGCATGTATTTTGACCTTCTGAAGGCCCAAAACTCCATAAAAGCTCAAGTCCATCCATGGGCATATGTAACTTTGCATAACAAATCAGGAAATGCTGAGTTTTTGTGAAAAGGAGTTGCCATGACAAAGGGTCTCACGGGGGGTGAGACCCGTTAAAGAGCAAAACCTGTAAATTACCAAAAAATGCCAAAATTACCCAAAATTCTCAAATTTTTTTGGGATTTGAGTTGTGGCTAGGCTATTTAGTGCCATGATCTTTGAGTGAAGCCTCAGCCAAGATACGGAGTGGATTGGTCTTCTTCTTCCCTTTTAGGGCCTCGAACAACCGCCTTTGAAACATCTTCATTTTGGCCTTGCACACATGCATTCTTGCCCAGTAATGGTTTTTCATGTTCCTCAGCAATTTCTTCTCTTGGTTGGCCTTAGCCAACAGCCTCTCCAAGTGTGCATTCTCCTGGATGAGCATGGACTCTCGGTCAACGGGCAATGGATCACCGGGTCTTCTTCGGTTCAAGACTCGGTCACTGCAAATCCTCCATAACTCATCAAGTGCCTGCTCATCTTCCAACTGTGTGTTGCGCTGCTCAAGGTAGGTGATGGTCCACTGTGCACCCTCTAGTCTCCTCTGTACCTCAACCTCTGACACTGATGCTTGGTCATCACTCTGCTCATATGTTTCGGTTTCTGACATGTTTGAGGAGCAGAGTGGACAAAATGTACTGTTGTTTCTGCTTGTAAAAGTGTTGAACTCTATGCTGTTTCAAGGGGACAATGACATGAGGGAAATGTTAGGGGAGGGACCTCTTGCACAAGGAATTGGGAATATATGAATAACAGGGAATTTAGGGAATACATTGCAAACAAATATTTGCATATATACAGGCATACATGTACATAACAAGGATATAGGGAATCATTTACAAAATCACTGCATATAGGAATACATGTATAAACAGTGAACATAAGGGAATACATGTATGTAACAAGGGGACATTTGGAAACTTATTTACAAAACCTTTCACATATTCGCCAAGAAATTTTTATGTTTATAGCATGCATATGGTGAAGCAAGAGTAGGGTTTGAGTTTTTGATGCTTTGGGAGGGGGAAAGGGTTTGCAATTATTTACAACATAGCATGGGGAAAATAGATATGAATGCAAATATGAGTAAAAAGGGAAGGAGGGAAACAATTTACCAAGGGGAATACCTTGAAACAACACAAACCCTAGCACATTTACACATTAACAATGCAGCCATATAGTGTCTTGTCACTTGCATGATTTGAGGTTAAAACACAAGCATGAGGGCTTACATTCATAACCAACCACCAAAATGATGTGTAGAGAGCCTACCTTGAACAAATTTAACAACTTGTGGTTCCTTGGCAGCTCACTGGCAAAGTTCTGTGGAGAAATCCCCAACGGGTCGCGCCAGTGTAATTTTTGCACTGGCAGAGGGTGCCTGACGGGTCGCGCGCCTCTGACGGGTCGCGCGCCTTTTAGGAGGCTTTTGGAGGCCTTCCCAGTGTCAGAATCAGGTGCAGGATAGCTCGTTGGAAAGGTATTTGAGTCTACTTTCCAACCCAACTGGAATTTTTCAATTTGGAGTTGATTTGACCTGTCAAAAATCAAATCTCCCAAGACTGGTCAAAAAGTGTCAAATGAGGCTGCCTGAAGGAAGAGTGTTGTTGCAGTCAACTTTTGAATGCCTTGCTCAACCCCAAATTGAGCTCATGATAGCTCATTGGAAAGCTCTTTGTGTCTAGTTATCATTTTACCCATCAAGCAAATCATTTGGCCAACCAAGCTAGGAAAAAACTTGATTTTCCCAAGGTCACTTCAGAGGTGTCTTTGATTCTCCTAAGGCAACGGAATTCTTGACATTTCTCTCAAACCATGACACCTGTGTAAAAAGTGAAGGAGGTTTTTCTTCTTTGGCATGTTATGGACAGAAACCTCTCTCAGTTTTCTAAAATTCATTTTTGATTGCTCTGAAACAGCTTTTGAGTGAAACTTATCCCGATGTGTGAAACAAGGAATTTTGTCGAAATGAAGCGAAATGAAGGGGATAAGGGGCTTCTAAATTCTTGGGGAAATTTTTGGAAGTAGGGAGGGATGTTAGGAAGCAGGGGAAAGTGGAATCTCAGGGATTGAGTGAGGGAAAGGGGTCCAAAAGGGCAAAACACAGGCCCAACCTAGAAAATTGCCAGGTTGTAGCTAGAAACTAGGGTTTGTGCAAAAATGAAGAATTTGGGGGATCTCAGTGATGAGAAGTGTTTGATAAAGTACTTTAAGAATAGGGGAAGGTGTATGAGCATCAGGAAACAAGTTTTGCCGGTGATTTGGCCGCCCAAGAGAAATTACCTCCAAAACCCTAGGAGAGGGAAATGACCCTACCTAAGCGCAACTGAAGCATGAACAAGGTGTAAAATGACTCATTAAACACTGAGATGATAATGAAAACCCTATGAATGATGATAGACTCAGCTGAATGATGACATGGACCGCCATTTGGACAACTTTGAGAAGAGTGAAAGCGAACCCTAGACCTAATGCCTAGTGACCAAATTTTGCTTGAAGACTCACTGAAATGACAAAATTTGACCTTGACACTTCAAAATCACTTTGTAAGCGCACATTTGATCACTGGAGGAAGGCTGGAAAGACTGACACTAACATGACCTATAAATAAATTTATCTTGAGCATGAAACCCATGCATCAAGAATGACAAAAACAAATTTCTTCTCTCTTTAATATCAAATATATAAAATCATGATTATAATAGACATTATGAAGATCGGACCTAGTTACACATTTCAACAAGTGGTACTCACCGCTATTCTTACACATCGTAATCCCATCCCCTGGACCCGCGAGCAATTATAAAGGAAAAATCAATAGAAGGCAAAAAGCATATGATGAAGGGTTGAAAAACAAAGGTTGGGGTAAATCATGTAACACGATTGCTCCCTCCTTCATTCATACACCCAACTGTGGGCTTCCCCTATTAAAGCTACCCTTGTACTATGGCATGTGGTTCGGAGCCTTCCCTTGATGCCCCACTCTACTCCATCATTATATCACATGCCACCTGCCATTTGATGGATGTACCATGGACATGTCACCCCCTTAAAGGTTAAAACCACCTAATAGGATCATTGGTTAACCTTCTTCTTAAACTTGGAGACATTGTACCTTCTAAAGCCCATTATGGAAGGGCATGCCACTATGACCTATCCACTTGCTTCCATGATTTGTAAGCTTATTTACTCGATTGCGCTGATGATTTGTTGTACTAGAAGGTGAGGGTACGCATTGGATCTTATACAGAATTGTAGGTGGGTCTTCATCGTGGATTTGGTTTCCCTATATAGGGTCCAAGTCCTCCAGAGGGTCATATTGACATTTGTAGGGTGAGCGTTGAGAGCCATGGGCCTCCACCAGCAGAGAGGAGATTGCCACATCATGGGATCCTCCAGCTCCACTCATTGTTTGCTCGTGTTCCATTTATTTGACAATGATGATGCACCTAGACCAACCTACCCAGCCAGCTACACTCTTGAACCACACACTTGCCAGTTGATCCAGGGCCTAGATGAGGATATGTCTCACCATGGGAGACAAAGGGAGGGATTGCATCATTCTTCCAACCCTTACAGATGGGATATAGGCATGTTCGATCCATTTGGAGACCCATGAGGATGTTTTGTGCCCCCAAAGCCACTTAGGGGCATCATAGGTCATTTGCTTGGATGTCAAGGGGTCAGCCCATTTATCACAATGTTTGGAGCTCACCCCTTCACTTTGGCACATATTGGACTCCACTAGGCCTCTTCAATGGCCCTTCGAACTATTGTATCTATCATTTTTCCCTCTTGAGAGGCCTATTTTTGTATTATGAAGCTATCTTGGTGGACTTGTCACCAAGTATTGTTATTTTTGCACATTATTTTATTAGTTGGGGCATCATTAGGCCTAATTAGGCACATCAAACCCCTTAGAGGATGATATACCTTGATGTCATGATCATTTCATTTGATCGTCACTTGGATTTGGATCATTATCTCTTGAGAATTTCGCTAGACCTTTTGAAGGACAAATTGGATATCTTGATGCATTTTGATGTTTGGAAGGCTTGTCTTCAATCTTAGAGCTTCGATTTTTATCTCTATTGATGATTGGAAGATTTCGATATACTTGTGTCTTTTACATGATCTATTTCTCATTTATGTCACATGTGTAATGTATGGAAATTTTCACTCATGAAGCTGGAATAGTTGCCCTAGTGAAATGTGAATTTATTGAATCTTGTCTTTGTGAGGGTTTTTCATATGTTTCATGCATAGTGAATGAATGTCCTATGGGTTATATGATTGTTCATAATTTCCTTGATAAGTCATCAATTGCAACATCAAAGAAGTATAAATTTTCCTAGTAACCTAATTGTTGCCCTTAAGGCCATGCGAAGTTGTTGGGGAACTCCTTGATTGGGTATAAGAATCTTTAACATCAAATCTCATTGACCCCATTCTCCCAATAGGCTAAGCATTGGACTAGTCCTCGGTGATCACCAAACGAAAATCTGTTCACCTCCTCTCTTCTTTTTCTAAGCCTTAACCCTAGTGTCTCCTAAGGCATCATAAAAAATCTATTGTAGCTATCCAAAATTGATGAAACTTGGTCTGGAACTACGTTGGTGTGTCCTTGAGAGGTCCTCCAAATTTGAATCCATTATGACACTTGAATCTCAAGTTTTGCCAAGCCCTAGATCAAGGACCATTCTCCCTAGGTCCCACTTGGCTAGTGGCTTCTTCAAGGATCATTGCATTGAAAATTGAAGTCAAATTTCATCTCCTTGTGTTGATTTGGGGTAGCATTGGATGTGCTCTAGCCACAAAAATTGGTGGAGAGGCTAAAGCACATGAGATCTCCAATACCCATAAATGGTTTGGGCAGATTCTAAACAGTTTGGGAGATATTAAAATAATTAATATTTTTTAAGGAGTCCCTAAGTCTAAACTTAGAGAAAATAAAATATTAATGTGAATTAATATAAAATTGTGTTAGAAGGGTCCAAAAGTCATGGATCAAGCCAGAGTTAATATTAGCCGTTGATTAGAGACTTAATGTTGGTCGTTGAATTGTCAACGAGAAAAGTATAAGAGGAGGCTTGAGATTCACTTGGAGAATACACCGAGTTGATCAAGAATTCGATTTTCGGGGGCAGGGCTTGCTAAGGAAATCAAAGGAGTGATCAGAGTTGCAACTAAAGGGCAGTGAATACAGAAGCAGAGAGGCAAAGAGGGTACCGGGAGCATCAGTGTAGAAGCCGGGAGAGAGGGACGCAGAGCCAGCTAAAGGCCACCTAGAGCCAGTCAGGGCCCACGCAGAGACAGCTAGGAGCTGCGCAGTGCAAGAAAGAGCCAGTGTGGGTGACGCAGAGGCTCTAGAGGCTGACGCAGTGCCTCCAGAGGCTAACGCAGGGCGAGCTGGGGTGACGCTGGGCCAAAGACGCTGATGCAGTTCCTAGAGGCAAATGTTTGAGATTTCGTGGGGCAGAATGGAGTTGAGAGTTGTGGGATTGTTCAACTAGGGTTTTAGCCGGAATATCTATCTCCGACTGAGTGGTACTACTGCCGAGATCATTCTCTGTTGGGTGAGACGGTTTGGCACCCAGATTGTATTCTGAAACTGCTTAATAATAAAACCCTCAGAGCGCTACAAAGGTTTTCTCGCATTGGGTTTTTCCGAGGACATTGGTCCAAAAACAACAGTGTCACTTGTGTGCTTGTTTTTCCTTCAGTTGATGATCTGTAATGTGTTGAGCATGTACTTGTATTTATTTTCAGTATTTACATGGTAAATAACTAGTTAATTAAACAAAACAAGTAGGCAGATTCTTTGCCACATTAATAATAAGAGTATTAGAATATTCCTATTTAGTAATTAATACTCATTCTGTTAGTTGTTGCTATTTTTATTCGTTTAAGCAGTTTCTTAGATGAAACTGAGTGTTTCCATATTCTACATAGAAACTTGATGTTTCTATTATTGTAAATATCTCTGTATTATCATTGAGCTTCTTGCTCATTCTGAATTAATTCATTCAATATTCTTTTATGGTATCGGAGCCAGAAACAAAAAGAGATTTCTTGAACAGTTATTCTCTTCGCATCCTAATCTCTTGAGTTCTCTCATTCCTTTCTAAGGTCGAGCCCTCTGTAAGCCAGGTAGCCTTCACTGAGTCTTAGCCTCGGCTTTGCTCACTGTGATAAAAGCTTACAGTCGTCTATCTCGATACAGAAATGGATTCTTCTCCTGCATTATCATTTCTTCATGTCTAAGCATTTTTTTGAGAAACTCTAGGATCTGTTTTAGAACAAAATTGCCGATTCTGTTTGGATAATCGCAGTCGGTTATCTTGGTGTCAGAAGTGGGATCTCCACAGGGTTTTAAGAAGGGACAGGGCGTGCAGCCATATTCACATTCTCTTCGATCAAACGGTGGCATCGAGAAATTCCGCAGAGCCTTGCGCGTCATCCGCTTAGTCCATTTGATGGGATCGTGGTCAAACTTAGAATTTTTTGCCGTGGCACCTGTGTGTTGAAAAGGGCACTTACGACTTATGATTAGACGAGGGAGACGGAATTGGCGTCAGCGTGTCGGGTATTATTTTTTTTCTCGCCCTCGTATCATCGTTTCTCTTTGGGCTCGTTCTGCGGGTTTCGTTCTGCGGATTTCTGTTTTGTGAGAAGGAGGACCATTTTTCCCATGATAAAGTCTCAGTCTCAAACCTCCCAAAGGATACTGAACTTTGCAGCATAGCTCTTGAACCAGGTTCCATCTGAATCTGGGATCGATCTTCGAAGTCGTCCTCTTGTGACCACTCATAGCAGGCGTCGCTAGTCTCCGTTTGCCGTTAAAGCCTGTAATCACAGAAATTAGCAGCTTGAGAGGGTTCATTCGAAAGGGCTCGCGGTGATTTACTCGAATCCGGCTGTTACAGAAAGCCGCCATGAATACAAATGCAATTAGCAGTGCCGGATCGGCGCGGTTCTGACGGCCATAGCACCCTTGCAGTGGCGAATAAGATCTGAATTGAAGCTACAGACAGGCTACCAAACGAAATGCTTCAAGCACCGATCGATCGATTTTAGAGCTAAATCGACCTGATTCCAATCCGGAAGCTCTCGGATCACCGCAGATCTCAGTAATTCTGCGTGTTGGAAGCTTTTTGAACGGAATCGTCTGGCACTGTCGGCTTGGACTCAGCGGCAGTCATTACTATCAGCGATTTTTTTAGAACTGATATTTGAATTTACCGTATAGTAGCGGCAGTCATCAGGGATTCAAACGTGGGTTCTCCATTGTTTACGACAGCAGCAAGAAAAAAAAAAATATATACATATATAGCAGAAATTCAAAAACAGTGTGTCGGTGCTACTGTTCTCAAGCTGCCTCTGTATTAGTTTGACGTTGCAGAGTAAAACGGAAGGTTTGCAATTTTCTGTGGAGATTTATTTCTGCTGGGTAGATATATATATATATATATATATATATATATATATATATATATATATATATATATATTTTAAAAACCTGTCTTGCAGAACAAATTCTGTTTTTTTTATTTGCACCAGGATAAGCGGGCAGCTTCATTAAAATTTGTGTCAGACTTCTGTTTTGAAAATGGCCACGCTCACCAATCTGATGTTAGAAGGAAATCAACGCTTTAATGGCAGCAACTATAACATTTGGAAACAAAGAATGCTGACCATTTTTGAATACAGGCGTCTTGATCAGCTCATTTTGGGCAAAGAGCTTCGTCCCGGTACAGCTGGTACCGATCAAGATAAATTTGATGATCGAAATCGAGAGGCTGTTATGCTTCTCAAGCTCTCTGTCGCTGATGATCAGTTACCGCAGATTCCTTCTGGCAAGACAACTGCCGAGATTTGGGAACAGTTGAAAGAACTGCACGAAACATCTGACAAAAGCAGAGCTTTTTTCCTCAAAAATCAGTTGTTATCCATCATGATGGACGAACATATGTCTTTACAGGAACATCTCAACAAAATTAAAGACATTCGAGATCAACTCGAAGCTATTGGTAGGACCATGGAGGAAGAAGATATGGTAGTCAATACTTTGAAAAGTCTACCAAAATCTTATGAACATTTCATAGAAACACTCAACATTACCACCACAAATGTTGATATGAAGTTTCCAGAGCTATGCACCAAACTCCTGCAGCAGGATCGGTGGAAACAGCAGTTTGGTAGTGGTGCTTCATCAGTGTCTTCGGAAAATGCATTTGCTGCAAAATATCAGTCCTCTCAGTCCTTTCAGCAGAGAGGCTCTTCTCAGCCTTTTGATCCTGCTAGGAAGAAAAGTGTGCAGTGTAATTACCGTCACAGGTTCGGTCACATGAAGAAAGATTGCCGACAGAGGATTGCTTCTGAACAGAAGAAACAGGGAGGGCCCCATCAGACAGCAAATGTTGCAGAACATTCTGAGCAGACAGATTCTGCCTTTTACGCCTTTATGGCTAAAAGGTCTTCAAATCATGTTCCTTCCTCTGCCTGGTACATTGATTTTGGTGCATCACGCCATTTCTCTCACAGGCGTGACTGGTTTATTGACTTCTCACCTTTCAGTGATTCCATGGTATTTGGCGGAGGTGAAAAGTACACAGTAGTTGGCAGAGGTACAGTTCAAATCCAGTCTTTTGAGCACACACTCATCTTTCTGAATGTATACTATGTCCCTGGTATGGAAATCAATCTGCTGTCTGTCAGTCAGATTATGAGGAATTCTCCTCAGCTTGATGTAGTATTTAGTGCACACAAGTGCTCTATTATTGACAGGGAGACTAGTCTAACAGTTGCTGTTGGCCTCGAAGACCATGGTCTATACAGACTACTTGACACCGGTGACTCTTCAGAAGTGGCTCTAGCAACACGTGTCTCTCCCATCAGCACTCTATGGCATCAGCGATATGGGCATCTAAATATGCAGTATCTCTCTCAGCTCTCTCGGGAGGGACTTGTGTCAGGATTACCTGATATTCAGACTCAGCAGTTGGGGGTATGCAGCGTCTGTCAAGCGGGAAAGCAACATCAGTCTTCATTCAAGGATGGAGAATCTTGGCGCGCATCTAAGGTACTCCAGTTACTTCATGCTGATATTTGTGGTCCTATGAATACAGCTTCTATCACTGCTTGCAAATATTTTTTACTTATTGTTGATGATTTCAGTAGAAAGATGTGGGTGTATTTTTTAAAAAATAAATCTGATGCACTTAGTACATTTCAGAAGTTTAAAACCATAGTTGAAAAAGAGTCTGGCTGTAACATCATGACTCTTAGGACCGACAATGGGGGGGAATTTTGTTCTTCAGCTTTTTCCAACTTCTGTGATATTCATGGCATCAAACGTCAGTTAACCACCCCCTACACTCCTCAGCAGAACAGTGTTGTCGAGCGTCGCAACTGCACGGTTGTTGAAATGGCTCGTTCCATGCTCCAACACAGGAGTGTTCCAAAGAAATTCTGGGTTGAAGCAGTATTTACTGCTGTTTATCTTCTTAACCGATCACCTACTCAGGTTGTTAAAGGGAAGACTCCTGAAGAGGTTTGGTCTGGCCGTAAACCTAAGATCAGTCACCTCAAAGTATTTGGCTCAGTTGCATATGTTTGGATTCCACCTGCTAAGCGCTCTAAGTTGGATTCCAAAAGCCAGAAACTCATGATGACAGGTTACAGTGATCATCACAAGGCCTATAGGCTGATAGATATAGCCACCGGTCGTCTTAGCTTCAGTCGTGATGTAGTATTTGATGAAGACAGAGGATTCTTTCAGTCTTCTTCTTCTGAGCAGTGTTCTGAGGATCAGCCTCACAGTGTTCTTCTTCCGGTCGGTCCACCTGATGGGAGGGATGATATAGCATCAGTATTTGATAATATTCTATCTGAGCTTCCTCCAGAAAACAACCCTCCTCTTGATGCCCCTATTGCTCTTGAGTCTTCTCCACCTCCTCCTAATATTGGTTCCTCTACTCTTCGGCCAAAATGGTGGGCTAAAACTATTGGTGATCTCCGAGATGATGAGCTTCTTGAAGGTAGAACTTCTAGACATAAGAACAAACAACAGTCTACAGTCAATTTTGCTCTTATGGCTAACCTTCACAGTATTTTTGAGCCTCAAACCTATTCAGAGGCTAAGGGTACATCTGAGTGGGAACAGGCTATGGAAGCCAAATTCCAGAGTCTTCAGAAGAATCACACCTGGACACTTTCTGATCTTCATGCAGGGAAAAAGCCCATAGGCTGCAAATGGGTATATAAAGTGAAATACAAAGCTGATGGAACCATAGACAAGTATAAAGCTCGTCTTGTGGCTCGAGGGTTCTCACAGAAGGAAGGCATCGACTATGAAGAAACTTTTGCTCCTACAGCCAAGATGAGTACCATAAGGCTTGTCCTTGCCCTAGCGGCTCAGTTCAATTGGAAAGTTCATCAGATGGATGTAAAGAGTGCTTTCCTAAATGGTGATCTCCAAGAAGAAGTCTACATGACGCAGCCTTCAGGATTCAAGGTTGCTGGTCAAGAACAGAAAGTGTGTCGATTAGCTAAAGCCATTTATGGATTGAAGCAAGCTCCTCGGGCTTGGTACATGAAAATTGATCAGTACCTGACAGATCAGGGTTTTCAGCGGAGCCCATCTGATGCAAACCTGTATATCAAGCATACTGCTGATGATATCTTGCTTGTGGTTGTCTATGTGGATGACCTTATCATTACTGGCAGCTCTACACATTTGATCCATGGGATCAAACAAGATTTATGCAGAACTTTTGAGATGACAGACTTGGGACTTCTTCATTACTGTCTGGGGGTTGAAGTTTGGCCGACTGAAAATCATATCTTTCTCTCTCAGTCCAAGTATGCAAAAAATATTGTGGACAGTTTCAGAATGCAGGATTGCAAACCAGCCACGACTCCTATGGAACCAGGGCTCAAACTTTCATCGCAGTCATCCTCTCCCCTTGTGGATGAAACTTTATTCAGGCAACTAGTGGGCAGTCTCATCTATCTTACTGCCACCAGACCTGACATCAGTTTTGCAGTAAGCTATATCTCCCGCTTTATGTCAGCTCCTAAAGCTGATCATTGGATAGCAGCAAAGCGTGTGCTACGATATGTGCGTGGTACTTCTGATTATGGCCTCTTATATACTCGCAGTTCCAATCCTATTCTCAGTGGTTACAGTGTTACACTAACTCTGACTGGGTCAGTTCGGTTGATGACCGTAAATCTACAGTTGGGTATGTGTTTAGTCTAGGATCTGGTGCTGTTACTTGGACTAGTAAGAAGCAACAGGCAGTGGCTCTCTCCTCAACAGAAGCAGAGTATCGGGGAGCAGTTAAGGCATCCTGTGAGGCAGTTTGGCTTCGACGTATGCTTGCAGATATGCATGTTTCCCAGACCAGGCCTACTTCTTTGTTTTGTGATAATCAGGGAGTTCTCAAGCTTGCCAAAAATCCGGTCTTTCATGAAAGAACAAAGCATGTGGAAACTCATTGCCACTACATTCGCCAGCTTGTTGAAGATGGCTCAGTTCAGTTGCAATATGTTCCCACAACAGAGCAGCCCGCCGACATCTTCACCAAGCCTCTTGGTCCTGATAAATTTGTAAAATTCAGAGGGTCTATTGGTGTTGTAAATAGATTGAGTATTAAGGGAGGGTATTAGAATATTCCTATTTAGTATTTAATACTCATTCTGTTAGCTGTTGCTATTTTTTCGTTTAAGCAGTTTCTTAGATGAAACTGAGTGTTTCCATATTCTACATAGAAACTTGATGTTTCTATTATTGTAAATATCTCTGTATTATCATTGAGCTTCTTGCTCATTCTGAATTAATTCATTCAATATTCTTTTAAAGAGGGGTACCCAAGACATTAATATTAATATTACTTTTATCCATTTGAACTTTCCTTTGGGGCACGATGGGCTTTCCTTTGGGGCAAGAGGGCTTCTCATGGGAAATTCTTCCCATAGCTACCCAAATTTCAACAATCATTAGCCACTAGTGGTTGTCAATGGCTGTTGGTTGAAGAGATGGTAGGAGAAAAATTTCCCTTGTGGTGTCACCCACTTTTGGTGGGTAGCAAGTCTGATAAAACCATTTTGGCCTTTTCTAAGATGGATTGTCATCTTGTCTTCCCAACTCCAACTATACTTTTGCTTCCTCCATTTCTTTGTCCCCTTCTCTTTTGTGCATTTTATATGTGAGAGGAGTTTTAAATTCAAGCTCTTCACTATCACCTTGCAAAAGTTCAGCTTTCCATTTGAATGTATACACATGTGGAGGTCTCTTATCAAAAATTACATCTCTACTTGTAAGAACCTTTCCATTTATTGGATCAATTTGTACATTTGATTCAATTCTATACCTAGTAAATACACATTTGCTACTTTTATCTTCCACTTTACATCTCGTTGTATCTGGAAGATGTGCATAGGCCAGGTTGACCTTGCCGCCTACACCTACCTACAGTTAGTGAGAAAAGCCTTCAACCCCACAAGGTGTGGATGGTGACAAGGAACTAAGAGATGGGGTTGTCACATATTCCCAACTCTTTCCATTTAAGCTATCTCCTAGGTTAACTAAGGGGGGTGGTCCCTAAAGGAAAATTAAGTTTAATAGGTAAGGTTTCTAGGAGAATGTTAAAGTGAAGTAGATTACTTTCTTAATATTATGAGCAAATGTGATATGAGCAATAACCATTAACAATCATCAATATATAATATAAACATATGAACAACTAGTGCCTTCAAAATATTGCTCTAGAATGAAATTATATTTGCTTAAATGAAGTGAAATGCTTTCAAGTTGAAAAGCAAAAGTAATCCTGAAAATGAAACAAGAAATTGTTAGCATAAGATATAAGGATGCCTTTAAGATATATGAACCATTGACAAATCAAAGCATGCAAAATATCTTGCTCAAATAAAAACAATTAGTAATCTACTTGGAGAATGTAAATGAGATGATTCTAGTCAATGTCTATCAAAAGTAACTTGTCTTCAAGCATATAAGCAAACTTGAAATAGATTCAAATGTAGACTAGTGCCTTCAAGTAAACAATAGCTTGCCCAAAATGAGATTAAGACACAAATGATAGAGAATTTAAATGTTAGACCAAGATAATAAGATGAAATTAAATTTGCAACATAAAATAAGTAGTACTTTAAAATGAAATGCTCAACTTACAAGATACATCAATCATTCATGAGCATAATGACCATCAAAATGATAACATGAAATGGAGTTGCAAAAGTAAACAATATTCCAAGTACAAGAGAATTAAATTGTTGCAAAATTTAAGAGATTACAATACTTGCATCAAAAGTGCTTCTTGAAATGGGAAATGATATTTGCATGTGAAACTTTAAACCATCAAGATAGCAAAAACTTGAGAACTTGCAAGTAAAGTAAAATGTGATGTAAAATGCTCTTGGTTTATTTTATTGGTTAGACTCTAAAAGCAAGATTGCAATTGAACTTTAATCCTCAGACCTCACCTTCGCCCAAAGATTTGGATCTCACAGTGAGGAGTCAATAGAGGTAGAGGGTCCCTAAAAGTCTATTCAACCAACTTAAGTTGAAGGTAAGTTTTAGTGATGCTTGGGGCATGTAAGATCTCTAAAAGTAGATTAGCAAAAGAAAGAAATAAACTTCAACTTGAAATATATTTGCTTGACATGAAATAAAATGTTGCTTTGTAAAGTAGAATTTGCCCAAATACTTGATGCATGTAAAGTGTGCTCAATGGTGAAGCATAAGTAAACTTGGAACAATATTCAAGCCAAATAGAATCAAGTTAAAGGTGTTTGCATGCAAAAAAAAAACTGAATTTGCTATGAAAGTAAATGAATTTAAAACTTGTAGCAAATCAAACTAAATAGCATGCAAAATGAGTGTGATGCATGGTTGTGTTAATTAGCCAATTATATGAGATGCATGCAAGTGAAAAGAGATCAACAAAACCAAATCACAAGTCCTCTCCGAAAGCTGGAGAGATAGGGATGTCAATGGGTAAAACCCATGCTCCCAGAATCAGAAATTTTATTAACTTTAAAAGATGCAAAATACCATGAGGCCTCCTCTAAACCTAAGGAAAGTCTTCACAGATGAAGTTTTAAATCATAGACTTTTCCTTGCTGAAATACTTTTGCAATTAAGGCCAAAGAAAGGCTCCATAAAATTCAGATTTTTACAAGAAGAGAAGAGAGGCTAAGCCTCTTCAATGCCCAATGCCAAGGGAGAGAGAAGGCAGCCCAAGAAGAACTCGGCCTTGCCCACGAGGAACTCGGCTTTGTCCAAGAAGGCCGTATAATGCTCACGGCCAAGAGAGGGAAATAATCTAGAAGTTAGAGCCCCAAGGTCTTGCATGCAAACTTGTAAGTAGTTTTGAAGATGAATCCTGCAAGTTGCTACAAGAAAACAAGTTAGAGATGGGCTACAAAACACACCAAGTGTTAGCTCAATAAATTGCGAAATATGTTACAATATACTCTACAAAAGGCTAGGCCAAAGAGTATGAGTAAACTCTCCTCTTTGGCTAGCCATGATTTAGCTCTTTGAAATAGCAAGATATTAATAAATGAAGCACAATACTTGAAAAGTAAATTTTTAATTGATTTTTATGCAAGAAATAAGAGCCTAAAACTCAAAAGAACCCTTGCAAAACAATTCGAATGATGAGACTTTAGAATTTAACACATGTGGGTTCTCCTTGAATATTTCAAGAGTGGGTTGGTTCCTCCGAGAACTTCCCCTCACGCTTGAAACTTGATCAAAGAAGGATTTTCTACACAACTTCACCAAAACCAATTAGATCCACATGGAATTAATCAAATGCAATGGAGAGAATTTCTAGAGATATATTTGACACCAATTAAAATATTTTTCTTCCTAGAGAAATTAAACAATTCTTATGCTAATATGAGATAGTTGCATATCAACATAACTTGAAAAGCATGAAGGAAATAATAGCATGAGGAAGCAAATAGAAATATAAGAACAAATACATCAAGAATTTACCATATACAAGGAGAAGAACACCTCACAAGTAACCCCAAAGTCTTTTGTATTATATTGCCAATGAGTGTACAATCCAGCAGCGTGTCTTCAAGCCCAATAGCTCGTATTACATGATACAATATGAGAGCCCATGACTCTATTATATAGAGAGTTGGGAGCAAATCCCAAGGAAGAATGCATATGACAAATGGCATTGGAGCAAATCCCAAGAAAGAGCAAGTCGAGTTCCAAATGGAGATGAGAGAGACACCAAGGCAAATCGAATTCCATATGTGGCACCTGAGGAAAATCGAATTCTCTATGTGATACAGTAAACAAATCCATGTGTGAACCAAAGCAATGAGATAACTCCAATCAAACATCCAAACTCAAACCATGTGTTGCCACCTCAGATGATGATCCCAATGAAGCTCAGTGTAGATCCCAATGAAGCTCAGTGTAGATCCCAAGGAACTGTGTGGTCCCCTCCAAGAGAAACTCGTATTTCCCCAAGTGAAGTGCTAAGTGTAGAAGCACTGGAGCTAAAGTGAGGCAAGCTCCCACAAAATCCTCAATCAAGATATTCCATCGAATATTCCTTTAGTATGTAAGCTCTTCCAAATAATTCGATTTTCCACATAAGCAATTGTTGCATTAACTCCAGGAAATTCAATTTTCATGAGATATTGGTGCATGATGTAAAGTGCTCAGTCATCGTCCACATGTCCCTTGACTCAACTCTTTGACTTGGTATAATTTCCAAGTCATTTCTATGTCATTCTGTCACATGGAATAATTTATTTCTCTCTATTTAATTTATTTCTAGCCTAATTTATTGCCACATTTTCCACTAAACTTAAGAAAAATGGGTTTTGGAGTCCTAAACACATTTTTGACCGTCAAAGTGTGTCACAGTAGAAAGTTGAGGGTGAAAGGTGTAAATTTTATTACTCATACCCCATACAACTTCTCTAGAAATCACTTATTACATTACAAATACAATTTTTATTGCAATTTTCCCCTGCGGAAAATCTAAAAAATTAAAAATGACCACCTATACCTAACCAAATTCCACAAAAATTTTTGTATGATTTAGTATGGTAATAAAAATTGACACTACGACTCACCATCAAGTCATACTCCGGCTTTAGGTTATATTTGGAGGAAAAAACTCAATTAATTATTAAGTCCTAGTAGGGAGATGATAATTAACCAAGTGGAAAAAAATCTCTCAAAGTAATATTCACTTGTTGGCAAGGTCCCAAGCTACCTAGGTCTATTACATGACTCAAAATTCATCATACTAGCATCACTTATTACAACTCCCCGCAGAGTGTGGAATCTGGGTACAACAAAAAATGATGAGAAGAAGAAGTAGAGTTTAAAAACTCTAGTAATCTGATGGTACAAGTGTCTTTTGGTACATCCTTGGGCATGGAGCCTTCAGATAGTCATCAAGTACCACTCCAGTGGTCAACAGGCCAAACAACCAAAATTTGTGGAATTGATACCTCTGGTTTCCTACTTAACCAGGCTTCATAAGGAGTCTTGATTCAAGACACTATTTATGACAATAAAAGTAGTCAGTATGCAGTTATGATACATCATTAGGGCAAGATGCCTTTTGAAGAGTCTTTACCTTATACATTGACACCCAACAAAGGGTCAAAATAGGACAAGTATACAATTTAGTTCGTATTAAACTTCACAGAATAATTTAACAAGCTACCTTGAAAATAGAACTTTAAAAGATGACACATTCAAATGTTTTCGTTTATATGCACAAAATCTCAAGGGTTATGTATAAAATCACAACAGAAAATACCTCCAAATATACTTGCTTCTGTAAGAAGTCCTCTATGTCAAGGCGAGCAGCTGTAGCTAAGAGCTTAAGTGCCTTCCCTTCCTGTGATTACCATCATGATCAAGTTATTCTTTGGCAAACTGCGAACAAACATTATACAATTACCAGCCAATATATTGCTGAGTGCATTCCTTTTGATACTTCTTTTGGAATTACCATATAACAGTATTTATTGACATCAAAAATTCCTTGAAGCTTGTAAACATAGGAATTCATTTGGTCATATAAGCATATGCATCTGACTATAATGATACATTAATACAACAAATATAAAAAAGAATGTCTTCCCTTCATCTGAAATGTGAGCAAAAAAATTGCAAAGAAATATTGCAGTTGATGACTGCAACCCACTGAATCTTATGTCAATTATGGGCAAATAATAAAGACTGATATTCTACATACTCATCATATAATCAATATGCTTGGAATAAGAATTCGTGTGTAAGGTTTATTTATGCAGTTCCAGACACACCTAAAACCAAACTAGAAAATCAAACAAGTCAAAATATCTTCTTAGATAACGACCACCTCTAACTTGTAACCAGTTCCTGCAAGTAAGCTTCACTTCCACTGGGTCACACTTCTTTATCAAGACTTCAACATTGAAAGAACTCAGAACCAAATTTAAGGAGCCTCAATAAGGCTTCAAGATTGTATTAGGGCCTTGTAAGCACCCTTTCGAAACCTGTTACAAAAAGAGTTTTAATTAGAAGAAGATCAGCTGGTACCTGTACTTGCCTTGAATCAGATCAGAGAAGTGTTATAGTACACCATATTTTCATCATGATAGGGATGCTGATTCAAAGAGTTTTCCTTGAGAGGGGCCATTTGTTAAGGAAGCTTCCAACCTGTTGATTTCTGCTCTGGTGTTTTGTTCTGTGCACAAAGGATGGTGCTTATTAATGATATCTTCAGTAGATGGAGGGTATGTTTCTTGCAACTTGAGCAGCCAGGTTGACAGAATAATCAACAGCATTGAGTGCTTTTGTTGGGTCTAGAATTGAAACAAAGGCACACTTATTTGCCAGACACCCTCATGGTTCCAGAGGACGCTGACAGCGAGCCAGTGAGCTGTTCACCCCCCTCACCCAACACCATCGGACTCGGGAGACCTTGACATCATCAACCCCATCAATCGATCTCTCTCTCTCTCTTGACATGTTCTTGAGTTGTCTACCTTTCTGGTTTTGGAAAAACTCACTTAGTGTTTTGTATCATTGTATCTTGGTCACAGTTTTATGCTAGTTTTTGTAACTCAGACAGGTGTTCTAGTCTTAGATGGTGTCTATGAGACTAGGAGCAAAGGTGGATTAATTATCTCCAAAAGCCAGAAAACGTTTATAAGTGAAATGTCATAATTACGTATAGTTAACCAGTTTTAATTATTTTCCTAAGTCTAACTTAGGGAAATGGGGAAATTAATCAGTATTATTTGAGAAAAATAGATTTTGCTCTAGTGATTTCTAAAAAAGTGATTTGAGGAAGTCGAGATGATCTTTAGCCATTGATTGGAGTTAGTGTTGTTTTTCAATGGCACTGGAGAATCTAGGTTAGAGTCTTAGAATCTGTGATGTAATCAACTCAAATGCCACAACAAACTACTTTGCACAACGGAATCAATACTGCAGTAAATCAACATGTGCACAAATAAACAACTTTTTACAATTTTTCAACAACCCAGCTTTGTTATATTAACAACTTGTAATACCACTGTCTAGGGCTCATGTACTAGGGATCATGGCCCTCATACAATCACTAATACAAAAATGTACAACTAGGGTTTGGTGTCAACAACTATGACCGCCAATCTACCCTGAACAAGATACAACTAACCTACTAGCTGATGTAGTGCACTTCACAACTCCACTCAGTCGTACCCTGAACATATCTATTGGTCCTTTTGCTCCCAAGCTGCAGCTCTGCCTCTGTCAACAAATCTTGCTCCTTTAGGTCACTGAACACGGCTCACCAGTGACCAATCTGCCCTCTAGCTAATCATTAGTCCATCAACGAATCAACACATATGGCCTTCTTGTGAGTTGTTCACAACACAGTTTGTGAACAACTCCTAGACAACAAACTATTGCTCCTCAGCTCTTTGGGACTTTTCCCTACTATTTCCTTCATGTGTTCCTCCAATGAAGACAAACTTAGGGCATGGAGGGTTTCCCTCTATCACTGTAAGATATCCTTCTCTTCAATAAACTTGGGCTAGACAAACTGCTCCCTTGGCTACCTTCTTTTGTCCTTCAAAGATCAGTCCCTAAGTTTCTCCAAATCTGCCTCTTCTAGCAAGTCTAGAGACCTTATCAAATCTGCACTTAGGGCACACAAGGACACCTCCTTGTTTCCCTCCTAACAGCCACAAGAGTCCTCCAACAACTGTCCAAATTCAACCCTACACCACCTAACACATCAACTTAGGAAGAGAAACATACCTCTGCATAGGACCACTTCCGTCCGCTATTTCCTTCTCGGACCTATGCTTTATCTTCTATGGATCTCGGCCTTGGTTAGGGTTGTTGTAGAAACTATTGCACCCCACTTCTTGGCCCAAATCACCTCACAAATACTACAGCCTCATCTCCTCTATAATCCTTATGATGTACTCAGACTAGAACAGGGGTAAATACCTTTGTCCAACTCCCAACTAAAGTTTCCACCACCTGTAGCAATCATAGAGAATTGCGGCCTAATTCTTGGAGATTTTTGCCACCAAAACTTGCACAAAACAGCCTAGAAATACTCAGCCCACTCCTTTATTTGATTCTTCCCAAACAATCACAAAAAACAACCCAAACTAGGTCTCCTCTTCCTTGCTAGGCTTCAAATGTCTTTGGCCTGCTTCAGATGCTCTTCCTCTTATGCGAGTTGCACTTGTGTGTGATGGATGAGGTCTCTCCTCTCTCATATTTACATCTTCCTGCTTCAGATGCTCTTCCTCTTATGCGAGTTGCACTTGTGTGTGATGGATGAGGTCTCTCCTCTCTCATATTTATACCTTCCTCTTGTGGCAACATCTAGCCCTTAAGGGCACCTCCTCAAGTCAAGGCCAACTTGTCTTTTGTGCCACAAGCCCACACAAAAACATTCAAAAATTATTATCTCACAATCTACAAGGCTTCTCTTGGTGCTACAAGTAGCCCCTAGCTCCTCTTAGGGTGCTCTGTCATCTCCAAGTGCCAAGTGTCCAAAATCCTCCTTGGTTTCACACCCACAACTTTGGGTGCAAAGCCCACAACTTGGGTACTCCTGTCCACAAAGCCCATGTGGGTCAAATTCCTCCACAAACCTGTACCCTAGGGTGTGGAGTACCTCCCAAGCTACAAATCTCATCAATCAGAACGTGGTCGTTGATTCGTCAATGAGAGATTATAAGAGGAGATCAATGGGGCCTTTGGAGATCATTCGAACAAGTAGGTTTGCAATGATGGCAAGGGCGGAGTGATAACATGGGAGACACTAGCAACGAGGTTCAGCAGGAGAAATTGAGGAGGGAATTTCTGGAGAAATTCTTCATAGTGATTCCAGTTTTCTAAGAGAAGGAAGGAGGCCGAATTATTTTAAGGAGGAAGGTCGAGACAAGCAATGCGAAAAACCAGATTATCCAGTGTGAATTGCCAGAGACTCGTTTCAATCGACAATTGTCAAAACAATTTTCGAGAGGCAATGCGAGTTGTGTTGAGAAATCTAGGGCATGTATAGTTAAAAGATTTCTCTGCTTGATAATTGCTTGTGATACACTTTTACTTCTTATCTTATAGTCTTTTCTTCGTTATGTTATTATTGTGTTCTTCTCATCAAGACAATTACCAATATGCACAATAAAAGACAAGTGACACAGTATGTAGGCTTGTGAGCCAGGGCCAAAACCTCTAACTTCTTGAAAGGAAAATCTGATCAAAATTCTTCTTCTAGATCCTCAATTGAGGAGTACAAAGACCATGACACAAACCCTTGACTCTAGTATCCTACCAAGAACCTTGTCACTATCCTTGATGCTCTGCCTCTTCCCTTCGACTTTCCTTCTTGATCTAGATCTACTCTCCTTGGCTCTTTCTAGAGAAAACTCGAGCTCTATCCTTCACACTGCTTCTTCTCAACCTCTCCTAGAGAAACTCGGTTTCTATGATTTCACTGGCTTCCTCCAGAGACTCCCGATCTCTAGATCTCTATCTCGGTCATCCAAAACAAGTATCCAGAAGAGTCCTTTCTTTGCTGACTCCAGAAGAGTCCTTTCTTTGCTGACTCCAGAAGAATCCTTTCTTCGTAATTCCCAGAAGTAACTCCACTTTGTTGTCCCCAGAAGAAAGTCTTCTTCGCTATACCCAGAAGATAGTCTCCTTCGCTATACACAGAAGATAGTCTCCTTATATGTTCTTCACTCTTATCTTTGTAGCCCTTCTTCTTCGAACTCCTTCACCGAATGTATGTCGAGTTTCTTATCTTCAAGTGAGGTTGATGTTGGAAGAATCACCGCACCTCTATAGAATCTGTAATTTCCACCCTGGGGATCCTAGTTACTGGCTTGTAATGTTTACCAACACCTGCGGGTTTTGGTGTAACGGCAAACCTCCACATGGTATCAGAGCTTGGACCCAGGTTCGATTCCGCCAAGTTGCGTTTGAGGGGGGTGTTGGAAGAATCACCGCACCTCTATAGAATCCGTAATTTCCACCCTGGGGATCCTAGTTACTGGCTTGTAATGTTTACCAACACCTGCGGGTTTTGGTGTAACGGCAAACCTCCACAGTTGAGTTAGGCTATATGCACACTTCTTCTCATGTCCTTTAGGCCGACATGATCTCAAGGGTTAGACCAACTTCTTCTAGCATGTTCTTCAATCATTGTAGGCCGACTTGAAGAGGATAAGTGACAAGGTTTTGGAGGATACATTACATAAACAATTTTGACCTTTTACAAAATGTAACATGACTTCGTTACATGATAATGACTACCATTTTATGACTAGATGACAAATAATTCCTAAAGACTCTCAATGGGAGTCTTGACTCAGAAACAAAATCTCTTGCTCATGAAACCCATGATGCAAGCATTATAATATTTTATTTTTCTTCTTTACATCTTATTACATAAAATCATAATTACATGTCATTATGAAGACTGAACCTAGTTACACTTTTCAAAACTCCCTCTTAACTAGGGAGGTATTCATAATGGTACTTGGACTTTCTCAATCTAAAGAATTTCTCATAAGAAGAATTTGGATTGGTAACTCATTTGTATAGCATCATATCAACCAGCATTGTTACATAGCAAGGCCTTGACTAACAACTCCTTATCTCCACAAGATCTGAGCTCAATGCTGGCGAGACCAATGATTTATAGACACCCTCATCATTGTCTCTCTTGGAACATCCCTGCCCGGGTACTCAGGGTGTGTTCCATGAGGACTATTCTTATCTTGGACTCCCCAACCCTCAAAGAATATCGGTCCTCCATGACTACTCTTCCATTGGATGCCCTATCTCATCCCCAAAGAGTATTGGATGCCAAATGATTACCCAATCCTCCATTATGTCTTCCCAGGTGAAGACCAGAATGACATGTCTATCTCTCCCTCTCAAATAGGGAGGACATATTTCAATAAAGGAATGCACTCATTCCTACCAAAAAGGAGTGTACCTAAGCTCCCTCTTGGCTTAGGAATTTCTAAGTTTCTTCCAAGTAAGAGACTTTTTTCAGGCTCCCTCTTAACTAGGGACCTATAGCGACTCCTCATGCGGAACAACCAATTGCCTAAAAAATTCCTCTCTTCTTCGATGTCATCAATTTCTTTTTCAATGTTATCAATTTCTTTTGTCATGAAGCTATGTTGCAGGAAACGTGGGGCAGAAGGGCGTTTCCGTACGGAAATGGGTACGAAACGCTAAAACGCGTTTGGTACGGCCCTGAAACGCGTTTCAGGCCGTACTGCCACCCACGTTTCAGCATTTACTTGTGTTTATTTTATTTTATTTGTTTTCTAATCTATTTTTACGTTAGCCTAGTGACTTCTAGTTGCTTCCAGATGCCTGTCTAAAGTTATAAAAGTGAACTTTTGCCCTAGTGTTGATATGCAGTTCATGGTAATGTTAAATTCTTAAAGTAAAAATGATATTCTCCTTTATTTTTCATTTTCATCCTTTTACTTAAATTTTTAACATTACCATGAAATGACTCAAGATGTTTGAGAGTGGTTTCGCCCTCATTGGATTTCATATGGAGAAAGTAGAATTTTAGATCTCACTCAAAATCCAGCAGACTTATCTGTTTTTCAGGATTTCAAGATTGGGGGGGATTGCAATGTTTCCATTGGATTTTATCATGTACTAGGGTATGGAACTTGTATTTAATCAAGAGAACCAAGCCCTCTATGTAGGGGAGACTCCCAATAATCAAGAGAATGTAGGGTAATAGGGTATGAAACTTGTATTTAATCAAGAGCATTAAGGTTGTTCGACTATGTAGGAGGAGACTCCCAATCAAGCACGAGACAAGAAATTAGAAATTTCTCGTGGCTGATTTTGGATATTTCAATTTTCATTATGTGATTATTCATGAGTAAATGTGATGCAAATTTAGATACTTATAGTTTATGCATTGACAATTGACAGTTTTATCATAATGTAATAAATTAGAATGTATCATATATGCTTTATGATTGCACATATTTCTTAAATGTCCTAATATATATATATATATATATATATTTGCGTTTCCCCGTTTCCAAAATTTTGGGAGGTCGCGTTTCGTATCGCTTCCTGTTTCGGAAACTCGTACCCGTTTCCCCATTTCCTGCAACCTTGTCATGAAGTCTTCATCTTACAGGGACTTCTTCATAAGGTACAGACCATCCATCACTTTCATCTATGAGTTAATTCATGTCCTCATTTCATCAAAAAGTGATTCATCAGTTTTCCATCTGGCTTTGCTTCATGTCATTCTGCTTTCATGCCATATTTTTCGGAAGGATCTTACATCCTTCAATATGGTTCTCTTGGAAGTCATCCACAGATCTTCCCTTTAGCATTCCTACATAAGCCCATCCAGATATTAGTTCAAAGTAAATGAACACTTAAATCAAACATTACCTTTGTGATGGTCTTTCATATGACAGCTTCCTATAGGTATCAGCATCCTGCATATAGGTTGACACATTTCCCAAAGACATTCATTGTCAAGGGTCTCCATCCTTTCTCGACTCCTATCAGAGTCTTTATATCTTTCTGGGAGATATTCTAGTCAACTCTTCTTGGTCTCTGATGTTGAATGCCCTCTACCCTTGTTGCATGTTTTCACGATCTCTTCCTTTCTTTTCACACTTCATTCCTAGAAGCTTCCAATCAGAGTTCCTCTATTGTTGTCAGCTTCCTCCTGATTCATATGAGAACATATTATGTTGATTTCCTCTAGAGTGACTTTATGCTTTTCTATAATCTTTCGGAGTAGGAGATCCCTTCTTCTCTTGATCATATTCCAAAGATGGAAATAGTGAACCATATTATCTGCAACCATATGACATGACTTTCATAATAATCTATGTAAGCATACATACCTCATCTTTCCTTTCGGTCATCCAGACTTTCTGTAGCAGTTTCATTTGCACGAAAGAACTTTAACCTTTAGTCCTTCTTTCCTACTATGTCATCATACCATTATCCTTGAATCCCACGACTTGGAATTCCTGATGAAACTCTTGGTTCTTTTCTAAATCGGTGAATCCTTTGATAAGGATTCCATCAGAGAAACTTGAGGATTTTTCATATCCTCACATGGCAAATGTTTCTTTATTGACTATTGTATGATGATCCCAGTCAATGATGACTTCTACTTCATTGAGGTATCCAAGAGCTCCCATTCTTTGTAAAAAATAGAATTTATTCCAGACATTCTTTTTGCTTCCCATGTCACGAGCTCTTACTTCTAATGTTTCTATCAGAATGCTATTTTCTAATCTAATGCATCCTATCTTATTTACATTGTTTTCTATCTATAGATTACATGTGAAAAGTACCTTCTAGTGAAGAAGATTATCTCAGTCATAGTAGAGATCTTTTACTTCTTCATTTTTAAGCTTCTTTGACTCGGGCTCTTTCACTTCTTCAATAATGTGGGCTTCTTCCCTATTCCTCTTGTCCTTACTATGTTTAGGACAATCTCTTCTATAGTGCCCAAGTTCTTGACATCCATAGCATCTTACCTTATCCATGTTCTTCCTTTTCTTTTGAGGACAAAACTTTCCAAATTTCCCTTTTCTTCTTGCCATAGCAACATATGCTTGATTCTACTCATTTGGTCCGACATCAACCTTTGCCTTCAGTCTGGTTTCTTTGATCTTACAAAACAACCATAGATCTTGAAATGGACTAGTCTCTTTCTTCCCATATAAACTTCAAGTGAAGTTACCCCATTCTTCCGGTAGTGCATTCGGTACCACTGTGGTCATCTCTCTATCAAACATGACTTCTCCCAGCTCTTGTAGTTGATCTCGAATTTTTGATATCCTCATAAAGTATGAGGCTATTCCATCTTCCTTGGATATCTTCAATTTGTAGAGTTCTTGCCTTAATGAGATTACTTCTCCTACAGTACTTACAGAAAACAACTCTACCAATTTGTCATATATAGCTTTTGCAGTCTCCAACATTGATACATATGGGATTAGAGAGTCTTTTATAGATTCTATAAGAATCCTCTAGGCTCTCACTTCTCCCTTCATGGTTCTAGCATGTGCTTGAGTATCTTCCTTTGGAGGTTGGGCTATCGATCCCATGATGTGATCCATGACCTCATTCTCAATAAGATTTAGGTCTGTCATTTTCTTCCATTGAAGGAAATTTGCAGCCCCAACCAATTTATTGCTTTCCTTGAAAAAGGACATTTTGTTATTATCAGATATAGTCATAGACTCACTTGAGAGATTGATGCTTGCTTCATCCTTAATCTTGATGTTCATAGAGGATTTGCTTGTTGAGAGTTTGATAAGCGTGAGCTTGATTCACAATCCTCATTGAATGATTTAGTCTTCCTTCTTTATTGAAGATGTTTCAAGACTCTTGCTAGTGTAGATTTCTTCTATCTAGGGTTTTGGTAGATCTTAATTTCTTGCTAGGTGTTCTTTGACTTGCGTTGAACCTTCTTTGAAGATCAATTCTCGTGTGTCCACTCGCTTTGAATGCCCCTTCCTGACTTCAGCACCTAACCTCTGATACCAAGTTAACTTCTAGGGCATGAATAGTTAAAATATTTCTTTTCTTGATAATTGCTTGTGATATACTTTTACTTCTTAGCTTATAGTATTTTCATCGTTATGTTATTATTGTGTTCTTGTCATCAAGACAATAAACAATATGCACAATAAAATACAAGTGGCACAGTATGTAGGCTTCTCATCCAGGGCCAAAACCTCTCATCTCTTAAGAGGAAAACCCAATCAAAACTCTTCTTCTAGATCTCAATTGATGAGTACCAAGACCATGACACAGAGCCTTGACTCTAGTATCCTCCCAAGAACCTTGTCACTATCCTTCATGCTCTGCCTCTTGCCTTCAACTTTCCTTCTTGATCTGGAATTGCTCTCCTCCGCTCCTTCTAGAGTAAACTCGATCTCTATCCTTCACAGTGCTTCATCTCAACCTATCCTAGGGAAACTCAGTTTCTATGATTTCACTGGCTTCCTCTAGAGAATCTCGGTCTCTAGATGTCTATCTCGGTCATCCAAAACAAGTATCCAGAAGAGTCCTTTCTTTGTTGACCCCAGAAGAATCCTTTCTTCGCAATTCCCAGAAGTAACTCTACTTCGTTGTCCCTAGAAGAGAGTCTACTTCGCTATACCCAGAGGATAGTCTCCTTCGCAATACCCAGAAGATAGTCTCCTTCGCTATACCCAGAAGATAGTCTCCTTCGCTATACCCAAAAGATAGTCTCCTTCGTTATACCCAGAAAATAGTCTCCTTTGCAATACCCAAAAGATAGTCTCCTTCGCTATACCCAGAAGATAGTCTCCTTCGCTATAACCAGAAGATAGTCTCCTTCGTTATACCCAGAAAATAGTCTCCTTATCCCTTCTTGGCTCTTATCTTTGTAGCCCTTCTTCTTCTTCGCACTTCTTCACCGAATGTATGTCGAGTTGCTTATCTTCAAGTGAGGTCGAGTTAGGCTATATATATGCTTCTTCTCACGTCCTTTAGGCCGACATGATCTCAAGGGTTAGGTCGACTTCTTCTAGCATGTTCTTACATCGTTGTAGGCCGACTTGAAGAGGATAAGTGACAAGGTTTTGGAGGATACTTTACATAGACAATTTTGACCTTTTACAAAGTGGAACATGACTTCATTACATGACAATGACTCTATCATTTTATGACTAGATGACAAATAATTCCTAAAGACTCTCAATGGAAGTCTTGAGTCAAAAACAAAATCTCTTGCTCATGAAACCCATGATGCAAGCATTACAATATTTTATTTTTCTTCTTTACATATTATTACATAAAATCATAATTACATGTCATTATGAAGACCAAACCTAGTTACACTTTTCAACAAGTTGGTCAATCAACTCGCTAGAGGCAGTATTAGTCACGAGATTGATTTTTCGGAGGCAGTGCAAGTTGCCGGGAAAGACAGTTCGAATTTCCAGTTAGCCAGTGCGTGTTGCAGGAGGAAGTGTGAATTGCCTACGGGAGGTCGAGTTGGTTCGCAGAGGGATGTCCTTGATTTCCTAATTCGATTTGGCTAGATATAATGAAGAGAAAAATTGTCGATGTTTTGCCAATGAAAGGCAAGCAGTTTATGTAATCCTTGATTTATTGAAGAAATAATATAAACCCTCATCTGTAGAACTGGTTTTCCCTTCAAGGTTTTTCCAGGGACTATTTTGTCAAAAAATATTGGTGTTAAATTTTATGTGTGATATTTTCTTAATTCTTGTGATTAATTTTTTATGAAATTGCAGTTGTGTTTTTATTTAGTATTTGCCATGAATTAATTTCTAGAAGACAAATAATCTACAAAGATAGAAGAATAATAACCAGTAACTGCAATAGAATTTTCACATTTTATACATTTGTTCTAATGTTATACTAATGTAGGTTTCTTTCTTTATATTATTTTCAACATTCTCTAGGAGTTGCACTTGCACTCCCACATTGTATTCATACTTGTTGTACTCCTCAGCCCCATTGATCTACTTTTCTGGTCATTCGTCAGACATTAATATAATTATCTTATCTTATTTTATTTAGTGTTCATCTTTGATATATTTGTAGCATCTGGAGGCATTGATGTTGAGGCAGTCAATACACTTGTCTTGGGTGTTGATCTTGTTTTAATTCTGGTGTGATCTCGTGCTATTTTTATAAATAAGATAAGGCATTTTTCTTAGGCATTTTTTTATTTGCACTTCTTTGTTGGTTTTCATAATGTTAGGCAACTATCTTATTGCCTTTTGGTTGCTTTGAAACTGTTTTCACCTAGCTAGGGGAGCACTGCATGTGATGTAGAGGGCTTGTGGTTCCCTTGCCCCATTGTTGTATTTTGGTTGAGCTATATTTGGAGGGTTTAGTCACTTATGTTCACCATGGATTCAGTGCTAAAGAGGCACACCTCTTGATGTGGTATTTGCAGGAAGGTATCATGCACTAAAACTTTGAGCATGGAGCCCAAGGAGTATTGGAGATGTTGAAATGATGGTAACATTCACTTGTGATTGTTTGATGTAATGAACTATAACTATGTGTGTGTGTGTGTGTGTATATATATATATATATATATATATATATGCATCATTTCCTGATTATGACATGAACAACTTGGTACATAAATTGAATATATAGAATAAATGGGATAACACAAAATTATCCATACACGCTAAAATGCTATATTGAATAAAAATATAAGACGTGATGATAGAATAATATATATACACCATCATGATGTAATTGTCTATCATTCTATCATCATCTCTTATATTTTTATTCAATATAGCATTTTAGCCCATATGGATTATTTTGTGTCATCCAATTTATTCTATACATTCAATTTATGAACCAAGTTGTTCATGTCATAATCAGGAAATGATCCGTTTAATTAAATAAATATATAAACATCAATAAATAACAATAATAATTAATACTTAATGAAGTAACAAACCTAATAAAAGGACATGACCATTCGACCAATGTGACAGTTTGTGTACATACATCATGAAGGTCATTGGATATCACTCTATCATCTCTCATATTTTTCTTCAATATAATACTTTAGTCCATGTGAATTCCTTTATGTTATCCCATTTATTTTGGATATTTAGTTTATGAACCAAGTTGCTCATGTCAAATTCACGAAATGAACAATATTGTATTCTTTGCGTATCAAAGAGACGTTTTCATCTGGATTTTAGACACACAATTACCCAAGTTTCTATAACCTTTTGGTCTTTGACCACATCAACCCTTTGGTCTTTTACAGTTTAAAAATCCGGTAGAAGAAAAGTTTGTTCATTGCAATTTTAGCAACAAAATTATTAAAATCATTCCTTTGGAAATTGTGGCAATTAGAGGAAGAATAGCAACAAAGCATAAGTCAAACAATCTGGAGTGCGGATTATAGAAGTTGGATTGTCCCTGTCTTGACTTCTATTACTCAAATGACAAGAATTTACTCTGCTCCAAACATCAAATATAATGGTCATGGAATAAAACCATTATTTGCAGATACAACACACAGAAACAAGTAGCCGCCATTGGAATATTGATCGATGTGGGAATGAGATATTTAGGTACCCTCAAATGTAACTAATATATAATGTAGAGTGGACCAATATATATCGTAGAGTGGACTGGAAATAGGAGACAGAGCCACCAATCTAAAATCTAACACATCACAGCTGAGTTTTACAAGTCGCCAATCTAAAATCTGCCACACCACAGCTAAGTTTTACAAGCAACCACTCATAACTTGTGATGTCCCCTCTAATTAAAATTAATAAGCAGCCTCACTAATTTTGCAATTTTGGTTAGATGGACAAATTTTGGCTTAAGACAGGAAAAGTAGATAGAAGGGGGCCACTTAATTTTGGGAGAAGGAAAAGGACACGACATTGGGAGAAAGTGAAAAAAAGTGGAGCTATGTGGAATACGCACCCCCTTGGAAATTCAACTTGGAGGGAAAAGGAGGAAAGAAGAGATTCCATGGGTGGAGCCCACAAGGAGAGAGGGAGCTGGAAATTATAAATAGGAGATGGAGCTCTCATTTTGGGACTTTTTGATCGATTGATAATTGAGCCTTGGTTTGCTTGTGTTGTTTACCCAAGTCAACAGTGTGTTGTTCAGCACAAGATATTTCCAAGCAGGAATCTCACCCTACCTTCGGTGGACCTTGAGTGCCATCCCTAAGAGGGAATTCTTGTATCATTGGAGGGTTGTTCAAGGAAGTATTGCAGGTGATCACTGTGGTTTTCTGGGGCAGACTTCGCATAGAGGCAAGATTTGCACCCACTTTAGAGGAGCAACTACAACGCAGATCCCTTGCCAGGTTTTTGAAGGGAGTCCTTGCTCATATTTCACAGGTGAATTGGAGTAAGATCCGGGACCAATTCTGTGGGAAACTTACAGAGCCAGCACTTCTTTCCAGGGCCTGCGCAGAGGCCTTCCTGGGCAAATTCGTCGGAGCTAGGGAGCAGAGTTTTTTGCCAGAAGAAGAGCAGGGTTTTCCGAGAGGATTCTGTGGGAGTTTGTGCAGACATTTGTTGGTGATTTTCTGGTGGATTGAGGGGCTTTCACAGCATTTCTCCAGCAACGCATACAACTAGAGTCACTGGGCAATTCACACCTTTCAGTGGGTCTTGGGGTGGTTGTTCGGGTGGACAAGCCCCTTCAGGGTGTTGGTGGATATATGGAGGGGAGGCTACAACTGTATTGATAGAATTTTCTGAGCACTTTTGGAGGGTCAAACACTTGTTCCTTTTTAGCCAGCAATAGCAGAATTTACTGGTCCAGCGCAGAGACTTGGGGGGGGCAGTTTCCAGCACTCGCGCAGCTCCATTTTCACCTGGGACTTGACTAGCTTGTTGTAGCAAGCCCAGGTTCCTCTTCTTCATTTATATGTACCTTGTTTTCTCAGTTAATAAAATGGCTCAACTCTTGGTACAATTTCTGGTGCAATTTGTCATTATGTTGGTGTGTTAGTTTTATGGTTGCATGTCTATGTTTTATTTGTTGTTATCACTTAATATTCCCATTAGGAATATTACAGTGGTATCAGAGCACCGGTCTTGGCTCAGTCGTGGGAGAAATCTTCTATGACCCCAGAAAACATTACCTACAGGAGGCATAGGTACAGGAGTAGAAAAAGAGAGTTGGAGATCACACCTAATTTTGAGGCCCCGAGCTCCGGAGCAAGGAATAGAAAAGGCAAGCATGTTGGCAGTACCGTGGAACTAGTGAGCAAAGAAGAGGAAACCTTCAATAGCCTCTTGAAGGCTTTGAATGATCTAGCCAACGAGCAAAAAGAAATGTTGGAGGAAATTAAGCAGCAAAACCGGGACAAAAGTATCCGGCGAGAGTTCATAATAGGGGAGAGTTTGGGTGCATCCCAATAGTTTGACCATCATTCGCCCTTGACCCATCCTCACACTTCCAGTGGGTCGACTCGATCCACCATACCCATGTTTTTGCCACTTGGGACTAGAAAGTAGGCAGGACAGGATGAGATGCCCATGGGGGAGTATTTCTGTGAGTGGCAATCAATAGGGGAAGAGTTTTGAGTTGCATTGAGCTTCAGATATTACTGCCAGCTCAAGCAAAACGACAAGGGCAGGGATGCAGGAGATTCAGGCACATAGAGCTCAAAGTTGCAGCGTACCATTGGGAGGATGTATCTCCCCACATCTAATGGGTCAACCAAGTGCATGGCTAAAGCATGGATGGAAAAACTAGACACTTATTTCCATCTTAGTTGGATGACAAAGGTGGAAGCACATGATTGGTGGTTCCACGAATTGACTACTCTAGGGCATGTTGGTGCAACCTCCTATGAGGATTTTACACAAAGGGTTGTGGAGCGATGACAGGAGGGATCCTAAAGCCCATCAAGGAGTTGACCCAGCTCAAGCAAACCAACAACCCAGAGAATTACATAGCATAGTTCTTGAGGGTGTCCATGATGGTGCCAGACTTGTTAAAGGCTAGGAGGGTTTATACATTTGTGGAGGGCTTGGTTGAGCCTTTTCGTGGGCTAGTGAGATCGAGCAGACCCACTACTCTTCAAGAGGCAATGAACTGCACATGGGATTGGAAGGATGGAATTCCCAGGACAAGAACACCAGTGCCACCTCGAGCCCCTTTTCCACAGACAGGCCGAGACACTAGACCCCCACCACAGAGAGATGTTCAGGGGTGTGGGCAGCTAGATGATGAGACTAGGAGACACCTCTGTAGGAGGAAGTTGTGCTTCACTTGTTAAGAGCCATGGGCACCTGAGCATAGGTGCACCAAGCGCAAGGCCCATTAGATAGAGGTGTTATTGGACAATGAGTCAAAGGATGACATTGAACAGGACGCTGCAGACTATTAGCGGAGGTCGAGGGGGAGGAGCACCACCCCCACCCAATGGAGGTCCTTTTAGACCCACTAGAGGGGTCATCGTTTCATTGAGGGGAGTCCCCAAGTACTTAACATCGAGGATCAAATACACGGTGCGAGGGCAGCATGTAGCATTTTTGGTGGACAATGGGGCTACCCACAACTTCATTGATGTGCAAATGATGTAGTGGAGAGGCATACAGACAGAGGGCTTTGAGGGTTTTTCAGTTTTGGTACCAGGAGACAAGACTATAAAATGTACCAAGTACGTCCCTAGTCTGACAGTGACTATGAGGAATTACTCAGTGACTGAACACTTCTTTGTGGTTGACGTTCCGGACACCAATGTGGTGACGGGAGTTCAATGGCTTTACTCTTGGGCATCTCACCACTGACTGGAGGAAGTTGGAGATGGAGTTCACAAGGACAGATGGGAAGTTGGTTGTGTTGAGGGTGTTGAGAAATTTAGGGCATCGAGATTAAGTGATTTCTCTTCTATTAGTAACTACTTGTGAATGCTTTTTACTTTCTTAGATTAGGATCTTCCTTTACTTAGATTATTAGTGTTCTTTTCATCAAACAACTACCAATGCATAAACCATAAAGAGACAAGAGACACAAAATATAGGCTATCAGCCAAGGCCAAAACCTCTCCTTCTTGAGAGGAAAACCCGAACAAATTCTTCTTCTTATAGAGATTCCAATTGATGAATACCAAGACCAAGACCCTTGACCTATTTGCCACTCCAAGACCAAGACACAAGTTCCCTTGATGAGATCCTTAGTCAACGATAGTCAACCTTTTGCTCCTTCCTTCCTCTCGGCTCCTCTTTAGCTTCAGCTTCCTTCTGCTTCAGACTTTTGGCCTCCTTGAATTAGGTCTGCAATTGTTGACCCTAATTCAAAAACCCTAATTCATTCACAAGACCTTCCCTTTATGACTTGATTCCCTTTGCTTTAGAGGGAGATCCTTTCCTTGGTAACTCGGCTAGAGATACACCCTTGTCTTCTCTTGATTTGACCTTCTTACGAATCTGCAATATTTGGGCCTTTTCTACAACAAGAACAGTCCTTTTTCTTCGCGCGTGTGAGTGAAGGTTAACCTTAAAACAGAGCCAAATAGTCCTCGCTCTTCCTGTGAGAAATCTAGGAAATTAGTGTTAGTTGATTTCTCTCCATTAGTGACTGCGTGTGAATGCTTTTTAATTCTTTAGACTAGGATCTTCTTCATGTTAGATTATTAGTGTTCTTCTTCATCAAACAGTAACCAATGCATGAACATAAATACATAAGAGACACATCATGTAGGCATGAGCCAGGGCCAAAACCTCTCACTCTTTGAGAGGAAAACCCGCACAAATTCTTCTTATAGAGATTCCAATTGACGAATACCAAGACCACGACCCTTGACCTATTAGCCACTCCAAGACCAAGACACAAGTCCTCTTTGATAGTCAGCCTTCTTCTTCGATTCTCTTCCACTTCGATCTTCTTCGTAAATACCGAGACCTTGCTTCTTGTGATGGCACCGAGTCCTTCTTGAGATAGCACCGAAACCGAACTGTAGTTTCCTTTTGCACCGAACTGTAGTATATCTATACTTGTCCAAACTATGTAACACAAAGATTCTTGTTGTCACTGTGTTTGCAAAGAATTATGAATTCCCTTGACTACACCGAACTGTAGTATCTTCATTGAACTGTGATAGGATACCGAAACTTTAGTCATCTCCTTCGCTGCTTCTATTCACCTGAAATTACAGAGGCATCTGAAATTCCTTGATTGTTGTACCTTGGTCTGAGTTTCTTATCCGAATTGTCTTCTGCACTCTTATCCGAATTGAATGCAGTGATTGCCCATCGAATTCAGAGTAGGACTGTCTCTCGTCATCAAATCCGAACTTTTGTCTCTGTAATTGACCTCCGAAAATCTCAGAGATATCTGACTTGTTGGTTGTCCTTATGCGAAGATCCGAGCTAGGTATTTACAGTAGTTTGTCCATAAATAAGCCGACTTCTATACATGAAGAGCTGACTCTTATTTGTGAGTCGACTTGTGTCATTTAATTCATCTTGCAGACCGACTTTAAGAGAAGATTCGTGCTCATCTTTTGGAGGGCTATCTAGATACTAGACTGGCTCATATACATTTTACATATGCTCAAGAAGAGCTCTTCATACATGACATTAATTCTTTGACCTAATGATAAATCCTAAGGCTCTCAATGGGAGCCACTAAAAAATAAAATCTCTTGCTCATGAAACCCATGAAGCAAGGCATACAAAAATAATTTTATTTCTTTCATTTCATCATTTACAAAGATCATAATTACATGTCATTATGAAGACCGAACCTAGTTACACTTTTCAACACTTCCTTCTTCCTTTCGTTGGCCATAAGGCTTATTTCCAAGTGATTCTCACACTTCAGACCTTCACCGAAAATCTTTGCCTGAAATGATGCCGAGTTGCCCTATTTATGGTGGTTGGGGCCTATAATAAGCCAACTTGAGAGAGAGTGATTCCACATGTCTCTTTGTGCAGATTATTTACTTCATTTTGTAGCCAACTTGAAGGAGAGGTCTTGTGCTTGCCTTGGAGGGCTTTCATACTTATCTAATGACTCATACAAAATGTAACATGCCCAAGAAGGGTCCTTCATACATGAAATAGATTCAATTTGACTTTTATGACTTTAGATAACAAATCCTAAAGGCTCACAATGGGAGCCATTACTAAAAATAAAATTACTTGCTCATGAAACCCATGAGACAAGCATTACAATAATAATTTTATTTTTCTTCTTTTTATCAATTACATAAAATCACAATTACACATGTCATTATGAGGACCGAACCTAGTTACACTTTTCAACAAAGGGGCATGCGCTCGTATCCACCACAGACAGTGTCGGCACATAGGATGGAGGCGGATTTGAGACATGGGGATATAGAGTGGGTGGTAGAGCTCAGGATTTCAGCTGTAGGGGATCATCCATGGCCACCACATCCAGATATCAAGGCCATCTTAGATAGGTACCAGGCAATGTTTGGGGATATTCCACCAAGATGACCACTTGACAGGGGATTTGAGCACACTATTGAGTTAGAGGAGGGTGTACACGTAGTGATCACCACACCATATAGGCATCCCAAGGCTTATCGGGATGAGATTGAGCGGGCTATACAGGAGTTGCTCGCCTTGGGACATATCAGGTCTAGCTCTAGCCCTTTCACTTCATCAGTGGTACTGGTGAAGTAGAAGGACGAGACCTTCCTTGTGCATAGATTACAGGGCTTTGAACAAGAAGACCCCAAAGAACCGATACCCGACACCCCGCATAGATGAGTTGATGGACAAGCATAGAGGAGACAAATACTTCTCTAAGATAGATTTGCGATACCATCAGATTCAGGTGAGGGAGCAAGATATCCCAACGATAGCCTTCAGGTGTCATTATGGCCACTTTGAGTTTTTGTTGATGCCCTTTGGGCTAACCAACACACCTGCTATCTTTCAATCCTACATGAACCATGTGTTCCGCAAGCAATTGCGCAGATGTCTTACTTTTCTTTGACGAAATTCTAATCTATAGCAAGACATGGGAGGAGCTCCTACAACACTTGGAGTCGATGTTGTGCATCCTAGAGAAGCAACAGCTATATACCAAGGTGTTCAAGTGTGAGTTTGCACTTACAGAGATGTTGTACCTTGGCCACATTATTTGTGAGGATAGGGTGTGAGTTTACTAGGAGAAGATCAAGGCCATCAGAGACTGGCCTACACCTAGAAATGTGACGAAGTTGCGGGGATCCCTGGGAATTTGCACTTACTACAAGGAATTTGTGCAGAGATTCTCCCAACTGGTCGCTCTCTTGATTGGTTTGATGAAAAGGGAGCATTTGAATAGACAGAGGGGTGCAAGAGGCTTTTGTGTGCCTCAAGCAGGTGACGAGCAGTTGTCCGGTGTTGGCACTACCGAATTTCACACAGCCTTTTGTACTGGAGTGTGATGCCTCTTGGGGGGCATCGAGATAGTTTTGATGCAGCGTGGGCATCCTATTGCTCTCGAGATTCGAAAGTTGCAACCCCTTGAGATGTTATATGCCATTTATGACAAGGAGATGTTGGCCATCATGCATGCTTTGGCCAAGTTTCAGCAGTATTTGGTAGGCAACAATTTCACAGTAAATACTGACCACAACAATCTAAAATTCTTTTTGGATTAGAAGCAGTTGCAAGAGAGACAACGGAAGTGGGTGAGCAAGATTCAGGAATATGACTTTGACATAGAGTATGTCGAGGGACGACAGAACGTTGTGGCAGATACGTTTTCTAGGAGGCTTGCTACACTCTCACTTATGAGCATTACCCGGGGTTGGAGGGCGCAGCTGTTGGTTGAGTATTCCAAGGATCGTCATGCATGCGAGATCCTTGATGGTAGGGTAGAGGATGACCAGTATCAAGTGATGGAAGAGGTGATCTGTTACAAAAACCGGATTTATTTGGTGCCACGCTCCCAATTGAGGGAAAAGATTATGCAGGTTTCACATGACTCTCCATTGGCAAGACATCAGGGATTCCTTAAGACATACAAGGCCATTAGAGAGTGTTTTACATGGAGGGGCCTCAAGGAGGACATCTTGAGGCATGTATGGGACTTTGATACATGTCAGAGGAACAAGGGTGAGCAGACACACCTCGCAAGAAAATTGCAACCCCTCCCTATTCCTAAGAGGAAATGGGAGAGTATCTTCGTGGACTTCGTCACAGGGCTACCCGCGGTGCAGGGCAAGGATTGCATTTATGTGGTGGTCGGCAGGTTGACCAAGTTTGCCCATTTATTTGCTATTTCCGCTCAGTTGTACCCCTCGCAGGTAGCAAAGTTATTTTTCAAAGAGATGATTAGACTGCATGGTCTCCCAAAACCCTTGTTAGCGACCGAGACAGCAAATTTATGGGGGGTTTCTGGCAGGAGTTTTTTCGGCTTATGGGTACTAAGCTCACCCCTAGTACTCGCTATCACCCATAGACCAACGAACAGAGAGAGATTGTGAACAAGTGGTTGGAGGGCTACTTGCACAATTATGTGATGGGGCAATAGCGTGCGTGGGTATAGTGGTTGCATCTTGCCAAGTACTGCTATAACACTACCTACCACATGTCCATAGGTATGTCTCCAATCCAAGCTTTGTATGGCTATGATGCACTGACTTTTTCTAGCATGATTTTTGGAGACAGAAGGGCCCCAGAGGCCAAGGATTCCATACAAGAGAGTCAAGATATCCTTAGAGCTCTCAAGGATAACCTGCAAATTGCTCAAAACAACAAAAGTTGTATGCAAACAGGGGCAGAGTAGAGAGGCATTTTGAGGTTGGGGACCTAGTCTTCTTGAGGCTCACTCCATACAGGCAATCCACTCTCAAACAAAAGGGCAGATAAGCTTAAGCCCCATTTTTATGGGCCTTATAGGATCACCAGGCGAGTTGGGAAGGTAGCATATGAGTTGGAGCCTCCCTCAAAGAGCAAGGTCCATAACATATTTCATGTTTCCTACCTGAAAAAGGCTTTGGGACAGCAGGGAACAGCAGCTACAGAGTTGCCTCCTTTGGATGATGACAAACACTTGGTCCTGGGGCATGAGGCTAGTTTCTAGCTAGAGAGAGGAAACTAAGGAACAGGGTCATCAAGGAAGTTCTGGTACAATGGAAAGAACTGCCAGACGAGGATGCTACATGGGAGGGTGAACATATTTTACAGCACCCAACATTACAAGGTGATGTCCCCTCTAATTAAAATTAATAAGCAGCCTCACTATATTTGCAATTTTGGTTAGATGTACACATTTTTGGCTTAAGACTTACGAAAAGTGCATAGAAGGGGAACACTTAATTTTGGGAGAATGAAAAGGACACAATGTTGGGAGAAAGAGAAAAATCATGGAGCCAGTGGAAGGTGGGGGCCACTCCATGAGGAATACACACGCCCCCTTGGAAATTCAACTTGGAGGGAAATGGAGGAAAGAGAAGATTCGATGGGTGGAGCCCACGAGGAGAGAGGGAGTTGGAAATTATAAATAGGAGATGGAGCACTCATTTTGGGACTTTTTGATCATTTGACAATTGAACCTTGGTTTGCTTGTCTTGTTTAGACACGTCAACAATGTGTTGTTCAGCACAAGAGATTTCCAAGCAGGAATCTCGCCCCACCTTCAGTGGACCTTGAGTGCCATCCCTTGGAGGAAATTCTTGTATCATTGGAGGGTTGTTCCAAGAAGTATTGCAGGTGATCAGAATGGTTTTCTGAGCAGACTTTGCATAGAGGAAGAATTCGCAAGAGGAGCAGCTATAGCGTAGATCCCTTGTCGGATTTTTGAAGGGAGTCCTTGCTCATATCTTAAAGGTGAATTGGAGTGAGAGTCAGGACCAATTCTGTGGGAAACTTGCAGAGCCAACACTTGCTTTCAAGGGCCTGTGCAAACGCCTTCCTAGGCAAATTCGTGGGAGTTAGGGAGCAGAGATTTTGGGCATAAGAAGAGCAGGGTTTTCCAGGATGATTTTGTGGGAGTTTGGGCCAACATTTGCTAGTGATTTTCTGATGGATTGAGGGGCTTTGGCTGCATTTCTCCAGCATTGTGTACATCCAGTGTCACTGGGCAATTTGCACTTTTTGGTGGGTCTTGGGGTGATTGTACAGGTAGACAAGCCCTTTCTGGGTTTTGGTGGATATATGGAGGGGAGGTCACAATGGAATTTATAGAATTTTTTGAGCACTTTAAAGGTTCAAACACGTTCTTTTTCAGCCAGCAGTAGCAGAATTCACTGGGCCAACACAGAGACTTGAGGGAGAGCAGTTCCTAGCATTTGGGATAAAAAGAATTAGTATGCTAATGAGAACTCGTAAATTTGTTTGTTAGGATATTCTGACACATAGGAAATAGTTAAGTATAACTTGGTCTAGGGTAGAGTTAGGTAAAGTGTGTTTCTTTACTATGTACTTTTGTAACTTACAATCCGACGGTCATAATATGTAGTGATCCGACGGTTCATTCTCTCCTCGGTATTACCAACACTTGATCCGTGGCTTAACACCCGATTGGTCCATGATCTCTATTTAAAGAGCATGGAGGGTCATTTGTAGGGTAACCGTTCATGAGAGAAGCTTATGTAAATTTTCATTCTTTTATTAATAAATTGCCTGAAGTGGCCGCGTTGGCTCAAGTCGTGGACTGTTTCCCTCTTTGAGGGTTTTAACCACGTCAACAATACTGGTGTATTGATCTGTGATCTGTTTGTGAGCGGTGTCCTTTGGTGTTCTGTCTAAAGAACTTACCCTATAAATTCCTACATGGTATCAGAGCTATTTGAGGGTCGCATCCGTTGATTATCCAAATCTAAAGCCGGTAGAACTGCATCCGACTGTTGTTTCCTAGATCTACTATTATTGACTGCTTTCGGTCCGAGAGGATTGCTCTATTGTGTTAGAAGCATCTATTCTAGTGAGGAACCCCTTTCGTTTGACGCGAAAAGGTTTTCGGTAGCCCTAGCTACGTCATTTTTAAGATCTTGAGGTATACAATGTTTATTTGCAGTTTTTAGTTATTTTCTCTCTGTTTATTTCGGTTTATTTAACTCTTTGTTTTTTTTATTACCAGATCTATACCTTTCATTTCTGCGTATGCTCTTTGCCCCGCGACTCTGTGCAATCCAGGCAAATCAGAAACAGAAAGGAAGGAATTTTCTCATGCGTATGCTCTTTTCTGTCGTGCCTTAGTGTGATCTCGGAAAATCAAAAACAATGAGAAAAATATCTGGTTTCCGGCTAAAGCTAACTTCAAGCCGTCAGGTTTTTTTTTTTTTGTATGTCCGTGTTGGGTTTTGTGTTGTTTGTTTTGTAGGCAAAAAAGAGCTTTCTCAAGTAAGCACGCACTCCAAAGCTTCAATGACCAAAAAAAAAACCTCCTTCCTCTTTTCTAAAAATTACTAACCTTCTAATCTAGCTCACTTGGTCCAAAGCTACTTTATGAGAATAGAGGTCTTGAGTTCAAGTCTTTCTTTTTGTTGAGCTAATTAGATTTAGTTTGGAAAGGGGGCAGATTTTTTTAAATATAACATTATCATTCATTTCCACACATTCTCGCACATCGTCGGCATCTTCAACAACTTTTCTTCAAAAAGCCATAACTTCTTCATCCGGAAGCCATTTTCAGAGTCGTTTTTTTTAATCAACCTAATTTTTCAAGATCTTTTCATTAGAACACTTAGTTTCAGCATCTATGGCTTCAGTTTCTGTTAAAATGGAAAGTCCATGCCAATTTATTCTTGATAGCACCAACTACTTCCAATGGTGGTCCTACATTATCGATTTACTTAGAAGTAAAGGTATTTACAGAATAGTCTCAGGCCAAGAAACCAAACCGAAAGCTGAAGATAAGGCAGCCAAATAGGCAAGATCAAGCACGTGGGTTGATAGGGATGTCTATTTCTCCAGACCTTAGATTCCATATCGCAAACTTGATACTCCTAATGAAGCAATGAAACAGATCACTAAAGTTTCTAGAATTAAAAATGAACTTAGAGCCCATCAACTCGAAAATGAGTTGCTTACATTGGACCCCAATAATTTTTCTTCCATTGAAGATTTTTTGTCCAAGTTCAAGAACCTTAGACTTCTCTTGGAAAGTGTTAAGGTTAAGAAAGAAGATGGTAACCTTTTTTATTTCATTCTTACTAAGATGGGACCAGCCTACTCTGTGTTTGTTTCCACCTTCCATTCTACAAGAGAAGCCTTCATTTCTCAAGGACAAGACTACAACTCCCCTTCCTTTGATGCCTTTTGTGATTCTTTAATAAGAGAACAAGAAAAACTCTTATATCTTGGTCTTCTTAATCTTGGAAACTCTTCTAAGAAAGCCTTAGCCGCCTAGCAACAACCAAATTCAAAGAATCCTAAGAAGTCGTATCCTAAAAAGAATGGTCCTAAACCAAACAAGGGTCCTAAGCCATTACAGTCTTAAAATGAAAAATCATTTCAACAAAATGATAAGGCAAATAAAAACAAAGGGAAGAAGACTGATAGACATTGCCACTTTTGTAATCGAGATAGCCACTTAGAATCCAAATGCTTTAAGAAGATGGAAGCCTTGGAAGCAGCAATGAAGAAGCATAACATCCATTTGGAGCACCCAACAACTTCAACTTCATCTTCAGGAATAGCACTTTCTACATGTGGTTGTCAAGCATCTCGGTCTGGATATGCACTAAATGTATCTTCTTCTTCTCATTCTCATGAGTAGCTCATTGATTCTAGAGCTTCGTATCACATGGCCAAAAACAAAGCCATGTTTTCTTCTTTAAATGATTGTAACACCAAAAATATATATGTTGGTGATGATAGATCTCTTAGAGTTGTAGGGACTGGAACTGTTCATATAGACAATGGTCAATTCAATGATGTATTATGTGTTCCAACCTTATCCTGCAACTTTCTATCTCTATATCAGATAACTCATTCAAGGGAAGGTAAAATCGTTGAATTTTCACCTCACGATATTGTAATTAAGGACCTAAGAGATCCTAGACAGATTTTAGCTACTGGCATTGCTGATGATTCTACAAGGTTGTATAAATTTAGCAACTTTAGGTCATCAAATCTTCCCTCGATATTTGTTGCTCATAATGATGAAGTGAGCAAACTTTGGCATGAGCAATTTGGTCACTTAAACTATCGCTCCCTTCATAATCTATGTAAAGAAAATATGGTGACAGGTCTTCCAATGGTATCTTGCAGAGATGGTGTTTGTTCCGGATGTGCACTCAGAAAATATCATCGGGATAGTTTTGAAAAACATGCCTCTTGGCACGCCTCAGCCCCTTTACAGCTTGTGCATAGTGTTTTATGTGGTCCATTTCCAATTGTTTCATTCTCTGGCTACAAGTATTTCTTAACTTTCATTGATGATTTCTCCAGATGCACTTGGGTATACTTCTTAAAACTCAAGAGTGAAGTATTTAACATGTTCTTGGCCTTTAAGGCCTTTGTTGAAAAACAATCTGGACATCAAATTCTTAAGCTAAGATCTGATAATGGCGGAGATTATGTTAACAACAAATTCATCAACTTTTGCACTAAGAATGGAATTCAAATGCAACATACTGTTCCATATAGTCCACAACAAAATGGTGTAGTTGAAAGGAAGAATCGCACCTTAAAGGAAATGGCTAATTGTATGCTTCAATCTAAAGGACTTAGTCTTAATTTTTGGGCAAAAGCAATTAACTGTGAAAATTACATAATAAATCGCACTCCTACTACGGTTTTAAAGAATATCACTCCAGAAGAAGCATGGAGCTCAATTAAACCAAATGTAAGTCACTTTCGCGTTTTTGGAGTGAACCATGGGCCCATATTCCAGATGAGAAACATAAAGCTTTAGAACCTAAGAGTGAAAAATGTATTTTTGTTGCATATTTTGAAGATGTCAAAGGATACAGACTTATTCCACCTAAGTCCAAAAATGTTATCATTAGAAGAGATGTAAAGTTTGCTGAAAATATATCGGCCTACGAGCCTAGTTCGGCGAATGTGCCACCTCTCTCTATCCCTTCTACTTCTAAAAATATTTCTTCTTCAGATGATGACAACGAGGATGACAATCCTCCCCCACCTTCTCAGGATCCTCCTTCAGCTCCTCAGCTTCTAAAATGGGTCCATGCTACTCAGGATGCAGCAGGTGCTCTTGTCGGTGATCCTACAAATCAGCGACGTACACATTCTCAGTTCGATAGAGCCTCTTCTTTACTAGCTCAAGCTTTAGCTAATTATGATCTTGACACCTTTGCAGAAGCTTCAGGCCATCCAGATTGGGACGCAGCTATGAATGAATAATATCGTTCATTATTGGCAAATGATACATGGGATCTTGTTCCCCTTCCAAAGGGACGAAAACTTGTTAGATGCAAATGGGTTTACAGAACCAAGTATGGACCAGATGGAAAAGTTGATAAACATAAAGCTCGTCTTGTTGCTAAGGGTTTTTCACAAATTGAAGGCATTAACTATATTGAAACCTTCTCCCCTATTGCCAAAATGAACGCTATCCGCCTTTTTCTTTTCCTTGCTGCCTCTTTCAAATGGGAAGTCCATCAGATGGATGTTAAATCTGCCTTCTTGCATGGGGACTTGCATGAAGAAATCTATATGGAACAACCTACTAGCTTTATACAAACAAACTCCAGCCTTGTATGTCGGCTTAAGAAATCCCTTTATGGTCTCAAGCAAGCCCCTCAGGCTTGGTATGCCAAAATGGATAGCTTTCTTTTAGAAACTAGATTTTCTAGGTGTCATTCTGACAATACTGTCTACACCAAGAAAGTGGGAAAGTCTCTTATCATTCTTGTTCTTTATGTTGATGATCTTATCCTTACTGGTAGTGATCCCAACCTTATAAAACATGTGAAGTCCAGCCTTAAAAAGAAGTTTGAAATGACAGACTTAGGACACTTGCATTATTTTCTTGGTCTTCAAGTCTTGCAATCCAAGGAAGGTATTTCCCTTTCCTAGTACAAGTATGCATGTGAGCTTCTACGCCATTTTCACATGGAAGACTATAAACCAACCCCTTCTCCCTTTCAATCTAGAGCCAAACTTTCAGTCACTTGTACTTCCCCTGAAGTTGATGCTACCTTATACCGTCAACTTGTGGGAAAACTTTTGTATCTGACCCATACTCGTCCTAACCTTTCCTTTGTTGTTGGCCTTATTGCTCAATTTATGCAAAACCCACATGAAAGTCATTGGAAAGTAGCTAAAAGAATACTTCGTTATGTTCGAGGTACAGCTCAGTTTGGAATTCATTACAGTGCAGAAGCATCTCCTCTATTGGTTGGTTTCACTGATTCTGATTGTGCTGGTGACCCTTATGATTGGAAGTCTACTGCAGGTTATGTGTTCACTCTTGGTTCAGGACCTATTACATGGGCTTGCAAGAAACAAAGTGCCATTTCTCTTTCTTCAGCAGAAGCAGAGTATCGTGGTGTCGTAGAAGCTAGTAAGGAAGCCTTGTGGCTTCATCAAATCCTGTCATAGTTTCGCTTTCGGCAGCAGCATCCGACTACACTTTGGTGTGATAATCAAAGTGCCATTCAACTATGCAAAGGTCCAATCCAACATCAGCGCAGCAAACACATTGAACTGCACATGCACTTCACCAGAAAGCTCATTCATGACCATGTTCTTGATGTGAAATATTGTTCAATAGATGATCAAGTTGCAAACATCTTTACAAAGGGTCTCACAGAGGCGAAGTTTACTAAACTTCGATTTATGGTTGGAGTTCAGGAAGTTGTCACTAAGGGGGGATAGGCTCTAATGCCTCCTTCCTTCTCCTATTGTGTCATATTTGTACATCCTTCAATCTTATCCCAAGTTGTTCTTAAGGGGGGATGTTAGGATATTCCGACACATAGGAAATAGTTAAGTATAACTTGGTCTAGTGTAGAGTTAGATAAAGTGTGTTTCTTTACTATGTACTTTTGTAACTTACAATCCGACGGTCATGATATGTAGTGATCCGACGGTTCATTCTCTCCTCGGTATTACCGACACTTGATCTGTGGCTTAACACTCGATTGGTCCATGATCTCTATTTAAAGAGCATGGAGGGTCATTTGTAGGGTAACCGTTCATGAAAGAAGCATATGTAAATTTTCATTCTTTGATTAATAAATTCCCTGAAGTGGCTCGTTGGCTCAGGTCGTGGATTGTTTCCCTCTTTGAGGGTTTTAACCATGTCAACAATACTGGTGTATTGATCTGTGATATGTTTGTGAGCGGTATCCTTTGGTGTTCTGTCTGAGGAACTTCCCCTACATTGTTTTATAAATATTTTGTAAATTATTTTTCTAACCCTTGTTATTTTGGCAGGTGATAGCTCAAGGGTTTGAAGCAGCGATTTTTTCTGGGATACTCATCCAAGCAAAGAAGGTTGATCAAGGCCCTTAAGGGTAAGATCTAGCCTCCCCAACTTCCAAAAAACTCAATGTCCAACTGAAGAAGGGAAGTCGTCTAGCATTTTGAAGTGAGAATTAGCATTTTTATGCAATTGCAGGGGTTTTGAAAAAAATTTAGGCCTTATAGGCCTAGTCGTCTGCCTCTTTTCCCTAGTCATGACCCCTAGAGGGCTTTTAGGACCCTTGGACCTCCTCCTCTTCTAGGCCACAAGCCTTTTGGGGCTGGTCGTGGCCCTTTCAGGGCTTTTTCCTTAGGCAAAAGCCCCTCAAGGGGATTTTCCTTGGGCCGCTAGCCTTTTAGGCTTAGCGGGAGCCCTTTTTGGGGCCCTCGGCCCCCTCTTTTCCCATCTCACAGCCTTTAGAGGGCTGCTCGCTTTAGTCGCATGCCTTTTAGGCCTTGTCATGGCCCTAGGAGGGCCTCTAACCCTCTCATCCCCCCTCCATTAGCTCTTTTCCCTTGGCCATAGGTCTTTCTCCCTCCATCGTTCCCCTTTTCCTAGCCTCTAGCCTCATCTTTAGACCTCTTCCAGCCCTAGCCTAATCTTCTAACCCTCATTTGGCCTTTTTTGAGTCATTGATATAGTTTGTATTAGTGATTCATCTCTAACAATTTGTTTTGCAACAATTTTTGAGTTAACATTGTGGTTGCAGGTGCTCAAGTGCATTTTAAGAAGTTGTAGGCACCTACCAGGCCATTAGGCCTCTTGGTTTGCTCTCTAATCCCTCTTTGTCATCACTGTTTTCAATTATAGTTCTAAATTATTTTATGACAGCAGCGTGTTTATCACCTAAAAACATCTAAGATAAGCCTAAATTCGTTAATAAATTACCTAAGGCATTAAGAATTAATTTTGAAGTCAAATTGAATGCATATAAGTGATTTTTTGTGGACTATTGGGTTAATTTCCAGATCTGATATGTATGCTACAGCCATTCAAAATCATCCACAGCAGTGGTAAAATAACATAACGTTGGCATAATAATAAATTTGCAAGCATTTTCCTTCATTAGCATATCACTTGCATTAATTGGGCTTGCATTTCTTAAAGGCTATCATAATAATTTGAGGTCCAATATATACTGCATAAGGTCTGATATAAACATTACAGTTGTATTAAAAGTGGTTGACAGTCCTCTAATTTCACTTGGCTCTTTTTCCTTGCATCTTGTGCATCTTGAATAATTATTCTCTAGTGAGATTTGGTGTCTTACTTATTGCTGCAATCATTGGTCTCTTGGCTGCCCCATCTTGCATTTTTTGCATCTCTTGCATCATTGGCATCCATTTGCACTCTTGCATAAGCATATCTCTAATTGCATTAACAAACACAAGTGCTCTAATTGAATTGGTAATTGTTTGATGAGATTGGCTAATTGCTCTAAGAATATATTGTGGATTAGTGCTCTCTTTCCTCATTAATAGCTAGTATTATTATTACATTGTTTCTAAAAGAATAACTCTAGTTTGCCATTGATATCATTGGTTATTGGATAAGTGGATACATTGCTCTTCATTGATATTGTGGAGATAAATATCTCTTGTGGATTTACAATCTTGTTAATCTAAGTCACTCTTAAAGCACTTAATCAAGTCTAATCATAATTGTGATAAGAGGAATCTTGAAGTAAATCAAATTGTGTTCATAAGGAATTCAATTTTTCTTGTGTATCTAATTGGCATATTGGCGTTCCATTGTTATAATTTTGAAGATTTGCTAATTGTGCATAAAGATCCTTATCTAATTGTTGAAAGAAGCATTGGATTTGTCTATTTCATAAGCAATTGTCTATTGGTAATCTTGGCAACATTTTCTGGCACCGTTTATTTTGAGCACTTTCTCTTGTGGTGAAGATTGTCGTTATTTATTGTTAAGTACTTCATTGTTCTAAATTGAGATATCATTGAGTACTTAAGAACCTTAACAATCTCACCTTAAGAGTAATCACTCATATTGTGCATTTGCATTTTAGGATTAGTTTTGCACTAATTAATTTACCTCCAAGCATAAGCTTGGTTGATAGAGAGATATGACCACCTTTCTCACCCAACTTGTGAACCCTAGACCCTCTTTAGTGGTTAACACAGTGACCTTGTAGTCGTCAGAGCCACAATCTCTGCAGCGTCAGCGACATCGGGTGGTTAGAACCCTGGGGGAGGTATTGTTAATATAGCCTCTTCTATCTCCCCCTGAGTTTTTCTCTCACAACGTACTCTAGAGTCTAGCTTCAAAATAGTTGAGAAGAAGGATTCACCTAGGTAGGCATCTAATTTAAAATAAACCAAGATTTTTCATTTCACTTAGATTTTAGGAGTTGCATCTCATTTAGGATAGTGAAGCATCCTAAGGCAACAATTGTTCATCCGGTTACTTGGTAAATAATTTGTATAAAGCAAGTATTTGACTCCATTAAGGCACTGGTCTTTCAAGATAATCTAATCTAATCTTTGAAATGCTAAATTAACCAAGTTGCTAGGTCATTCAGTTGTGTCTCCCAGACTTGTCAGTTGTCGATGGGTCTTTCCATCTTCACATTTCATAGGGACTACCCCCCATAGCCTATTGTAGGGAGACAGTTAGAACGAAGAAGGCGGGGATTAGAGTGATAGCCCCCGCCCTGATCGTTGTTGCATCTCACCTGTACAATTTGAGCGACAACATTTTTTGGCATTGTTGTCGGGGATAAGTTTATCTTGTTCTCGACGCTTCAATGACATTCTCTCCATCTTCTTATCCTCTCATTCTTCATCTTTTCATTAACCCGTCAAGCGACACGTTTCTTGGCGCTTTGACATCTCATTAATCTTCTCATCACCTTTTTATTTGCACCTTTAGAACCTGGAAATTGGGGTTAGTTTCTTGTTTGGATGGCGACTCCACTTATTCATCCATTCACAAGAGCTTAGACTAAAGGAAATCTCGGTAGCTTGGTTGACCCTGCTCTCGATCCTAAAAAGGCTCATAGGGCTCGGTTAAAAAAATTACATTCTACTAAGTGTTTAATCTTTTTTGGAAAGGAAGCCCTCTCTGATATCCACTTGCTCTTCCCTCACCGGGGAATAGAGTTTTTCTCTTCCTGGTTCTTAACTAACTTTTTGGATTTTGCCTTTTGGATTTTAGAGTTAGATTCATGTTCAAGTGGCGACTCCACTTCTTTCGTTTTTTGCAAGAATTTCTACTAAAAGCTCGCTTCTTGTAGACATCTTGTTTTTCTTGAACAAGAATCTCTTTGTCTGATATCCATTAGCTCCTTGTGAGCAAGTCATCATGAATGACTTGTTCGCCCCTTGTTGTTTTACTAACATTCCTCGTGATATTCCGGAAAATGCCATTAATAATTTACCTTCTTTCATGGGTAATAATGCAATCACCGCTAGAGATCATCTCATAAAGTTTACTCATTGTATGCTAAGGTTTTGTGACTCTACACATTATAATCATGAAGATGTCAAGATGTAGCTCTTTGTCCTTTCCTTGGAAGGTGATGCTAGGAATTGGTTTCGTGATTTACCTGACAATTCTTTTGATTCTCCGCAAGCCATTGTCAATGCTTTTAAAAATAGATATAAAGATCAAAGGGATTCACCTTGTGCCAATTACAATGTAAAGAGAGATGAAAGTGATCCTGTAAAAGGCCCAACTACCATAGAAAGGTTTCAAGAGAATGTGTCGCATCAAACTTTGCCATATTGCATACCTTGTGAACATTTTCATGATGAATCCACTTGTATGGTTGCAAGAAGAATCCCCAAGAGTGGAAAGGCAGGAACAAATGTTCAAAGGGGTGTTGATGATAAGTATCTTATCAAGGAATTAACTCAAATGCTTATAGACATGCAATTCAATCAAGCTCAGTTGAGGAAAACCATGGAACTCTACCAAAAGAATCACTCTAAGGAATGAAATCCATGCACACCAGGTTGTTTGCTATAGAAGAAAGGCATGTTAAAGAGTTGAACGCCATAAAAGCAAATCATAAGAAAGAAATGAGCTCTATGCAAGACATGGAAGTCGGTCTTCAAAATAGATTATTAGCTATAGAAGAAAATCATGTTAAGGAGTTGGAAACCATGGAAGCAACTCATGAGAAAGAGATGAGTTCCATCAAAGAAAATCATGACAAAGTAATAAAGGATATGGAAGTTGGTCAAATCTCTCTTCAGAACAAGTTGTTGGCCATGGAACAAAACCAAGCACGATTAATAAAGACCATGGAATTAGATCATGCTAAGGAAATGAGTGCCATGGAGGACAGGTTACAGAACATGATAAAAACCATGGAGGTTGATTACATATAGCAAATGAAAATTATGGAATCAAAGCACGCTTAAGAAATCGTTGCCATGAAGACTAAGCAGATCACTCTTCAAAGTAAACTGCAAATGATGGAGAAATCACAGGTTCGGGAATTCTCGCTCAGATCAGAGGATCCAAGGGACAAGCATAAAGAATTTTCAATAAATCACAATCCTTCCTGTCCACTAAAGCAATTTCCATCTCATTGTGAGGAGGTCACTTGTCCCATTGAAAGGGGGTTAGTTGGTAGTGGCATAGTTGGAAAAGAAACTGAGAAAAATTAGGCTATTGAGGTCAATCACAGTACTTGTCGGACTTATGTGTCACCTTTGACAAAATATATTCAAAATAAGATTGGGCATACCTCAAATTCTTCAAATTTTTCATCCGAGCATTTTCAAGATCAAGACAAAAAATCTACATTGGTCCCATTATTAGCATCACAGCCTGTCGGAAGCAAAAGTAAAAAGCAAAAAAGAAGAAGGAAGAGGTTTGATGCATCTAATGGTCGGGAACAACTCGATATTCAAATAAGTCAAATTCCTAGCATCTTTAGAATTCAGCATGGCATATCAAAAAAGCAACCCACAGACCTGCTTGAAAGTCAGCAAATGTTCAGTATGCATTACGTTGAAGACATCTCATGCAATAAGGCATCCTTTGTATTGTATTTCTAACCCTGCACTCTTAGACAAGATTTTATTTATGTCGTTAGTTCTTTTCATGATTTTACATTTTATGTCTTTATGTTTTGATATGTTAGAATAGGTTTTTTCTATTCCAACAGATGTTTTATGTATACATGATGATTTTGATTTTGGGTGGATATCTATTTGATGGACTTTTGTTTTCTTGGCTACAGCATATTGGATTCTCACATTCCTTCAACAAAGCAACGTGTCCCCATGTGGAACCAGATGTTGACCACAATTTGTCAACAGTCCAAGGAAGCAAAGTACAAAGAAGTGGAAAAAAAAATTCAAAGATCAAAGTCATCTGCCAGCATAAAGTTATCATTGTAAACCCAATTTTTGCAATGTCTATTGTAAATGATGCTATGATGACCATTTAATTATGTAACAACACCTAGGTAAGCCTCTGATTTTGGCAAAGGATTTCATACTAGGGAGTTTTTTAAACTTCCCGAATTATGTGTGTTTGTAAACACGGCTAATTGACAAAGTTTTTCTTCCAACTTAAACCCCAAAGCTAGGGTGGAATTCATTGGCAAGGCCTTAGGTGAGTCCTAGTGTTATCGAGTCTATTGTAAAAGTGTGTTTGGGAATTATTCTAGTGCATGGTGTTAGTTTTTGTAGCATCAGATGTGTTCTAGCCATGAAATTTTGTGTAGTGGCCAGAATACATGAGATCTCCAAAACCTAGAAATCATTTCTGAAAATTGCACCTAGAAATGACTTAATTAGATGATTAGTCAATTTTTAAATATTTCCTAAGTCTAAACTTAGGGAATATGACTAATTAATCATAATTAATTAAAGTTTAAGGTGTGAATGTTCTAGAAACTCACACAGATCGACTTCAAGTTAATCCTAGTCATCAATTAAGATCTAATCTTGGTCGTTGAAGTCTCAACCGAGGATTATAAAAAGAAGTCGATGGGGCTTGGAGAAATCACTTGTGCAGTTCGATTTCATGAGCAGATCGATTTCATGAGTAGCAGCATTCAGTTGCCGGAGAGAGAGCCCGAGAAATCGAAGCAGTGAGAGGGGTAGGGATATTGAAGTCAGAGGAAGGATTCCAGTTTCAGTGAGTGCATTTGTAGAGAGGTATAGGAGCCACAATGAGGCTGACGCAGAGCAGTTCAGTTACCCATAGCCTCTAGAGGAAATTTCGATTTTGCTAAGGAGAAGCAGAGCTTCAATGCTAGAAGTTGGGCAGAGGTTCCAAAGGCCAGGAGAGACATTTTCCCAGACAGCAGTTGATCAAACGGCTTGAGGAGAAGTTGCTCTGAGCTGACTGCAGGAGCAATTGCGCTAGGGTGACGCAATGACTGCGCACAACCAATTTGGACGGCTTAATTTGAGCTGAGGTCAGAGCCCGGAATTGCCTGTGGAGTGAGAAAATTCCTCACTAGGTTTTTCTTGCCAGTTTTTCTCTATAGGATTGCCAGTTACGACATCCAATTGTACTTAGATTATTTCACGGTTGCATAATAATAAAACCCTCAGTTGTTGCAACGGTTTTCCTGAGTTGGGTTTTTCCGAGGACATCGGTCCAAAAATAACTGTGTTATTTTATTTGCATGCTAGCATTTCTTCCAACGTTTAATCTTCTGCAGTTTTATTTGTCGAGGTTGCAGTGTGAGTTATTCAGTATTTGTTGTAGGAAACAGTAAACAAATTATTAAATTTAATTAACAATTAGGAGAATAATTTCCAATTGTTGCAATAGGATTCGGGTTGTCGAATTTTCACATGGTATCAACACGCAGATGATCAGCCCAGGAGCTCAGTAACGAAGGACGAGGGAGTTTCACTATTCAATGAGGGCAACAAATTGAAACCCCAGAGGCAGCGCAGTCCCCTTGGCCAAGAGATCGAATTTCTTGAGGAGAATCAACTTTTCTAAGAGGGACAGAAAAATTCGATCTCTCCAAATCAAGGGATTCTAGAGGCAGAGGGAGCAACCAGTATTTTTGGCAGAGAAGATCTCTAGCTAGACGCAGTAGTTTTGCAGCAGTTTGCTAGAGCAGAACTAGAGTCAAGGGAAGAAGAAATACACTGAGGTAAAATTTTCCTCAAGGAACTTCTAGTCTCAAGAAGTTCAATTTACCTTGCAGATCAGCAGTCGTTGTGTGCAGAGTTTCTCACTCCAAAAGGGAGTGTGAATAGTTGAGCAGTAGCTAAGCAAAACGAAAGAGGAGATTTTCGACATTGTTTGAGATGGCCACTGTTGGGCTTCATGATCAGGACAGGCTGGATCGAACTTCCAACTATGTCATCTGGAAGGCAAGGATATCTTTCCTTCTAGGTGAATATGGCCTGAAGTCATTCATAGATGCAGTTGTAGCTATCCCCACGGATGCAGATCAGCTAAAGGAGTACAAAAAGGAGATGGCAAGGGCAAAGATATTGATCCTAGATGGTGATCATGTTGTATCACACATAGTAGCCAAGGGAACAGCCAAAGAGATGTGGGACACAATTTCCACGCTGTACCAGGGCACTTCCGAGCAGCAAAAGATGTACTTGTAGGAGAAGTTGAGATGCGCCAAGGTGTAGGAAAGGGAACACATAGACCTCTTCCTCACCAGGATTCTAATATCCGGGATCAGTTGTCAGCCGTTGGGGCAATGCCTCAACCCACAGAGCTATTGTGATTGGCACTCAACAGTGTCTTTGAGGAGTGGCAGGTATTTGTCCAAATTATCTTGGGCAGAGAAACCTTGCCAAGATGGAACGGGATGTGGGCCAACTTGCAGCAGGAGCAGTTGAGACGGGACCTAGTGAAGAACTCCATCATTGGCAGCAGTAGCGGATCGAAGCAGGTGAAGGAGGAGGAGAATGTGGCCCTCACATCGAAGGGTCCCAATCAAGGACGGGGGAAGCAGAGAAAGAAGAAGAAGGACCTGTAGAAGGTCAAATGCTTCAGATGTGGTGAGCTTGGTCACTACAGCACCCAGTGTCCTATCAGGAAGAAGGGCAAAGAGGAGAAGCAAGACCAGTAGGCAGCATAAGCAGAGATTGATAGGTTGTCCTCCAAGCTAGAGGAAGACTTCGCCACATTTGCTAACATACCCCCAGGAGTGAAATGGGGTGACTTGGTGTTGTAGCCCCAGAGTGTTATAGATGGGCAGGATCCATGAGGATGTCCACCTCTTGGATTAGTACCTTGCTACAGGTGCCCACAGTATTCAGTAGCAGGATGGATCAGTGGTAGTGGATGCAGTCAGATGTTAGAGTGACAGTGCAGAGTCTAATAGCAGTTAGATGCTAGGGAGCACAGGGCAGAGTTAGCAACAGCGCAGATGCCTCAGTGACAGCGCAGATACTAGTAGCAGTCAAAGACTCGGGGGATAGATGAATCATACTGATCACAGTTGATTCAGTATTTAGGATGCTTTTCAATTGCAGTTGCAGCAACAACAGATGGAGAGGGAGTTGCAGTGCAGAAGCAGTGTTAGCAAGAGTTCAGCAAGGTCAGCAGCAGCACAAAGGCAGCACATATCAGAGTTGCGCAGTGGTTGGTGGGCAGCAGCAGCCAGACATCAACATCGTGACAGGAGATGATGCAGAGACAAGATGTTTCCATAGGGGCAACAACGCTAAAACACATTCCTTGCTAAGAGGGGTGTTAGTTTTTGTAGCATCGAATGTGTTCTAGCCATGAAATTTTGTGGAGGGGCTAGAATACATGAGATCTCCAAAACCCAGAAATCGTTTCTGGAAATTCCTCCTAGAAATGACTTAATTAGATTATTAGTCAGTTTTTAAATATTTTCTAAGTCTAAACATAGGGAATGTGACTAATTAATCAGAATTAATTAAGTTAAGTTGTGAATGTTCTAGAAACTCACATGGATCGACTTCAAGTTAATCGTAGCCATCGATTAAGATTTAATCTTGTTCGTTTAAGTCTCAACAGAGGACTACAAGAAGAAGTCGATGGGGCTTGGAGAAATCGCTTGTGCAGTTCGATTTCATGAGCAGATCGTTTTCCTAAGTAGCAGTATTCAGTTGTCGAAGAGAGAGCCAAAGAAATCGAAGCAATGAGAGAGGGGCAGGGGCAACGAAGTCGAAGGAAGGATTCCAGTTACGGTGAGTGCATTTGCAAAGAGGTAGAGGAGCCACAGTGAGGCTGACACAGAGCAGCACAGTAGCTTGTAGAGGCAATTTCGATTTTGCTAGGGAGAAGCAAAGTTTCAATGCCAGAAGCTGGGTAGAGGTTCCAGAGACCAATAGAGACATTTTCCCAGACAACAGCTGATCAGACAGTCTAAGGAGAAGTTCCGAGTTGAGTGCAAGAGCAACTGCGCTAGGGTGACGCAGTAACTATGTAGAGCCAATTTGGACAGCTCAATTTGAGTTGAGGTCAGAGCCCAGATTTGCCTATGGAGTGAGGAAATTCCTCACTAGATTTTTCTTCCCAAGTTTTCTCTGTAGGATTGTTGATTTCGACATCCAGTTGTACTCAGATTATGTCACTGCTGCATAATAATAAAACCCTCAGTTGTTGCACCAGTTTTCCCGAGTTTGGTTTTTCCGGAGACATTGATCCAAAAATAACTGTGTTATTTTATGTGTGTGCTAGCATTTCTTTTAGCGTTTATTCTTCCACAGTTTTATTGTGTAGGTTGCAATGTGATTTATTCAGTATTTGTTGTAGGAAACAGTAAATAAATTGTTAAATTTAATTAACAATTAGGAGAATAATTTCCAGTTGTTGCAAAAGGATTCAGGTTTTCGAATTTTCACACATGATCCCTCGCAGTTAGACACCATGGCTAAATTATTTTATTACAGGCACACTTGGTCTCATACCAGATCATATTGTGTCATATAATTGAGTAAATTATTGAGGGTCTATGTGTAAAGGTGTTTTTCCCTTTCAAGGGTTGAATTTGTAATTATTTGATGTAAAAAATTTAGTGCATGGTCCCTTGCATTCAGACACCATGGATAAAATATTTGAAAAATTATTAATCCCCTCTAGAGTCAAATAATTAATTTTTTTTGCTAAATTAAATTAAAACCCTAAGCCAGAAAATTAATTAATTTTGAGTCAAAAATAATTATAGAGAAATTAATTTCTCTCCAAATGGAAAATAATCAAAAATTCGTGGGTCAAAAAGAAGTCAATTTTTGAAGGTCCCCCACCAAGGGAAAAATGGATATTTTAAGAAATTTTGAGCACTTGGACCTTGGTGGTTGTTGGAAAATGTAACTAGGTTCGGTATTCATTTAATGTATTTGAGTCATCATGTAACGTACTTGTCAAGAGAATAAAGAAAATAATTTTTATTATTATTATTGTGACTTATTAAAGCATGGATTTCATGCTCGGGTCACCATGTTTTAGGTCAAAGTCCCCGTTGAGGACTTCTAAGATTTATTCTGAGTCAATAGAGTCATTGTACTTTTAAAGAGACCCTTCTTGGTCTTTTGAACCATGTAAAAAGGTTAAGTATTGAGTCAAATATGATTTATGTATCCTCCACACCATGTCGGCCCAGAAGAAGATCAAGTCGGCCTAAGGACCCTATTCGACCTCACATGGAGCATCAATCTCTCACACAAATTCGATATCTCTTGTAGCTCGGAAAAAGTGCGAAGTTCTCTTGTAGCTGGGAAAAAGTGCGAAGTCTATTGCCGGGAAGCCAAAGTGAATGCGAGTTTGGGGAAGTCTAAGGGGGAAGGAAAAAGCAAAATTTTGGTGCCTCTCTCTCTATTTTATGCTCTGGATTGGGAGATCAAAATCTTCCAAGTTTGTCTGTTGCCAAAAGCTGCCTGTTGTCGAAAGCTGCCAGTTGCCTAGTCAAAGTTGTTGGAAAGGGGTCGAAATTCTGGGAAGTTGACTTGGTGTGGAGGAAAGGTTTTGTCTTGGTCTAGGGTGAAGAGTCTCAAAGAATACTATTGAAAGGAAGAATTTCTTGACTGGGCTTTCCCCTCGAGGGGGGTTTTGCCCTGGCATAGTGCCTACATCTAGTGTCTCTTGTTTTATGTGTTGTTGCTTTGGTAATTTCTTGATGAATTAAAGGAAAGAAAATATAAAGAATTGTAATAATAGGAAATATCACAAGTGATTATCAAGAATAAGAAAATCTTTTTGCCTTCCTGATTTTCTAACATGGTATCAAAGCTTTGGGGAAGAAGGAAGTAAAATGTAGTCTCAAGCACTTGATCAAGGAACCATTCAAAAGCACTATCTCAGGGAAGGAGTCTACTATATTCAAGGAAGATGTTTAACACAATCAAGAGAGAGAACAAACTTGAAGAAGAGGGCCTCTAACTACAGGTTCTGGAAGAAGAGGATTGACTAATCCTTGAAAAGAACAAGGTATTGGACTTGATCAAAGGAAAAGTAAAGAAGCCTACAAAGGGTTCCAGTGATGCTGACAAAGCAAAATACAGGGAATTAGAATTGGTGGCCATGACTCTGATGGTAGAAGGAATAAAGGACATCCTTGTCCCATTCATAGCTAACATCCATCATGCTGAGGAAATGTATGAAGCCTTGTCAAAGTTATTTACTATTAAGAACATTGGTTAAGCAACAAGTTTGAAGAATGAGCTAAGGACTACAAAGATAACTAAAGAAAACATTGTGGAAACCTTCTTTGTGAAGATAGCTAGAATCAGGGATGATCTCTTGCCATTGATGAAATTGTTCCAGACAAAGAACTCGTGATCACTGCTCTATTAGGATTGCCATCCTCTTGGGGTGCATTTGTTGCATGTCTTAACAGTTGGAAGGAAGCTCCCACTTTTGAAGAACTATGGACTTCCTACAGTCAAGAATAAGGATCTCATTAGTCGCCAATCCTAAAGGAGTATCAAATGCCTACATTGCTCAACACAAAGGAAAGAAATCAAAAGGACCAAGGAAGAAAGTTGACATGTCCAAGATAGAATGTTATCAATGCCATAAGAAGGGTCACTACAAGAGTGATTGTCCCGACAATCCAAAGAATAAGAAGAGAGATAGAGATCATGCTAACTTTGTTGAGGAAGGAGACTCAAAGAAAGCCAAGCCCAAAGAATCTGACATTAGGGACTTACACTACTAAGTCCTTTGCCTATAGCTTTAGATATCTTGTTTTATATGTTTTTAGAATTTATAAGTTTTTAATATATTTTGGAGAAGACATTTTTTTGTTGTTATAAATTTGTAGGTATCCCTCAAACTTTGGAGGGAGCCCCCAACAACTCCCTAAGATAAGTATCTCATTTTCTTTTAGTTTTTTTAGTTTCATGTATTCATTTAGTTTTGATTATATTAAATACTAATCACCATTCTCCCTCTATTGTCTTGATTAGGAAAACATCTGCAAGAAGTATGAAGGAGGACCTCTCAAGACAAGGTTGGTCAAGGAACAAAGGTATGCTTTAAATACATTGATTTCTTTATATTGAAAGGATTATTCATTTGACAATCTATTACTAACATTGTTATGTCTAGCTATATTGAATCATAATGATTCTTGTTTTGGGTGATTCATCTCTTGATAAATCTACCCACTCCACTCATATTCTTAACTAATTTTGTAGAACCCTAGACAGGTTCTGGAAAACCCTAACCAAAGGGTATGCTAATGTGAATGTTTGAAACCCTAAACTGCTTAGGGATATTGTGAAATGCTATTTGAAGGTTTTATTGATGATGTCATGTTTGGGATTTTGGTATGATCAAGAAAACCTAACTTGTTAGAGTTGAATGATAAGGTCTAAAAAATTTAACCTTTGAAGTTCTGGTAATGTTGGGTTTGTTATGGTTTTACATTGAATGTCTTAGAAATGACATGGATGTGTCTGTCTGATCAAGCCCTAGTCTAACCAAGTTTGAATGTCTAACTCTTATTTGATATTTTGGTGAAGTTGGGTTTAACTAACACATGATATGAAATGTATTTGCATATGATGAAATCTAGGCATACACAGAGATGTCCTTTTGGTTGAAACCCTAGCTTCGTCTAGGTCAGATGTATTAATGTTGTCCAGACATATGATATGCTTATGAATGACTATAGATTCCTAGATACATGTGTTGACCTGGTTAATGATAGTCATAAGTTTTGGGATTTAATGGAAGTCCTTGTCGAAAATTCTAGGATGATGATATTTGAAAATATAGGGTTTTGCAGCTAAACCATAGTAGTAGATAAAATTGTATAGTTTGTGTGATGGAACAATCCAAAATATACTTGTGACTATTGAGATTGTGAAAATTGAATTCTAGGGTTGAACCTTGTTAGAAGTAAAATCTCTGATGTATGATGACAATATGATAATCTGAGAATTGTATAAGATTGTTAAAATCTAAGTATTGGTTGGGATTGATGGTTGATTGGAAATCTAGGGCTTGCAACTAACCGTAGTGGAAGTTGGTCATGTTAATAACTAAGTTGTGATTGGTTTTGATTGACTCTTTGTATGAAATCTACGATTTACATGAAACCTTAGTGAGAAGTCTAACATATGAATTTTGAAAGGTTGTTGGATGGTTTATATTTGTCTGAATTGTTTCTAGGGTTTGCTATATGTTGTAGTAAGGTATGTCATGCCTTTGGAAGAAACATTGAAACCCTAGATGGAATGGAAATTGTTGTGATGTAGTCTAGGGTTTATGACAAAGTCCCAAGCAAGATGTTGAAGAGTATATGTCTCTTGTGTGTAATTAAGTCTGGGTATCTAATATGTATAAAGTTGAAATGCTTCCGCGATTCTGAGATGGATAACTTCATGCTTCTATAGACTTGGTTGTACTTGCCATATAAGTTGTGTAGGTAGACAATCTTCAATATGGTGAAGATGGTCGTTGATGTGATAAGCATGATGAGGATGATAATAACTCTGATGAAATGGTTGGAAGCCATGAAAGATTCTCCGATGACGAAAAGAAGAACCTGATCTCCCTGAGGAAGCATTAATAGAAGAGATCTCCCTAATATTAAGAGGAAGTCTGGATGAAGAGATGCTTCCTAGTTGAGAGGGAGGGCATAGCTTGGTTTTGATTAATAAATTTCGGAGGAAATGTTGTTACATGAGAAGCAAGAAAGAAAAATATAAAATTGAGGAATCTTCTGTCAAAGATTCAGTTGATAGTCCTACTGAGTTGAGGAGCAACATCTAGAATGACCCCGGAGGTTTGTATTTGATTATGTACATGTGAAAGTATATTATTGATTGGGGTTGTGTTTGTACAGGGAAATCTCTCAAAGGTTTTTGATAGCATGCTGGTTATCGATCAGTTTGATTGGGAGAGATTTGTAGTTCTTGATCTGTTGGATCAAGGGGTGTTGAGGCTTTGTCAGTGAAGCATTGCCTGGGAGGACATTTGGCCAGCACAAAGTGTTGATGTCTAGAAGTTGGAAAGATGGTGTCAATCATAGAGCTCTATTTTGGATACACGCCTGGATTTTTGGGTTAGTGGTTAGTAAGTAAACCTGATGGTACCTAGAGGGGCTGAAAGCTTGAGTCCATCTTATCCCCAGATGGATAGATTGCCCTGGTCAGGAATCTAGTCAGTCACATTACGATGTCTAAAATCTCTTCATGGTTCATATAGTTTGAGATCTTCCATCGTACTTATATATGATGAATACCTCCCTATTTAAGAGGAAGAGTTGGAAAATGTAACTAGGTTCAGTATTCATTTAATGTATTTGAGTCATCATGTAATGTGCTTGTCAAGAGAATAAAGAAAAGACTTATTATTATTATTGTGACTTATTAAAGCATGGGTTTCATGCTTGGGTCACCATGTTTTAGATCAAAATCCCCATGGAGGACTTCTAGGATTTACTATGAGTCAATAGAGTCATTGTACTTTTAAAAAGACCCTTCTTGGGCTTTTGAATCATGTAAAAAGGTTAAGTATTGAGTCAAATATGATTTATGTATCCTCCACACCATGTCAGCCTAGAAGATCAAGTCGGCCTAAGGAACCCTATTCGACCTCGCATGGAGCCTATAAATACAAGCACATCGAATTCATTTAGAGCATCAATCTCTCACACAATTTCAATATCTCTTGTAGCTAGGGAAAAGTGCGAAGTTCTCTTGTAGCTGGGAAAAAGTGCGAAGTTTGTTGCCGGGAAGCCGAAGTAAATGCGAGTTTGGGGAAATCTAAGGAGAAAGGAAAAATCGAAATTTTGGTGCCTCTCTCTCTCTATTTCATGCTCTGGATTGGGAGATTGAAGACTTCCAAGTTTGTATGTTGCCGGAAGCTGCCAGTTGTCGGAAGCTGCTGCCTAGTGGCAGTTACTAGAAAGCGGTCGAAATTCTAGGAGGTTGACTTGGTGTAGAGGAAAGGTCTTGTCTTGGTCTAGGGTGAAGAGTCTTAAAGAATACTATTAGGTTTTGCCCTCGCATAGTGGTTACATCTGGTGTCTATTGTTTTATGTGTTTGTTGATTTGGTAATTGCTTGATGAACTAAAGGAAAAAGGATATAAAGAATTGTAATAATCAGAAACATCACAAGTAATTATCAAGAATAAGAAAATCTTTCTGCCTTCCTGATTTTCTAATGGCGGTTAAGTCAAAGTCAATTTTTTGAGGAAATTAATCCAAAATATTAATTTTTGGATTAATAAAAAATGCCTTTTAAGAAAAAATCGAATTTTTCCTCAAATTAAAAATTCGACGATGGAGATTAAAAGATCAAGTTATTTTCGACAGTCGAGATCATTTTGACAAGGATCAAGCCAACTAGCTGTTATTTTCCACTTGGAGGGGTTTCTTTATATAAAGAAGCCATTGAGCTTCTATTTTCATGAGATGATCTCTGGATGAGAAAAAATTTATAATGCTAGTATTGAGCTATTGTTCTACTGGAAACATTTTTTATCATAATAAAAAGACTTTGGGGTTCAGTTCATGGTGTTCTTCTATCTGTTGATCTGTGGTATGTGTTAGCTATGTGTTATCCTATATTGTGTTGAATATTTTTTTAAATTGTTATTTCATTTGTCAGTGATAAGAACATTCTATTGGTACAAGTTATCTTAGGTGATCTGATTCACCATATGATCTAACAATTTTATCTTGAGAAAATTATAGAGATTTACAGGTACGCTAACCCTTGGGCTCCAAGTTCACAGACTGTGGGGAAGAGCCGACCTTGTTTGGGCTCTAAGACTTTGTTGTACTAAATCATTTTGCAAAAGAGTTTTGGCCAGTCTATCTTTTGACATTATTTACCCATTGTCATTTATTTAAAAAAATATTTTTTTCAAAATCATTATTTGATCTTGGGCTAGAAAGAATTAATATGATAATGAGAGCTTGTAAATTTATTTTGTAAATATTTTGTAAATTATTTTTCTAACCCTTGTTATTTTGTAGCACTTGGGTATTTGGGGTTTTATAATTTTGTATATATATCTGGGGTTTGGAATTCTTTTATTCATTTGGCAAGTGATAGCTCAAGGGTTTGAAGCAGCAATTTTTCTAGGCCCTTGAGGGTAAGATCTAGCCTCCTTAGCTTCCAAAAGACTCAACGTCCAGCTGAAGAAGGGAAGTCGTCCAGCATTTTGAAGTGATCATTGGCATTTTTGTGCAATTGCAAAGGTTTCAAAAAAAAAATAGGCCTAGATGTCTGCCTATTTTCCCTAGTTGTGACCCCTAGAGGGCTTTTAGGGCCCTCGATCCTCCTCCCCTCCTAGGATGCAACCCCTTTAGGGTTGGTCGTGGCCTCTTCAGGCCTTTTTGCTTAGGCCACAGCCCCTCAAGGGGCTTTCCCTTGGGCCGCTAGCCTTAGCGCAACCCTTTTTAGTGTTTAGAAATCTAGGGCATAGCAATTAAGTGATTCCTCTTCTATTGGTAACTGCTTGTGAGTGATTTTTACTTCTTTAGATTAAGATCTTTTATTTAGGTTATTAGTGTTCTTCTTCATTAAACAACTACCAATGTAAAAACCATAAAGAGACAAGAGACATAGAATATAGGCTATCAGCGAGGGCCAAAACCTCTCACTCTTTGAGAGGAAATCCGAACAAATTCTTCTTCTTATAGAGATTCCAATTGACGAATACCAAGACCAAGACTAAGACCCTTGACCTAGTTGCCACTCCAAGACCAAGACACCAAGCCTTCTTCCTCTTCCTTGAGTCAAAAATAGTCAAACCCTTTGCTTGATGTTACTTTCTCTGCCTCCTTGCTGTAATTTATAGGTCTTCAACTTCAATTTTCTCAGCCTTCTTACTGCAATTTTATAGGTCTCTTTCTCGGCCTCCTTACTACAAATTTATAGGTCTGCAATTTTGCACTAGTGGAGATATTTTTAGCCCAAAACAGTCTTGTCTTCTAGTCCCTCCTTCGCTTGGGGAGAGGCTTCCTTGATGAGATTTCACACTTCTCTAACCGCACTTCTCTAACCGCAGACCTGTTGTACCTTGCACTTTTCTAACTGCAAACCACTGTACCTCGCACTTCTCTAACCACAATTCTAACCGCAAACCACTGTACTTCGCACTTCTCTAACCACAAACCATTGTACCTCGCACTTCTCTAACCACAAACCCCTGTACCTCGCACTTCTCTGAATTTTCTGTGTTCTGAGATTAGGCCGAGCTACCTATTTATAGTGGTTGGAGTCTCCTAATTAGCCAACACGACTTTTGGTGAACTGACGTGTCCTTTTATGAAGATATTACTATTTCTTTGAAGTCGACCTGTAGGAGGATGCTTATGCTTGTCTTGGAGGGTTGTTTGATACTTCTATTGAATCATATACAAGTGTATCATGCCCAAGAAGTGTCCTTCATACATGACATTGACTAAATTTGACTTTTATGACTTGATGACTCAATCATAATGGCTCACAATGGGAGCCATTACTAAAATAAAACTCTTTGCTTATGAAACCCATGAGACAAGCATTACAATAATTTTATTTTTCTTTCTTTTCATCAATTAATATAATCATAATTACACATGTCATTATGAAGACCAAACCTAGTTACTTTTCAATATTTAGGGCACTCGGACCCCTGTTTGCCCTTGTCGCAGCCTTTAAAGGGTTGCTCCCTCTAGCCATAGGCCTTTTAGGCCTTGTCATGGCCCTAGGAGGTCCCCTAACCCTCTCAGCCCCCTTCATTGGCTCTTTTCCCTTGGCCGCAGGCCTTTTAGGCCTTTCTCCCAAAATTGTTCCCCTTCTCCTAGCCTCTAGCCTCATCTTTAGCCCTCTTCCAACCCTAGCCTAATCTTCTAACCCTCATTTGGCAATTTTTCAGTCATTGATTGAGTTTGCATTAGTGTTTCATCTCTAACAATTTGTTTTGCAGTGATTTTAGAGCTAACATTGTGGTTGCAGGTGCTCAAGTGCATTAGAAGAAGCTCTAGGCACCTACAAGGCCATTAGGCCTCTTGGTTTGCTCTCTAATCCCTCTTTGTCATCACTGTCTTCATTTATAATTCTGAAGTATTTTATGACAACAGTGTATTCAGGGCCTAAACACATCTAAGATAAGCCTAAATTCACTAATAAATCACCTAAGGCATTAAGAATTAATTTTGAAGTCAAATTGAATGCATATAAGTGAATTTTTGTGGACTGTTGGTTTAATTTCCAGATCTGATATGTTTGCTACAGCCATATAAAATCATCTACAGCAGTGGTAGAATAACATAACATTGGCATAATAATCAATTTGCAAGCATTTTTCTTCATTGGCATATCACTTGCATTAGTTGGGCTTGCATTTCTTAAAGGCTGTCATAATAATTTGAGGTCTGATATATACTGCATAAGGTCTGATATAAACATTACAGTGGTATTAAAAGTGGTTGACAGTCCTCTAATTTCACTTGGCTCTTGTTCCTTGCATCTTGTGCATCTTGAATAATTGTTTTCTAGTGAGATTCGTTCTCTTTCTTATTGCTGCAATCATTGGTCTCTTGGCTGCCCCATCTTGCATTTCATTACACTTTTCGCATCTCTTGCATCATTGGCATCCATTTGCTCTTTTGCATAAGCATATCTTTAATTGCATTAACAAACACAAGTGCTCTAATTGAATTGGTAATTGTTTGATGAGATTGGCTAATTTCTCTAAGAATATTTTGTGGATTAGTGCTCTCTTTCCTCATTAATAGCTAGTATTATTATGACATTGTTTCTAAAAGAACAAATCCTCTTTGTCATTGCTATCATTGGTTATTGGATTAGTGGATACATTGCTCTTCATTGACATTGTGGAGACAAATATTTATTGTGGATTTACAATCTTGTTAATCTGAGTCACTCCTAAAGCACTCAATCAAGTGTAATCATAATTGTGATAAAAGGAATCTTGAAGTAAATCAAATTGTGTTCATAAGGAATTCAATTTTCTTATGTATCTAATTGGCATATCAGCATTCAATTGTCATAATTTTGAAGATTTGCTAATTGTGCATAAAGATCCTTATCTAATTGTTGAAAGAAGCATTGGATTTGTCTATTTCATAAGCAATTGTCTATTTGTAATCTTGGCAACATTTTGTAGCACTGTTTATTTTGAGCATTTTCTCTTGTGGTGAAGATTGTCGTTATTTATTGTTAAGTACTTCATTATTCTAAATTGAGATATCATTGAGTACTTAAGAACCTTAACAACCTCATCTTATGAGTAATCACTCATATTGTGCATTTGCATTTTAGGATTAGTTTTGCACTAATTAATTTACCTCCAAGCATAAGCTTGGTTGATCAAGAGATAGGACCACCTTTCTCACCCAGCTTGCGAAACCTAGACCCTCTTTAGTGGTTAACACAGTGACATGGAAGTCATCAAAGCCACAGTCTCTACAACACCGAAGGCATCATGTGGTTAGAACCCCAAGGGAGGTATCGTTAATATATCCTCTGTTATCTTTCCCTGAGTTTATCTCTCACAACCTACTCTAGAGACTAGCTTCAAAATAGTTGAGAGGAAGGATTCACCTAGGTAGGCATCTAATTTAAAACAAACCAAGATTCTGCATTTCACTTAGATTTTAGGAGTTACTTTTCATTTAGGATAGTGAAGCATCCCAAGGCAGCAACTGTTCATCCCATTACTTGCTAAATAATTTGTATAAAGCAAGTATTTGATTCCATTAAGGCACTGGTCTTTCAAGATAATCTAATCTAACGTTTGAACTTGCTAAATTAACCAAGTTGTAGGCCATTCAGTTGTGTCTCCCGGACTTGTCGGTTTCCAACAGGTCTTTCCATCTTCACATTTCATAGGGACTACCCCCCATAGCCTGTTAAAGGAAGACAGAGAGGGCAGGGATTAGCATGACAACCCCTGCCCTGATCGTTGTCGCATCTCACCTGTACAATTTGAGCGACAACAAGGTGTAAGATGAATCTTTTTATGACAAGTCATTAAATTGTGTAAGAGATTATAAGAGGTGCGTAAGAGCATTAAAGAGAGAGGAAGAGAGAGTAATGTATCATTGAATGAGAGAGTTCAATTTTCCATCAAGGAGAGAGAGATGTGAAGTGGCATGATTGAGTGCCAAGTAGGAGAGGGTGACATGGAATTTCATTTTAATAATAATATAATAGTATCATAAGGATAATAATAATATTAAATATATATATTGATGATTAAATTAAAAATTAAACAATTGAGATCGATTAAGGATAAGTTAAGTGATTTTCCATCATATATATATGATTACCAATTGAAACAAGGTGACTTACTAATTTTGGAAAGTCATGGTTGCAATGATAGATATGACTTTATTTTTAGAAAGCCACTCTAGAATAGTCATAAATGAAATTTTATTAAAGGAAATTCATCCCTTAGCTGCCAATTTTCAACAATACATTGCTTTATTGTTCGCCTTTACAACGTCAATCATTGCATACTAACACAGATCAAAGCATTGGTCAAACCCAACCACCGAGTTAGGAACGAGCCGACTCTTTGTGTGGGTCCCATTTGTCCACAAAGTAGTGATGCGCAAGTAAACTTGGACACCTTCGAGCTTAGCCATGTCAAGAGTTGACGAAGTGCCATGTAATATCCCTTCCAATTAAAATCTGCTAAGTGCATTTCTCAATTTTGCAAATTTTGGATGGAGAACAATTTTGGGTACAAACTTAGGAAAACTGGTGAAAGTTAATTAATTTAATTTTGTGTGTTAGAGGAGGCCCCAAACATTAGACAATGGGAAGATTAATCACATAGTGGGATGTGGGGGCTACACCATGAGGAAATTCACACTCCCTGAGGAAGTCGAATTGGAGGGAAGAGGGAAGAGGCAAGGAGGTCGAATTGTGGAGCCCACAAGGAGAGAAGAGAAGCAGCAACTATAAATAGGAGAAGTGACCTCTATTTTGAGACCTTCTGACAATATCTTAATTGAATCTTTGTTTGCTTGAGTTGTTGAGCTAAGTCAACATTGTGTTGTTCAGCATAAGAGATTTTTGGGCGGGAATCTCACCTCATCTTTCAGTGGACTTTGAGTGCCACTCTAGGGAACTTTGATTTCTTCATTGCAAATTTATTCTAGAACCATTTGCCAAAGAATTCTACCCATCTTGTGAGCAGACTGGGTGCTGGAAAGGGAACACACATTCCTTGAGGAGGCAACTACAGGACCAGCAAATTTTTGGGACTTTTATGGAAGTGTTCTCTAAAAATTTGTTGGTGGATTGAGGAATTTTACAGGGCTGAGTGTGGAGGAATTTCCCAGCTCGAATTGGAGCATTTATGGGGCCTGTGCAAACCATCATTGCCTGGGAGTTCGATTGGGGTTTTGGTGGGTGAGTTTGGTGTGAAAGAAGAGGTGGAAGGACAGGGATTTTGTGGAGAAATTGCAATGGAATTTTAGAGGGAAATTCTTGGAGACTTTAGGAGAGCATTCCATAGCTTGCTCCAGCAATACACATAAGAGGACGAGTTCGGCCAACGCACACAATTGTGGGTTTTCTGGAGAATTAGATTAGGGCCTAAAGCCTTCTAGGTTTTTATTGAGTACTGTTGATTTGGGGTAGCATCGGATGTGCTCTAGCCATGAAAATTGGTGGAGAAGCTAAAGCACATGAAAATTGGGAGGAATCTAACAAGTTTGGAAGATATTAAAATAATTAATATTTTTAATGGAGTCCCTAAGTCTAAACTTAGGGAAAATAAAATATTAATTTGAATTAATATAAAACTGACTTAGAATGGTCCAAAAGTCATGGATCAAGCCAGATCTAATCTTAGCCGTTGATTAGGGACTTAATCTCGGTCGTTGAATTGTCAACAAGAAAAGCAAAAAAGGAGGCTTGAGGGTCACGTGGAGAACACACCAAGTTGATCAAGAATTCGATTTTCTGGGGCAAGGCTTGTTGAGGAAATCGAACGAGTGATCAGAGTTGCAGCTGAGGGGCAGTGAATGCAGTAGCAGAGAGGCAGAGATAGTACCAGGAGCATCAATGCAAAAGTTGGGAGAGGGTTGACGCAAAAGCAGCCAAAGGCCATGCAAAGGCAGCGAGGAGCTGTGTGGAGCCTGACGAGGGCCAGCATGGGAGACGCAGAGGCTCCAGAGGCTGACGCAAAGCCCAGAGAGGCTGACGTTGGGCCAGAGAGGCAAACGTTGGGCCAGAGAAGCTGACGCAGACCCTAGAGGTTGATGCTGAGAGATTTTGTGGGGCGGATTGGGGCTGATATTTGTCTCCGACTGACAGGTACTACTGTCGAGGGAATTCTCTGTTGGGTGAACCATTTCTGGCACCCAGATTGTATTCCGAAACTGCTCAATAATAAAACCCTTAAATAGCTGCACCGATTTTCCTGCATTGGGTTTTTCTGGGGACGTTAGTCCAAAAATAATGGTGTCACTTGTGTGCTTGTTTTTCCTTCAGTTGATGGTCTATATGTGTTGAGACTATACATGTATTTATTTTCAGTATTTACATGGTAAATAACTTGTTAATTAACAAAACAAGTCGGAAGAAATAAATCAGAAAGTACAAGAAGGATTTCTAACAGTTAGACTTAGAAATTACAACATGGTATCAGAGCCAAGTTGCAGATCACAGGATAACTGAGGGCATCAGCTGATCAAAGCAGCAGCAGTAGAAACAGTTGTCTCGAGTGACAGAAGTTGTTCCTAGCGGAAAAGCAACAAGGAAGGGGTGACGCAATGCCTACGTCATTAGTTCGAACTAGGGGGAGGATCAGCGCAGTGGCAGAGAAGAGCAGACTTGACCTACGTAGTACCTAGTCATCTTTCTCGTCAGGAAGGATTGACCCCCGTGGCCAGGAGGTGCAGATTTTGCTGGTGTCGGGATTGCGCAGAGCCTAGAGGCTCTAACCTTCAGTTTCTCGAGGCATAGGTGGCTGTGGGTAAGTTGCGGAGTGAAGTTGGTGGGGTATTGTGGTCAGAACAGTACCTAACAGGGCAAGACCAAGGAGGAGGGAGTTGTTGCCGAGGATTTCTAGCCAAGAAATCCAGATCAGTAGTGCAACTACACTAACGATCGGAGTGGGGGCATCTCGACATTGGCAAAGGGATTTCCAAGAGGGAAATCAAAGCTCAGAGGGAGTCACTCTGAGAACTTCTAGGAGGGAAGTAGAGTCGAAAGAGGAGCAGCGAAATGGCAATGAATGGGGTAAGAGATCAAGACAGACTGGATGGAGCCTCAAACTTCGTAGTCTAGAAGGCCAAGATTTTGTCCGTTCTAGACAGGAATCATCTCAAGCACTTCGCCTTGAATAGGATAGCAATTCCAGTTGACCCAGCTGAGAACAATTGATTTGGGGCAACATCAAATGTGCTCTAGCCACAAAAATGGGTGGAGAGGCTAAGGCACATGAGATCTCCAATACCCAGAAAGGGTTTGGGCAGATTCTAAACAGTTTGGGAGATATTAAAATAATTAATATTTTTAATGGAGTCCCTAAGTCTAAACTTAGGGAAAATTAAATATTAATGTGTATTAATATAAAATTGTGTTAGAATGGTCGAAAAGTCATGGATCAAGCCAGATCTAATCTTAGCCGTTGATTAGGGACTTAATCTCGGTCGTTGATTTGTCAACGAGAAAAGTATAAGAGGAGGCTTGAGGGTCACTTGGACAGCACACTGAGGGAGACAAGTCAGTTCAATCTCTGGAGTGGGGTTAGCTGAGAAATTGAACCAGTGGTCTGGTGAGCAGTCAGGAGGCAGCAAGTGCGGAGCAGAGAGGCGGGATCAGCCACTGGAGATCAACGTTGAGGCATGAGAGGCAGACGCAAAGGCAGCAAAAGACTACGCAGTCACTTGCTGGGCCTGCGTTAGTGACACAGAGAGGCCCAGGGCTGACGCAGAGGGTTTGAGAGCCACGCAGAGGTCAGCCAAGCTGATGCTAGGATTGGGAGAAGTGTTGGAGAACTATTTCTCTCTGTGGGTAAGCCAGTTTGGCACCTTGTTGTACAGAAGAATCACTGAAAAACAAAATCCTCCCTTGTTGCACCGGTTTTCCCACATTGGGTTTTTTGGGGACTATTGTCCAAAATATCTATGTCAATGTGTTGATGCTTGTGCATATGTTTGTTTTTGTATTACGGTGTGATATCTGCAGCAGTATTTATTTTAATGTTTATTGAAGTAATTTCATAAATAACTTATTGTGGAATAAGTAGGAAAAATAAATCAATTACTGCAGTGATAGAATTTTCACAAGAACGAAAAGTACAAGGAGGCAATGGCGAGGGCCAAGATCATCATCCTTGACGAGGTCAAGGACCATGTAGTACCACATATTGTCGAAAAGGACACAGCAAATGCGATGTGGAAGGCCTTGACGAAATTGTATCAGCATACTTCCGTGCAGAGGAAGATGCTACTAGAAAATCAGTTGCGGTCATACCAGATGCAAAAGGGAGAACATATAAGCACCTTAGTCGATTGAAGGAGATCCGGGATCAGCGGACTTCCATAGGGGCCACGCCAGATGAGGAGATGTTGGTGAGGACCGCATTGAACGCAGTCTGAAAGGATTGGGAGGTATTTGTCTAGAGCATACTGGGCAGGTCAACCCTTCCAAATTGGGAGGTATTTGTCCAGAGCATACTGGGCAGGTCGACCCTTCCAGATTCGAACGAACTGTGGGCGGCTCTTCGTCAAGAAGAGATCAGAAAGCTAACCAAGGCGGGAAGCAACAGCAAGGTGGTCAGAATCAAGAAGGAGGAAGAGCAGGACGCTGCCCTAGCATCTGTGGGAAAGCAAGAGAAACAGAAGAAGAAGGACCTTCACTATGCGAGTCAGTGTCCGAGGAAGAAGAGCAAGGCAGAGACTTATAAGACCAAGGTTGCGCCAGCAAGCGCGAAGAAAGAAGTGGAGACAAATGATGAGTGTGCCATGAGTGCTCATGTGCCACTTGAGAGGAAGTGGGGAGACATCAAGTTGTAGTCAGATGGACTACAGGCGATGAGGGGCAGGATCCTCGAGGTACCCAACCTCTTGGATTGTACCTTGCTATGGGAGCCCCAAAAAGGAGTAGCAGGACTGGCGGATGTCGGTAGAGATGGATGCGAATGGAATGACAGAGAGGGCTAGCCACTACAGTGCAGGAATCCCAGGACAGCGTGAAGCAGCAGTGCGAGATGCATGGAGTTGTTGTCAGTGACAGAGGGAGTTTCAGCGTCGGGAGTGTCTCTAGCCTGACAGAGATGTTAGAATTGGGAGATCAATTACTTACTTCTCAGTAACTGAGTTGCAGTGTAGCAGTTGGTAGTTGTAGTGCTATGGGCAGCACAATGCAGCATGATGAGATGGGATGCAGTGAAGATATAGCAGTGGCAGTGGTAGGGCCATGGGCAGCAGCACGGATGTAGAGGGAGTTATTGTACGGATGCAATAGTGGCAGTGGCAGGGCCATGGGTAGCAGTACATGATGCAACAGTGCAGATGATTTTGGGCAGCAAGCCTAGCATCAGCACAGGGACCGATGCCGGATGATCAGGGTGATGCTCAGTGAGGAGTATTACTAGAGCACAGTCCTTGCTAAGAGGAAGTGTTGATTTGCGGTAGCATCGGATGTGCTCTAGCCATGAAAATTGGTGGAGAGACTAAAGCACATGAGAACTCCAAGACCCAGAAATGGTTTGGGCAGAATCTAACTAGTTTGGGAGATATTAAAATAATTAATATTTTTAATGGAGTCCCTAAGTCTAAACTTAGGGAAAATAAAATATTAATGTGAATTAATATAAAACTAAGTAAGAATGGTCCAAAAGTCATGGTCAAGCCAGATCTAATCTTAGCCGTTGATTAGGGACTTAATCTTGCCCGTTGAATTTTCAACAAAAAAAGTATAAGAGGAGGCTTGAGGGTCACTTGGAGAACACACCGAGTTGATTAAGAATTCGATTTTCTAGTGCAAGACTTGCTGAGGAAATCGAAAGAGTGATCAGAGTTGTAGCTAAGGGGCAGTGAATGCAGTAGCAAAGAGGCAGAGATAGTACTGGGAACATCAGCGCGGAAGTTGGGAGAGGGTTGACTCAAAAGCAGCCAGAGGCCACGCAAAGGCAACCAAGAGTTGCGCAGAGCCTGAGGAGGGTCAGCGTGGGAGACGCAGAGGCTCCACAGGCTGACACAGAGCCCAGAGAGGTAGACATTGAGCCAGAGAAGTTGACGCACACCCTAGAGGTTGATGCTGGGAGATTTTGTGGGGCAGATTAGGGTTGATATTTGTCTCCGACTGAGAGGTACTACTGCCGAGGGCATTCTCTATTGGGTGAGCCATTTCTGGCACCCAGATTGTATTTTGGAACTGCTTAATAATAAAACCCTCAGATCGTTGCACCGGTTTTCCCACATTGGGTTTTTCCGGGGACATTAGTCCAAAAATAACAGTGTCACTTGTGTGCTTGCTTTTCCTTCAGTTGATGATTTGTGTGTGTTGAGACTGTGCTTGTATTTATTTTCAGTATTTACATGGTAAATAACTTGTTAATTAACAAAACAGGTAGGAAGAAATAAATCAGAAAGTACAAGAAGGGTTTCTAACAATTAGACTTAAAAATTCCAACAAGTATTTGGAGGAGAAGTCCCAGATAAGTTTGCAGAATTTTTCGGGTAGTATTCAGGCCAGAAATCCCATTTTGTTCAGCAGTGCATTTTATTACTCGGTAATTTGCACCATTTTGGGGGGGTTTTCTAGTGGATGGTCTGGGGTAGATTCCTTTATGGGTTTTGCTGAGCAAGTTGTGGAGAGGCACCAGCTACAATTTCAAGAGGTTCTAAGCACAAAAGTGGAAGATATCACCATTTTCTTCCAGTAGCAGGAGCAGGAATTTACTGGGTTTGCGCAGAGCTTAGTTGGGATGATACTCTTTCCCAAGTTCCTCTTTCCCCCACTATATTGTACTTATCCAGCGCAAAGTTTGATACAAAGACCAAGTTTTGGTATCAATATATGTTTATCTGATATTTATGTATGTTTGCAATTTTTGGGTGTTGTTCATGAGCATGTTTTTCTGTTATTCACTGTTAATTTCCTATTAGGTATATTACACACCAAGAGTCATGGTTGTTATTCAACTTTGGAACATTGATATTTGGTAAGGATATTGTCATCACATAAGGTTCGATATTCTTTGAAATGGTTCATACATAAAGGTATGTTCATTGTCTAATTATATATAATATGGTAAGTGGTTACAAATGAGTCTTGCATTCACACATTCTCCACTTCAGAAACGTGTTGATAACCTGAGACTCAAAGATAATAAGGGTTTCTTCTACTAAGAAGTCCGTTGTTAGGGCTTTTCATATCTTCAAGAAGTTTGGGCTATAGCATCACTTTACCATCAAGGTTTATAACCTTTTGTAGCAGTCCAGTATAGTATTGTTATCATTTCTAGTTCACAATGGTTTCATCAATAAAAGTTTGATTATGTTCAACAGTAAGGGTTTCCATGTTATAAGCTAAGGTTTCATTGTTCTATCACCTTAGACCTATTTATGCTACAATGACATATACATGACTTTGTGATAGTTGTACTTGACAGTGATACTTGTTGATGCTTGGTTGGGTCTAATCAAGAAATTCAATGGTTATAATTGAGTCTTGCATTCACACATTCTCCACTTCAGAAACGTGTTGATAACTCGAGACTCGAAGATAATAAGGGTTTCTTTTACTAAGAAGTTTGTTGTTAGGGCTTTTTATATCTTCAAGAAGTTTGGGCTATATCATCACTTTACAATCAAGGTTTCTAACCTTTTGTAGTAGTCCAGTACAGTATTGTTATCATTTCTAGTTCACAACGGTTTCATCAATAAAAGTTTGATTATGTTCAACAGTAAGGGTTTCCAGGTTATAAGCTAAGGTTTCATTGTTCTATCACTTAGACCTATTTATGCTACAACGACATATACATGACTTTGTGATAGTTGTACTTGACAGTGATACTTGTTGATGCTTGTGTACTTGATAGTGATTGACTTGATATTATTTGTATAATGCTTGCATGCTTGTCCATATAATTATCTTGATATCCTTATGCTAGAAAGCTAACATATGCAGGTGCTTCATAGCTATATCTGAGCAACTACAAGACATATGCCAGTAGGCCTCTTTGGGCAAAACTTGAGACAGTTGCAAGGTCATAGAGCTGACCTAAGGCATCTAGGACTGAGCCATCATCAGACATCAGGGACAGTAGCATATAAACTGGTACTTGCAGTAGTAGATTGAATGGTACATCCTTCGGCAGCAGTGCAACAGCATAAGGTCAAAAGCAGCTTGGCACAGTGGTTTGGGAAACAGCTCCATGAGCTTCTTAATGCATATTCATTCGTGAGCATTGCAATGTTTGTGTCGAGGGCAACAGTGGTTGTCATACAGTGATAGTGTCAAGGTTGACAAAGACAGCTACACTGACAGTGGCAGAAATAGTAATAGTGGAAGTAGAAGGGACAGTAGCATATAAACTGGTACTTGCAGTAGTAGATTGAATGGTACATCCTTCGGCAGCGGTGCAACAGCATAAGGTCAAAAGCAGCTTGGCACAGTTGTTTGGGAAACTGCTCCATGAGCTTCTTAATGCATATTCATTCGTGAGCATTGCAATGTTTGTGTCAAGGGCAACAGTGGTTGTCGTACAGTGATAGTGTCAAGGTTGACAGAGACAGCTATACTGATAGTGGCAGAAATAGTAATAGTGGAAGTAGAAGAGACAAGAGCAGAGGCAGATTTGATTGACAAAAATCATTGTGCAGATTCTTGTTTTCATAGTTTCCTAATGATATCGAGCATAGGTGGATCCAATCTGAAAATTGTGAAACATTGTCCATCAGTGTGAGTTGAAGATTAGAGCCTTCAGGGCAAGTGGCAGCTTGTTGAACAAGGTGGCAGGGTGGTGCATGGCAGGAGAGTGGAGTCTCCTTCAGGTCGGAGGCTAAGAACACTTCATGGTGGTAGGGTGGTGTTAGTGCAGGTCGGTGCCTACATAAGGTGTTGGTGCATCCTTTCAGTCGGAGCTAATAAAATACATCCAAGTTCGAATGCTTTCCTGAAGATCGGTCATCACAAATCCAGGGCAGTAGGACAGTGTTATGAGTCAGGTTGCAGGGTGTCGTGGGGTTTGGAGCCTCCAACTAGTTGTAGCTAGTGAATCGTAACTCCATTCGGTTGTAGCTAGTAAACCATAGTAGGCCGAAGCCTACTAGGGGTTGGAGCCTCCATCCAATTGGTATTGGTAAAACGAATCTCCATATTTATATTCAGGGAGTTTTGGGATTCCTTGTGCAGTTGCACTAAAGTCGTGTACTAAATTAAATATAAGAAGCATTATGCGGTTTTTTCTCGCATTGGGTTTCCTTGTAAATCTCATGTGTACCGTCTTTGTTATTGCGCATTGTTGAATGGTGTTGTTTACTGTTCGTGTTATCTGATACTAATTAGTGTGAACTTAATGTTTTAAAGATTAAAATTAACTAATTGGAAAGAAATATTGATTCACCCTCTCTCAGTATTTCCAACAAATATATCTCTAAGATGGCTTCTCGCATTGAGCATTTCTTTCATATCATTGATGGTTTTATTGTTCATCCATAGTATCTTCAACCATGGTGGAATGCCTCTTTATTAGTGGAAAGTTCGCTCTCACTCATTGTAATTTATAACTAATCACCACATCTCGTAAGTGAATTCCATTTATAGTTTTTGTTCTCTTTAGGAGATGAAGATAGACAAGCATCTCATCTTCAAGTAACCCATTTACTATGAGATCTATAGGGGATTTTACAATCTCTAAATTAGACTCAAGAGGGTCTCTTTTATCACACCTTTTTCATCAACTTGCAACAAGGGGTTTTTATAGAAAACAACATTTATGGTTGAATGTTGATACCATGAGAATCAACAAACCATGAACTGGCAATATTAATGTTAATGAGGCAACTGCATGGCCTAAATTGGGAAACAACTTCAGCTCCCATGCATGGCATTTACAACGAATACCAATAAATAAAGGGATCTCTCAATAGTTCCAAGAGCTCGATGAATGTAATGTTATGCTACACAAGAATAGTTAGGAATTCAATCACTTGCTTGTTCTAGATTCATTAATTCTCATTGGTATCTACATTCAACCATAAATTATGCTATCTATTAAAAACCCTTCATCAGTGCAGGAGGATGAAGTGTAATAAAGTGCCTTACAACCTATAACTATTATCAGAACTAGAGGTTCAACTATCTATATTTCAGAAACAGAGAAAACAATGACATGGCCTACTAGACTCTTACAAATCCAAACACACTAGGTTGATTGCAATTTTATTTTCCATAGTGTTGCGAAAATCGCAATTTTTTTCCCTAAAATGATTAAATGGGTGATTTTTTCCCAAAAAATCCTTAATTTTTGTATTTTTTTAATTTTTTAATTTTTTTGTATTTTTATAGTTTTGCCGATTTTTACCCATTTTATCCCGATTTTTACGATTTTTTCCTTTTCTGGACCATCGCCGATTTAATCCTGATCGTGATTATCACAACATGTTTCAACTTTCAACCAATGGATTCATCAAGCATCCGATAAGCACCCTAGTCATGGGAACTGATGTCAATGGTGAAGTCAGGTAGTTTCATCCTTATTGTGTTGCGTTGAGACCATTGAGAACACTCAATTATACAACAAGGTTACCTACACATCCTAAATACAACACCCAGATTGGTTGTTCAATTGCCGCTCTCATTCCCAGCAAACATCTTGCAAATAAGTGAAAATCACATGTTTCTCTCTAATACAAGGAAGAGTCAACCTCAGATGTTAGGACAGCATCAACAACAAACACCTAGCTTCCCCTCTCGGTGGTCCACCCTAGCCCTCTTGGCCCAAGCCATCCTCCAAATGATATCAAGCTTAGCATTGGTGCTCACATGATGGTTACCGACACTGCCAACTCCTTTGATTTTGAGGTAGGTTATTTTGGATGTGATCAAACCAACTCTCTTTACTACAAGAGTGTTCGTCCTTCTCATATTTTCCTCTCACACAGGACCAATCTCTGCTTCATCGTCTAGGGTTTACACCTTTATATAGTTATTTTGTTTCATTCCTTTTACTAATCAAGATTCTAGTTTCTTTTTGGAGATGCCATAGGCACTCCCACATTGCCATTGAGCTTATTCTACTTTCTAGTCTCATTGATCTGTTATTGTTGTTTGTTGACTTTAACGTAGTTTTATTTCTTTCTTTCTTTATGTCAAAAGGTGCATTCTATAACCCAGCATGAGGTAATGTGTAACATGGGTGACACTAACATCATCATACATTGGTCCATATAATTTTGAAGAAAAATTGATCACATTGTTAAATCCATATATGAATTCAACCAAATTTAATTAAACAATAATAATACCATTTAAATAAACACTTTGTATATTCCACTACATATGAAAACTATTGGCTAATATTCCTATAGAACACCATCTATTTTATTGAAATTATAAACATAACACAAAAGTAGATCCATCTTAATAACATAATCTATTAAGTATTCAGAGGGATCATGTCAATATAAGTCCAAAGATTCTCTCAAATTTTTGCACCATCAAAAATGTTTGCAGCTCAAAGCATTTGATCCACCTTGGTACCTGATAGATCAAGGAATAAAATGGACCTACTCTAGTACAGACTCGACCAAAACGACCTCTGTGGCATGCTCAAGAGATGATTTGGTGTAGACAAAAGCACATGTATTCCCTCACAATGGAAGAATATTTAAAATAAGCATCATTATTTTAATTCCTTCGTATCATCTTTGTCAGTTGTTGAACATAAAGTGAATTTCCATAGCTATGAAAACTTCATCAAGTTTGTACTAGTGTTTCCATACAATAAAAACAAATTTAGGCAATACCTTAAAGAGCGAGACAAGTACTTACTTTTCCAATTAGAATGATCTTTTGAGCTTCTTTCTCAACAACAATTTCAATCTCAATAAAATCTTTGGATGTAGGGCGAACAATATAGTTGGCCACATTGACCTACATTAAGAAAAGTTTAGCTCTCACAAATATGAGTAAAACTAATTAAACTAACAACTAAATCTCCAAATAAATTTCATTAGCCACAAGCATCTTAGTATGACCGCCTGTTTAAATTTAATAAGCATAAATATATTTAGCAGTTAAAAGCTTTTCTTCAGAATAAAATTCTGCTAGGAGATGAAAGTTTAGAAACGCCAAGAAATGCCGAGTGCAGAAATAAGGATATAAAATAAAAGAAAAATACCTGGCATGCATATGGAATTTCTTGACGATATTGCATGAAAATTTTTTCCCGAACCATTTCAGCCACAAAAAATCTCTCTGGATGCTCACTGATGATGTCCTTAAACCCAAGGTAACGAGTTCAATTTACTGTAAATATCATATGAATACCATGTATGTCTGCAATTTAAAATCTGGAAAATAAAGCATATAAAATTTAAATGCTAACATGAATCAAAAACTAGCTGTTACGAGATAGAGTCCAGTAGACTGAAGGTCAAGTTTACTCCAGTACATCATTCATAACATTAAAACTTTAGATAGTCACATGAAATGCAATGAACTAAACATAAATTCATAGATTCATATTTAAATCTTATATTTTGAACTTTGAAACAAAGATCTTGACAGACAAAAACAATTCTTGAGGTTTTACTTTCACCTCCCGCACAAAGATGTTTATAACATAAATCCAGGTGAATAGCTGCAAAGCTAGATGGGAAAGCTTAATGACTGATGAGAGTAATGATTACCTCAGGAGACAGCACCTTAAAGTGAAACATTAAACAGAAACAATAAATTTATTTCCTTTCCCAAAGCAAAAGACACAACACAAGTAGCAGAAAAAATAAAACAAATGAAACATAACAACAATGTAAGATGTTTAAATATTCATGAGATTAAAACTTCTTAGTACATTATACAAAAATAGGTTTTTAAGCTTTTTGATCAGACAAATAGAGATGGGTGGAGCTGCATTTATCAGCTCATACCAACCCAGGCATACAGTCCTGTTGTGGACCAAACATTATCAGAGGTGGAAGCACAGGGTTCTCTTATATTAAAACTAGTCATAGAAAGGACAATTAAACACTAAATAGTTATGAAACTAGAGAAAGCCATGTGAAGGAATAAAATCTCCAAATTTTATTATTGCAGAGAAATTATGGCATAGCTAAGCAGATATGAAGATTTCACCCCAAACTAGAAGTCTGTGTAAAGCTTAATCTACAGGTGAATCATTTCTTTGTGAGAGATTACATTCCAATCGAACCAAAACCAGTAATGACTGCTCCAATAGCACCATACCATACCATACTCACACCCATAGTGTCAAAAGGATTAGTTCTAGATGGTTCTCGAGCACAATGCCCCCCTCCCCCCGACAAGCTCCTCTGCAACCCCAGCAGAACAGCTGGACTTATCCAGAGCTGCTTTCCATCAGCCTCAGATGCTAAGGAGTATCCCTCGCTCCTACATCCCCCACAAGAGCATGCAGCAAGACACCTTGTTGGATCCAGAAGACTCTGACAACAAATCAGAACCATTGCCGCCCCCCTTGCTGTTGGCTATTGTTAGTTTTTGGTAGCAGCAGAGAGGTGTTCTAATCTCTTTGGTGTCTAGGAGGCTAAGGAACATGAGATCTCCAAAACCCAGAAAATGTTTCACAAGAAAAGCCTTAGAAACACCTCAATTAGATTAATTAGTCAATAGTTAAATACTTCTTAACTTAGGAAAATTAGTTAATTAACTCAAATTAATTGAGGGAAATTGATTTTGCTCTAGAGACTTCCATAAAAGTCATTTGATGGGGTAAAAATGATCTTAGCCATCGATTGAGATGTGATCATGGCCATTGGTTGCCCAATAGATGATTATAGGAGCAAGTCTATGGGGTTTGGAGAAAAAACACAATACAATTAAGATACAGAGGCAAGCAATGTGTATTAGCCAGTTGGAGAGAGCAAGGCGCAGTTCCAACCAAAGAGAGTTAGTAGCATGGGTTTTTAGTTGTCAGAGGAATTGCAAGAGGAGGTGTGATAGCTTCAGGAGGCAGATGGAGGCAGAATGACTTGCAAGGAGTGAGTCCTAGAGGATATGTGAATTATCCAGTGGGTGCAGTGTGCATTTCTGGGCAGCAGTGTGTTAGTTTTTGTAGCATTGGATGTGTTCTAGCCACGAAATTTGGTGGAGAGGCTATAATATATGAGATCTTCAAGACCCAGAAATCATTTCTAGAAATTCCACCTAGAGGTGACTTAATTAGATTATTAGCCTATTTTTTTAATGTTTCCTAAGTCTAAACTTATGAAAATTGGTTAATTAATCTATATTAATTAAGTCAAGGTGACAATCATCTAGAAACTCACACGGATCGATTCCAAGATTATCCTAGCCATCGATTAAGTTTTAATCTTGGTCGTTGGTGCTCCAATAGTGGATTATAAGAGGAAGTCGATGGGCACTTGGAGAACATACTTGAGAACACCAGAAATTCGATTTCCTTGGCAAATAGCAATGTTGCAGTAATTGTTATTGAGATAATATCGGCTCGAGAAAAAATCGGGAAAAAAATCGTATTTTTTTCAATTTTTTTAATATCTAAAGCATCTACAACATAAAATAAATACTTTGACAAATAAATATGATAAAATAACTAATATATAAGATGTGTAACAACATTTCTAGTGCTACATCACACATAACAATGAATCATGTCCTGAATAGTCAGTCCTGACTCCTGAGTCCCAACTCAGCCTCAAAATATCAACAAAAAGTATAATAATGTATCGCATATCATGAGTCATAATGTCATATACAATGAAATGAACCAAATAACTAATACCACTGATTTCCTCTGCCCTCTTGCCAGAAAATGCAATAGCTTTCCCTCTAGATGTAGATGACAGTGGAATTGGCAGTGGAATTCCCTGTGCTCTAGAAGCTGAAGAACTAGGAGCTACAGGAGGTAGACCACGTCCTCTACTGGTGACAGGGATAGCCTGGGTAGGTTGTGTCACCTCCTCCTCCTGTTGCTCCTCCTCCTCATCAAAAAATCAGCACAACAAAAACAAACAAAACAAAACAAAAAAATTATCAATATTTTTTCCCAGAAAATCACGATTTTTACGAAAAAATCGAGATTATTTCAAGTTATCGTGACTTTTTCGCGATTTTTTGCGAAAAAAATTAACGTAAAAATCGGACGATAATATCGCCAAACTCAAAAAATTGTTATTTTCCGATATTCTCGCGATAATATCGCGATTTTCGCAACACTGGCAAATAGATTTCCAGAGTAGCAACAGTCAGCGGTCGGAGAGCTAGAGATCGAAGCAGTGAGTGAGGGGCAGGGGCAGTGAGTCCAAAGGAGAATTTCCAGATCCAGAGAGGCAGCAGCAAGCGACCTAAGTGATCCACGCAAAAGCAATGCAGAGACTACACATAGGTTGACGCAGATCAGTTCAATTTCGCAGAGGAGGAGATTGATTCAGTTTCGAGAGGCCAGGAAAGTCTTCCAGAGGGTCGGAGTGTCACTTCCAGCAGCAGATCCAGGCTAGACAGCTTGCTCAGAGGCAGAATCGAGCCACACATGTGAGCGACAGCGCAGATGCAACGCAGAAGGGCTCATGCTGGGGTTTGGACGGCTAGTTTTCTATAGAAGCCAGTGTCGGGATTGCTTATGGGGTGAGAGAAATTTTTCTCTCTAACTATTTATGTCAGATAGTTGTTGATTGGATTGTTAGTTGGGCATCCATAGATTGTACTCATATTTTTAGTGTTGCATAACAAAATAAAACCCTCATCTGCTGCACCGTTTTCCCGCATTGGGTTTTTCCGGGGACTTTTGTCCAAAAACAGCGGTGTTAATTTTTGTGTGCGCTAGTATTTTCTCGGTTCCAGTGCTATTTATTTCTGCAGTTTTTATTTGTGAAGGTTGCAGTGTGTTTATTTCGATGTTGTTGTAGCAATAAACTGAATAATTAATTTATCAATTAGAAGAAATAATACCAGTTGTTGCAATAGGATTCCAATTTTCAGATTTTTCACATAGTATCAGAGCGTATTTGATCAATCGGGAAGCTTAAACACTAAGGAAGGAATTTCATTGTTTACTGAGAACAGTAGACCGAAATTCCTAGAGGAAGCGTAGTTCATTGCCAGGCAGACCGAGTTACTTGGGGAACTTTGATTTTTCAGTGCAAGAGGCAAAAAAAGTTCGAATTTCCCAGATAAGTGATTCCAGCAGGCAAAGGGCGCAGCGGCAGCTTAGTTTTTTGCTACGCAGATTCTTGGTTGGATGTAGAGGGTTTTATTGCAGGTTGCAGAAGCAAAATCCGCATCGAGTGGAAGAGAAAAGCACACATAATAGAGGGAAAATTTTCCTCAAGGAACTTCGAGTCTCGAAAGTTTGAATTTCCAGTTGCATATTGGCAATAGCAGCTTGCAAGACCACGCATTCTAGAAGGGAGTGTGAGTAGCAAAGTAGCAGTCGAGCATAGGGAAAGAGGGAGTTTTCGACTTGATTAGAGATGACCACAACTGGGCTGAGAGATCAGGATAGGTTGGAGGGTTCCTCCAACTATGTCATCTGGAAGGCCAGGATGTCCTTCCTGTTGGATGAATATGGCCTGAAGCTCTACATAGACAGTGTTGTGGCAGTTCCCCAAGATGCGGATTAGCTAAAGGAATATAGGAAGGAAATGGCAAAGGCAAAGCGATTGATCCTAGATGGATTCCGGACCATATAGTCTCACACATAGCTGGCAAGGATACTGCCAAAGAGATGTGGGATGCTCTCGCCATGCTATATCAGGGCACTTCCGAGTAGCAGAAGATGTTCCTAGAGGAGAAGCTGAGATGCATCAGGATGCAGAAAGGGGAAGGCATAGATCCCTTCCTCACCAGGATTCAGGAGGTTCGAGACCAGCTTGCAGTTATTGGGGCAGCGCCTCAACCAACAAAGCTAGTGAGGTTGGCACTAAATAGTGTCTCTGAGGAGTGGCAAGTATTTGTCCAAACTTTTGACAATCCGAGGAATAGAAAGAGAGAAAGAGATCATGCAAATGTTGTTGATGAAGCTCCGCCAAAGAAGAACAAGACTGAAGAATCTAAAGTCAAAGACTTATTTTCTTAAGTCACTTAGGGATGTTACCCCTTACATATCCTTCTACCTTAGGTTTTGTAATGTTTTCTCTTATGTTTTCATTTCTAGAATTCATAAATCTAATGTCTTGTTAGAAGTTCTTGAATTATGTTGATAAGTTGTAGGTATCCCTCAGAAAGATTGGATTAAGAGGGAGCCTTCACCATTTTACCAAAAGATAAGTATATTGTTCTTTGTTTCCTCTTTCACGTTTGATTTCCTCCATACACCTAGATTTATTTGTGTTATGTAGTCATAATCCTTTCTTTGTATTTTCCTTGGTAGTATAACTTGCAAGATTACACAAAATTTATGGAAGAAACTTCAACGAAGGACTTATGTCATAAAAATAGGCTTGTTGCTAAAAAAAACTCTACAAGGTTGGTTAAAGAACAAATCAAGGTATGTTTTGATTTAACTTGTTGCAGAAGAAGGTATGAATATTCTTCATTTTGAAATTTGCTTCATACTACTAACTCTCTTATGTCTAAGGTTTTGAATCATGAGGATTCATGTTGGGGTGATTAATCGCTAGATTGAATCTACCCTTATCACCCTATCTCTTGTTGTTAGCTCATTTTGGTGAAACCCTCATCTTTAGGGTTCATAGTAAAACCCTAGTTTTTTTATGCTTAGGGAATGCTAATGATGAAACCCTAATCTTCTTAGGGTTTATCTCTTGTCAAAATCCTACTCTCTTAATGTTTAGGAATGTTATGATAAATCCCTAGCCTTTTAGGGTTTATTGTTAATGTCTAGAATCCCTAGTCTTTCTTAAGGTCTGGTAAATTGGGGTTTTGACAAAACCCTTGTAATAGTCAATATAAAATCTTAGAAATGGATATTTGGGTATATATGCTTTCGTATAACTGAAACGCTAGCCTAGTCAAAATTGTTATATATCTAATTTTGGAACTTGATGTTTGTATCTGGGGTTTACGATAAAACCCTAGTATTAGACTGATATAAGTCTCTAGGAAATAATAATGGAACCCTAGAAATAAAATGTTGATATGATAACTTGATTATTGTTATTCATGATTTAGTTTTTGAAATCTAGGGTTTGTAATAAAACCCTAACAGTTGATTTTCTAGGGCATGATAATGAAACTCAGGAAGTATAATGTTCTTGATTATTGATATGACTTAGTTTTGATGATGAAATCAAGGGTCTATAATCGAAACCCTAGTAAATGTTGCTACAAGAAAACTAATGGATAGATTTCTTGATCAATAAAACCTAACAAGGTTTAGGTCTTGAATGTCTAAAAACTAATTTATTATGCCCTTATTATAATGACATGCTTCATGCTCTTGTACATATATATTTGTGTTTGGTTGCACTTCTTGAAATTTTACAGGTACATAGTCTTCAAGATGATGAAGATGCTTACCTCATATTTGATGATGATGTTGAACATGATGGAAAGAGGGCGCTGTGAAAACCTCGATGACATTAAAGTTCAATAGATGATCTTGTTTCCATGTGAAGGAAGATCTAAAATTCTCCAGTGAATTGTTGTTGCAAAAGGAAGAGCCTATAAGATAATTGATGGACTTATCCTTGGATTAAGGAATGTGTATATTTCCCTAGCTGAGAGGAAGCTTGAAAAGAAATGTAGACTTGATGAAAAGGCCATGAGGATGTTTATAGCTGAAGCAATACTGATGGTTATTCGTGATTGATAAAGTTGTGAACAAGACTTGGATGTTTTTGGAAGAAGTGTCAAGGTTGAGTTTGGTGTTGCTGGAAAAGTTGAAGAAGTAAAGCTTTTGACTAGATGTGTTTGATATGATGTTGACCTAAGCAGCATCAGTATATTTGAAAATCACTGAGGTTTGTGTTAACTTGTATATATATTTGAAAGTTTGTTGCTAATTGGGATTGTGTTTATGCAGAATCCAAATCTCTCCATAAGAAGGTTGAATGTTTGAAGCATGCTTGGATTGGTAGATATATCTGGTTTAGTTGATAAGGAGAGATGAAGCATCTTGAGGCAACAAGATGCTTGGGAGGACATATGGCCGGCCTGTGATGATGTCTAGATCCCGAAGTAGGGAGGATGTCGCTGGTCTTAGAACTCTGACCTTAGATACGCACCTAGATCCCTAGGTTGGTGTTAAAGCAGAAACCTGATGGTCGCTATAGAGGCTGAAGCTTGGAACACAACTTAGTCCCACCTAGTTAGATACCCTAGTCAGGGATCTAACCTGTAGCATTGTGTGTGTTGACTCTTCATAGAGCACATCATTTTGAGATCTTCCATGTACCTATGTATATATGTAATTATGAATACCTCCCTAGTTAAGAGGGAGTGTTGAAGAATGTAACTAGTGTCAGTCTTCATAATTGTATTTGAGTCATAATGTAATGTATTTGTCAAAAGAAAGAAAAAGAAATTTTATTTGGCTTATTAAAGCATGGGTTTCATGCTTGGGTAAATGATTAATAGGTTAAAGCCTCCACTTTAGGCTTCTAGGGTTGATGTCTTGAGTCTTAGTCTTTGTCGTCATGTAACAAACCCTTCTTCTGCTTTATCTATCAAGAAAGAAATTTATTTTGTTGTAAATTAAGTCATTTAGGCCTCCTCCACCAAGTCAACCTCAAGTTCTACAAGTCAGCCTCAAACGGAAGCTAGAAACAACTATAAATAGGCAGCTACTCGAGCTCATTTGTACACTCACTCAAGCAAGTTCGATCTGTTATTCGAAGAAGAGAAAAAGGTGCGAAAAGGGCAAGAAGAGAATGAGAAAACCTAAAGCAAAGAAGGAGAAACCAAAGTAACTTCAAATCATCAAATTTCTTCCTATGCTATAGATGCATCAATTACAAGACCATGTTGCAAGCAAACTACTATAGAAAGTGATGAAGTTGTTCTACCCTTGATGGCACAGCAAAATTGCTAGACAGCATTTGTTATAGAAATGTTTAATGTAAGTTGAGGAATACCTTCTCAAAAAGGGTACTTTTGTCAATAATTGAAGAATATATATATATATATATATATATAATTCTGGAACTTGTTACTTTTGATGCTCGAGATTTGTGCAACAAGAAAGCTTCAAGATGTTTAAGACTTGAACCACCATATAGTCAAAGAGTCATTGTTGTCTATATCAAGTTAAGGTCACTTCCAAATCTAAAGGTCTGAATGAGTGTTATAAGGTTATGTCATTGTAATTCTTTAGCATATAATGAGGCCTATAATGAGAAGAAACTTTTGAAGATGATGAAGAACAAACCCTAAACACTTGTCTTGTTTGCAAGTGGTGAGCTAGAGTAATAGGGTTTTACAGGTCTGAAGCAAGCCTTTCGTCTAGGATATGTATAATAATTCCCCTGCTTATAAAGGACCGCACTATATCGTGCTTTCAAGGAGATCACAAACAATCTCAAATTATTGTAATGATTGTTGTGATATGCTATGAAATAGGCCGCAATAGTTTACACTCTAAGGTTAGTAAGAGTTTAGTACAGGTCAAAGCTATTCTAGTCCTAACTGCTTCAACAAAACATATCTTATAACAATATTAACAGCAACTCAATGATCTTAGCAGGTCGGTTTTACTAGCTTTGTCAGTCACTTATGTCTACAAATAATGCCACAGATACTTAGAACAGTTTTTGGTCCCCTTTGCGAATAACTTGTAGAGATCAGCCTTCATATATTGAAATTTGTAGCCCAAAGACTTGTCTGCATATACTAGCCGCAAGATTTACTCCATATGTTCAAAATCAAAGCCCTAAGAGACTTTTTTCCTGCAATTAACATGACAAATCCAAAATTCCCAGAATAGATATGACGGATTCCTTAAGTTTTGCCTGATGTCACAGGTCCACACTTCTTAAGAGAGGCAAAAATTTAGATGAACCCTGTTCTTTCTATCCACAAGTGTAAGAAGCTTACTCAAAGAGAGAGGGTTGAAAAGGTGAGGTATTCCTCTTAAAAATCATGCCAAGAAATGCTCCTTTAAACAAACCCTTAATAATCCATAAGTCTTGATCTACCTTCGATCTTCCTCCTATAAGAAGGATTTGCCCAAACAAATCCCTTACCCAAAACAAAATACAAAGAATTCCAAAAAACCTCATCTGATTTGTCTAATATTTTCTCATAGTCGAATTACGTTTCAGAGCAAGATCACAAGATGTTCATTGTATTACATTTTATTTTATATATTTGGTGATGAATGAACCTTCTTTTTATAGGCTAATGAGGAGCTTGTGAGGATGAGTCGTTGGAGGATCTTTAGGAGCTTAATCATCTTTGAAATGTTGACTTCCAAAAGATAAGGCCGCAAGTCTTCTTCTTGAAGTATATATTTTTTTAACACAAGACCCCTTATGGATGTATATAAAAATAATCTCTAAGGCTTTTAAGACTTACAATATCTTTAAAAATTTGATGAGAGCCCAACACCAATGATTAAAAAATATGTTGACCATTGGAGGATCTGCCACGTCACCATGCATGGGATTTTAGCCCACGAACTAGGGTCTTCAACTTCAAACGCGAATATCTCTCAAACTGTGAGGAACTATGTGGCATGCCACATACCATCGAAAACATCTTGACAAGGAGAATTAATGACAAGGATTTCCAAGGCAATTTCAGTGATTTGCTTCTTCAAAAACCTCTAACAAGTTCAAGGTATGATCATTGTCCAGCCAAACCCTAGAGATAGGGTTAGGGATTCCAGCCATCCTTCAATGGAGCTTCCAACTTGATGTAATCTAGACAAATATAAGAGTGTTCATTAACTAACATTGACATCAATGACAACACCATTCAACACTCATCAACTCTTGTTTCACTGTATCACCATCATGCAAATTCACGTCCTCAGGTTGCTTTCTCAAGCGCAACTCAGTGTGCCTTTGGTCCACCCTTTAACGAACTTCTAACTATCTTAGACTCGAACTAGAAATACACTCATTCTTGCCTTTTACACTAACTGCCACTTTCCTTTTGTATTGGAACTTGATAAACATTCACCTATGTACAGAACCAAAACTTCTAAATAAAAGGCTCATATCTCTGAACATCGTATCAGCATGGAAGTGATCTAGCTTGTCATCTATTTTCCTTAGTCTGCCTTGACTTTTGCTTCACAACTTCTCCAAGATTTGCTACTTCATTACTTCATCTAGAGTTGCTTCAAAACTTCATCATAGGTTGCTTCAAGACTGCTACAAGACAGATATAAAATCACCAAGGTCTACTTCAAACTTCTAAAAGTCTGACTTCAAAGCCTACTTCAAAAGTTGTTGCCACAGGGTCAAATGAATGTTTGTTACAGGCTTAAACTCAACTTAAGGCACTCCCTTCTCTTGCAGCTAGACTTGTTTCTCTTCTTTGTGTAACCTCGGCATTTTTCAACCAAGCCTGCAGCTTTTATGGTCGTATTACAAACCCTTATCGGAGATCAAAATAGCCCTAACTTGGGCTCAGAAACAATCCTCAAAATAGCTCAGCTTTGTTGCATTAAGACCGCTGAAATATCCTGTGACAAAGATCGAGACTAAGAACAATGCAAGGTTCGGGTCCAAATTTCGCTCTACAAAAGACCTCGGATGGGCCTTAGGAAGGTCAAAACAGAGCCTCAAAGGGATGCTGAAAATTCTCAAACTAGGCCTCAGGAAGGCCGAGAAACAAATCTCAGAAGTGACTGCCTTAGAGCCCCGAAAATTTCCCTCAGTGAGGCTGAATAAGAGCCTCAAACACTAGTGCAAAATGTGCTCAAACAAAAGGTCTTTCGTCAGCAAAAAATCGCCACATAATATATAGAAATTAAGTCAAAGATCCTTCTTGAAACTCGACCTTCTCCAGATCTTTAATCTACCTCAGCCTCATACTGCTCCTAATTGATTTTACCTCAAATCCACTGAATCTTCTTACCACGCCCACAACTAAGTGTGATATATAGTGGTTGGGAGGGGGGCCTATATTGGAGCCAACCTTAACAAATTGTAAGATTTTCCCTTTTGAAAAGGCACGTCTTTTGCATGAGTTGACATAAAGGATTTTCTATTAGGCCAACTGTTGGCATTATGATTCAAGTGTTGTCCTTGATGGCAACTCACTCAGAGGTTGGTACAGGTGATGGCAACTTAATCAGAGGACAGATCTTAGTACAGCAGGTCAAGAAAGTTCATACACGTAGGTTCATTAAGCCCAAGTCGCGTATACACGCTAGTTCACTATATACCAAGTCGCGTGTACGCAGGTTCGCTATATACCAAGTAGGGTATACACGCAGTTTCATGAACGGAAAAGAGCGTACATGTCGGAAAGCTTACTTTTGGTCCGTGGTAGTTAGTCCTTGGAATTTGTGCCTATGGTTTTGGACCATGGAGTCTCGACAGACGTGTTGATCCCTAGTATTGAGTTGATGGTATTGGGTTACTATGGTTTTGGACCGTGGTATTGTGAAGGGCCTAAAGCTATATAAGGAGAAAGATCATTAGGCCAAAGTGTGAGTGTGTGAGTGATGAAGATCTGAGGAAGTGTGAGATCCAAATGCTGGTTATGGGTTGGTGATCTGAACCAAGGTTTCACTCATGTGGAGGATGATGAATGATGGAACGAGATCTCAAGGCTTGGAATGATTATCTTCATATGGTTTGACTGTGGATAGACTAGATCTACTGACGCATGTTTATTATTATGATCTAGGTATGTTTTGATGTCTGATATATCTGCGGAGTTTTAAGCTTGAATTTGCAGATCTGTACGCAGGTTGGTTTTGGTAAAAGTGCGTATACACGCAGGTTGTGTTCATCCAAGTAGCGTATACAATGTGAAGTAAGATATTTGAAGATGGAGTTGGATCTGGTTGTTGTTATGATGATGTTGACAGGGTTTCAGTGATTCAGTATTGGGTGTTTCAGTTATTGATGATGCAGGTTGTACTACAATGGTGATTGTCTTATGGATCCAGTATGAAAATGTATGAAACGTGGTCCCGGGAAGATCGTAGGCCGGCACCTACGTACTGGTAAACATATCAGCCAGTACAAGAGCCAGGGGGTTGTAGCTCCCTTCCAGGAGCAGCTGGAAAACGAGTGAAGGTTGTAGCCTTCTGTAGGGTTGGCACCTACGTACTAGTAAATGGATCGGCTAGTACAAGAGCTATGAGGGTTGTAGCCCTCTGCAGGTTGTAGCCTGCGTGCTGGTAAAGGACTGCACCAGTACATTGTAAAAGAAGTTTCTTATTAAAGAAGAAAGAGACGAATTGCAGCAGGTGGTTTTCACCCACATTGGGTTTCCACCTTATATCATGGTGTTCATGTGTGTGGCTTTTATGTGATGATCTGTTCTGTTATACTGCACCTGTTTACTGTCAATGTGGTTAATAATGTTCTGATGCATTTACTGAAGATAAGCTAACTGAATCATAAGATTTCTGGATATATGCTAGTTGCTTTAGACACAGTAGCGTGTACACGCAGGTTCACTTAACTAAAGTAGCGTATATGTTTCTGAGCATGAAATTTGAAAAGTTTTATTGATCTGATAATACTGATTCACCCCCCCCCCTCTCAGTATTATTTCCAACACCAACCTATGAGAGGAGACTTTTTGCCTTTCAAAAAGTTAATCTTTTTGTCTTCAAAAAATATTTCATTTGCTAGAGCCGACAAGTTTTTTCACTATTGATATTATTATTTTTAATTTGAAATGGCACAGTCATGATCTTAGTGAAGCAGACTTTTATCCAAAGAATAAACCTTCCTGAGAAAGCCACATTGAACTTGGTGGACCATAATTTTCTTGAAAGAAAGCCAAACTTATCGAACCAATATTGCCTTGGTTCTTAAATCAACAGGATTGAAATTTGACCTAGGGACATACCCATTCACATGGGGCACCATTTCATGCATTAGGGCAAAACTTCAAATCAAGATATCTTTGCAATCATGAAGATCCACATGCGTGCCACCTATCAAACGAAATGGCATGATAAGGGCAACATAACTAGAGTGGTCTTGTATCCAAATTCATTGTCCTTTGCACACATCTCATCAAACAAGTGCAAGAGCATCTTAGGGTTTCTCCATCTTTGTCAATGGACCATTCACCCTTTGACGTCAATGACAACTTCTTCCAACATCACTAAGGTAGGACATCACCTTTGCATGGATGGCTCATCTTTTGGATCTCCAACACCTTGGGAATTTGAGGAATCTAACACATGGGTATTGTCCAACTGAATTCTAAAATAATTTTTGATGTAAAGTTTGCCTCTGCATGCCAAGTTTTTCAGGTTGTTTTGCCACCTTTTGACTGCTATTTCTGAATAATTGCTTCATCTTTTGCCAAAAATTTTACAAGGTATGTCATCTATACATTATTCTGAGCAATTTGACACCTTGTTGACTTTTTGACCTCAGGACCCCATGCATTGGGAAATGTGCACTGCCATGGGAAACATGAAATGCTAGGAACTATGAGACTGCCATGTTGAAAACTATATGATGAATACCACTCCAAAGCCAAGGATGCATACAAACTCTACGACACATGACCATGTGACAAGACATAGGTGCACAAGGTATGGGATGGCTGGCCCTACAACTATGATCACCCCTACAGAATCAAAGGCTCCCTCAAACCATGAGTCCCAGCGATATCGACTCTTAAATCCTCCTACCCTATCCAAGACAAAAGGAGATAGGATAATAGGCCTAGGATATCCTAATACATAACCTCACATGGCATACAACGCTATCATCATTTGGATTTACAATGGCGTTATCAAAATGAGAAAAAAAGACCCTATGAGTATGTACCCCTGTTGAAATGAGGGGTAACAGTGCCACAGCATATACCACAGGACAGCTAACCACCTTTGCTCAATCCATGTTGATAGTGACTTCTAAAATAGGAAACTAGCATAAAACTTCCCTATTAGAGATTTACCTAACATTTCCAACACCCGACTCATAGTTACATATTCACCCAAAACTACCTTAGGTTTTGACTTCACCAGTTTTATACACTTCCTTACTTTTTTCCTTGCAGTCACCACCAGCCTATACGCATATACAACAGGACAGCTAACCACCTTTGCTCAATCCATGTTGATAGTGACTTCTAAAATATGAAACTAGCATAAAACTTCCCTATTAGAGATTTACATAACATTTCCAACACCCAACTCATAGTTACATATTCACCCAAAACTACCTTAGGTTTTGACTTCACCAGTTTTATACACTTCCTTACTTTTTTCCTTGCAGTCACCACCAGCCTATTACCAGTATTTATGTCTCCTTTCAGAACCTTATCATCTGCCTCTGATGCCACTTCCCTCTATGGTATACATTTCTTCAAAACTCCTGATTCAATGAATCTTTCGAGTCAGACGTCAGTGCCACTATGCCCCCTTTCACTTGTTGGCTTTTATCACCATAAACCATCTCCTCTGTCACAGTTAAAAACTCAGATAACTCTGCCCCTCCATTTTCTGCAATACCATTTGTTTTCAAACCCTAGAATCCTTGGGAGGATAACATGTCATATCACATTCCTTTATTGAAGTCACTTTTGATTCCTCGACTATCCCACTCTCAATGCCACCATTGCTCCTTGACAAATCCCCCAGACCTTCGTTTGCCAAAGTCTTTCTGTGGTGGTTCATCCCTATGCCACTTGCTTTAGTACTTAGACTTTGTGAATCATCAGGTTTACCTCCATTAGAGAATATTTGTAAGATTTTGCTTGGATCTAACAAAGAGTCTACCCCATCCACTTACAGCACTATGCTATCCAAAACCCTGAATTGCCATGAATCCCCTTCTCTTGCTCCATTGTTCAGCCTTTGAAACATATACTTTGTTGAACCTAATGGCGTCTCTTATCACATTTTTTCCAGTAGTGAATCTTTCTGCATTTCATTGTTGCCAAATTCAACCTTGAACATGAACCAGGTGACTTAGTATGCAAGTATGGATCACAGAAACCCACAAAGCATCCACAAATGCCAGAAAAGGAATTGTAGTTATTTAAAGATCTCTGGGTACCTTTTGTAAGGAAAATAATTGCTCTATAGCTAAATCTGTCCAATGCCACAAGCGTGTAGTAACAAAGCTGCTGAGTGTCCAACAAGATATAGTCATGCAGATTTTGTTTCCCCAGGGTCATGTCATTAAATAACAAAAGTAAATTAAGTATTCCATTATAGAACACTTGATTTGGATTTGCTTGGCCAAGGGACCTTCATATGGCGGAGAAACACTTTTAGCACAAAGGCCACTGGATACCACAAAATTTATAAGTTAAATGATCTTCTGCTCACAGTAACTGTTTTGCTAACTATTCACAGTCACTTATAGATATGAAAAACACTTGCAATAAATTGAAAATAGAAATATTTACGTCAAAATTGACACAGAGGAAGAAAAGCTACCCTCAGTCTGGAAGCTTAACAAAGAATGATGAAAAATATATCTGCAATCACAATGTCAAGTTCCTTAGATGGAAATGGCCACATTACAAAAGCTAATAATATTTCACGCATCAAATGAGGTTTGTGCGAGATCCAGTTTTCCTGTGTTCTCGATTCACATACAATATAACAGTTCAACAATTCAAAGAAACTAACAACTTTTGAATCTAATTCAAAGGTACACCGTACAGCAACCAGAAGTATCACTTCAAAAAGATTAGCTTACCTTAGGATAATATGCAGGCCCAGATGGTAGCTTGGAAACAATCCAATTCTTTACATCCTCTACTCCATGTCCATACTTGGCACTTATGGGTAGAATATGACCTGCTCCACCAAATTTTTCATACCACTACAAACACAGTATAAGTGTAATGTAGCAATAACTGTGTTTCTGGAATCCAAAATGAGAAGAGTCTATGTATAAACACAGATTGCATCTGCCACCTTAAGACTTAAAATGTTCCCATTTTCAGATATAAGCCTACAAAATTACTCATTATGTGAAATAAATCATGATATCTATGCCACCATCAATGTTTACCTCCATTCTCTTTGCAATTTCACCAGGCTTGATAAGGTCCTTTTTGTTTAATATCAGCAACGTCGGTGGTTTCTCCTTGAGATCTTTTCCATCTTCTTCAAACAGGTCATTTACCTGAATTTCAAACACTAGAATCAATGAAAAAATAGATATACAGTTTCTTTTCAATTTTCTAATGAATATAGTCAAAGCGTACCTTTTCTGGCATCTTGCAAACATCAACTACTATCAAAACACAATCTGCATTGCCAGTTGCAGAATGCACATTCTTCATCATCATGGCATCTAATTTGTGCATTTCTTTTTTAATCACACCAGGTGTGTCATATAGAACCATCTGCAAATTTGCAAACCGACAAAAATCAGTCCAACAAATTATATTCCCCACCTGACTCAAATTTGCATATTTATACTTGGAACATAAACATAAATTTGAGGATACTCGCGATGTCGTTTAAATCATATATCTGAACTCATTGAAAGTTTACAAATTTGTGAGTCTTGACAAAAATAAAAGTTAATGCAATGACTAAATTTGGCCCTGGCATTTTTTCACTCCTGAGAAATTTGTAAGACTCACGAGTGTTTCCAATAGTTTCTGAAAATAAGTTTCAAATCCAATGAAATAAATAATGCAATGACCATATTTACCACTGGATTTCTTTCAAACACCAAATTCCCTCAACATTTGACAAGCTAAACAATATTTGTAAGCTAGGAAATGACCGAGACTAAAAAAGGTTACTGTACCATACAGGGTACTTTTTAATATTTATAATATACCACAGATTCGGATTTTACCAAGGTTTGATATCATTGATGCATAGAATTTTTAATTGAAATACTAACTTTTCGAAAGGCATTTTTTAACTTTAATCAGAACTCCAATCAACCAAGGTTTAACCAATTGAAAATTAAACGGTCTTGCTATTATTAGCCAACCAATAACTAGCTTAACAACATAGAGGTGTCTACTTATTAAACTCTATCATTATGATTAAGGAAGATACCATATATTTCTAGTTTTATCTGGTAGTTGCATTGTCATGAGAGGAAAGACATTAAAAAAATCACTTCTAATTATTAAGAAACAAGTTTTGAACGGTGAAATAGGAGCCTGAAGAATGAAAGAAAACTAGATCATCACAATCATCAGAAACCTCTAGTTTAATAATAAACAAAATTTATATGTGTAAGCCTCTTAAGAGGATCTTTCAGAAATCACAACAATAATGTCAATGTAAGATTCCGCCTTGACAAACTTCTGATTTTTCTTTAAAAAATTCTGAGTTTGTATAAGTTCTTCTGTGAGACCTTTCTTTGAACAGTTTGTGTGAAAACTGCTGTAGGTGTTTTCTTAATAATTTTCACTTCAGAAAATATATATAGTGGACAAATAACATCCAAATGAGGCCTCTAAAGAGTCAAATATGATATCTTCATTACTCAGAAAATTACTCACAGCCATTATACATAATTTTGGCCATATTATTATCACAATACCACAGTAAAAAGATGTAGGATTCCCTCCTGTATATTCTCTTAATTTCTGAGTCTGTGTGAAGGTTACAGTGATCCCTTTTGCAAATCAGTTTGATATCTGTTGGCTGTAGGTGCACAATGTTCCACTATATTTCCAGTTAAATGATAACAAAACCAGACAATTGAGCTCAAGTGGTTATATATACCATTCACAATTATTCAACAAGGAATACACTACTATTAAACACCATGTGATGAGGAATTGAACATCTTTCATCAAGGAGAATAACCCAGAATTGTAACAGCCATTAACTCATTCATATACAGGCATATAAATAACTGATATAATGCATAGAACTTAAGTTTGGAACCTGGAATGTGCTCTGGCAACAGATCTGGAAACAATAGTTCACTTGGCGTGGATATCAGCTCCTTGGTAGTGAAACAGTCAATAGGAATGGATGCATACACAATTATCAGACCTTTGGAACAATGCTCCAACACTTGTATAGGATATACGTTGCCCAGAAATTGATACACAGGTTCACACTGTACCCAGGTCTTTGTATCAGCACCAAGCCATTCAAATATGTCCCTGAGGTAATACGCATACCCTCCAGTAAAGCTACAGCAGCAAATAAAGGTGAGGAAATGGCTTTCGAACTCCTCAATATGATTTTCAGAACTCGTGGGCCCACACAGCAATAGAATGCAGCCTCTTTGGGGATTAGTTTGTGCCCAGATATGAAATACAACCTGCCTGAGACAGTACTTCACCCTTGCAAACCAACATTCCATGGGGACTCCCCCCCCCCTCCCAGGGTCTAGTTTCCTCGCTCCCCCGCGCTCCGGGGACTTGGGGACGAGTAGGGGATGATTCCCCATGCCCCCAAAAATGAGGAAACTCAGGGGGACGTGCCAGGGAGTCGTTTCCCTTTCCTGAGGTTCCTGAGGGGGCGTTTCCGAAAAAGGGGACGTGAGGGGACATGGGGGGGCGAGGGGGGACGAGAGGGGACGAGGGGGGGCGTGGGGGAACGTGGCACACATTTATGCAAAAAAAACTGATTTTAATTAACTTAACCCTAAAACTAATCTTTAATTAACAGTTAAACTAAGCGTAGGGTTTTGGAATTCAGCTGTTTCATGTTATAAAACGGCAGGGTGAACACATAACAACACACACAGCCTTCGCATGCTATGTGTGTTGTTATTCCTAGATCTGATCACTCCCATGCATGGAATCTCGATGGCATCTGTTGGAGCATTGCAGATTGTAGAATGGACCCTTGATATGGCTATCACATTGGTAATGCGATTTGGTTATTTGCAAGAATTCCGGAGTGCACATATTAGACAGAATTGAAGACAGATCTTGAAGATTTCTATCACTATGAACCGTCGGCCCTGTGATTAAACAAATTCTGAGTTTGATCCAAACAAATTCATTTATCAGTGGTTGCTGCTCAATATTACCCTACACATTCTGTGAGGAGATCATCCCTGAAGTGGTTACTCATAAATGCATCTCTGCTTCTCTCAAAGCTTGGCTCTTCAAGATTCACTATGGATGATCAACATCAGAGGCTCCCTCTTGTGAAGAATTCAGTTTGTGACGATAAGAAATATTAGAAGGCAAAGAAGTTCAGCATCAAATTAATTTAACTTTTGTGTGGTAGTGCTTGCTTTCTAAAAGACACACCGATCACGTTGAAGTATTTTTTATTTCTCTAAGTAACCCTAACTGGTGTCTTACAAGTATCTGTATAATCAAGTTACAGTAATCCTTGAGGTCATTGTAATTTGAATTTAAACAAGAGTTTCCAAGTAAAGGAGCAGAAGTTGTAATACATATATCCAAATTGTCAGATATGGAAGCTAAAGGTTTAGATTGCAGATTTTTGGAGTTATAATAGAAGTATGAGTAATGTTCTAGACACAAATGTGCATCAGTGGACAGAGGCATTAGCATCTTGTTATGCCATCAGGAGTCTGCACAACAGTCACTCTTCAACAAGGATACAATTGACAATAGAATTCACACGAGCATAACACAACATTGTTGTTTTGTATATCCTTGTAATTGATACTATGTACAGATGGGCAAAACTCACCAATGATTATAGCAGTTTGGCCTAGAACTGAACAGAGTTGCCTTGATAACATATTGTTGAAGTTGCAGAGGACAGAAGTGTTAAGATTCTGAGATTAAGATCTTTTATTGATAACAGAGATGCAGGAAGAATAGATCTACAGTGATCTTCTACAACGACATTGTTGAGGTTTGCTGTGTATTATCAGAATGCTGAAGATGGTGGTATTGCTGTCTTTGTATTTTGTTATAATGTATGATCATTGATGTATGATTATAAATTAGAATTTTAAATTTATTATTTTATATGATATTAGAAATTTAGATAATGATATACATATCAATGTTGCACGAAGCGGGAGCGAAGCGGAAGCGCGGAGCGCGGAAGCGTCATTTTCCAAAAAACTAGGAAGCGAAGCGTCCGCGGAAGCGTCTGCTATATATATATATTTTTTTATATTTTTTTGCATTTATACTCAAAACAAACATCCCAAATACCAAATTAATTGTAGAAGACATGAAAACATGCATATTTTTGCATAAATCAAGATAGATATGGCATCCATGATTCCATTGTAGTTACTAGTATGTACAACAATCATCTATATTCTAGCTATTACAAACATACATCAAATTTTTAAGCATATTATAAAACATAAAACATTTAAGCATATTATAAAACATAAAACATAGAGCATATTATGATTTATCTAGCAAGTGAGCAACTGTCAACATTTGTCATGTCCAAAATTCAAATAATAATGTTTACAAAATATGTCACTTGGTCACCGCCAAGCCAAAAAGGTTCAAAATTCAAATTCACAAGTCTACAAGTCTAATGAGTAATCTATGACAAAAAGAAGTAGATTGTGAATATATCTACTAATCTCTCCTCCTTCCACCACGAATAGAACGTGATGGCGGGCCTCCACGTGGTGGCAATGAAGAAGATGGTCCCTGTGTAAGTCGTGGCACTGGAACTGATGAAGAAGAACCCCCTGCTGTTGGTGTTGAACCATGAACCTAGGAACCAAGGGACCAGATGGGGGTGGGGGTGGTGGCATATCAACACGGTCATCATCATCCTAGAATCGCTCAAAAAATTCATGCAAAAAAAAAAAAAACACTAGTTAACAAAAAAATTAAAAACATGAATTAGAGAAATGCTTTATAAGGGAAAATTGGAAAATTCATACCACAATGGACATACCTGGATAAGAGCATCCTCTAATTGCTCTAGTCGCAACACTCCATCCTCCAAATTGGGCTCCTCTGGATTCTTGTCCCAAATCAACAAGTCTTTATTAGACTTTGCATCTTCACAGTAATGGGACAACAATCGCAAGTTGTAATGAACATAAACCAAGCTCTCTGCCCGGTCTAAATTCAACCTGTTCCTTTTAACACTGTGGATGAAAGAATAAGAGCTCCAACACCTCTCTGCAGAAGAAGTGTTTACCACCTGTGATAGCACCCGCAATGCCAAACTCTGTAGAAGTGGAGTAGCCCCTCCATGCATGTTCCACCACTCAAGAGCAGAAAAAGTCTCTCGATCTTGAATTGCATGCATGCTCCCAAATGGACCAGTGTTGAGCGTATAGTTGCTCACCTGTCTCCGTACCAATGCAGCCTCCTCATCATCAGGGATTAATCTACTCAATGCAGCCATATATTTTTCGTGAACCTCTTTATCTTGGTGTGGTTTTTTCCTGCTTCCCCCCCAGGTGCTGGTGTTGAAAGCCATGATGGATGATAGTATTTAGGTGTCAAAACATATGCTAATGCATGCAATGGAATATTTAGCATTTCCCATCGGTTTTGCACCTCTTCACGAATATAATTGTACAAGGTGGTATCTCTAGGCTCAACAATGTCTTTAATCTGCCCCAACATGCTATCCATTTGCTCATACACCTCCCCAATTACTGGTCGATCTGAATCTGCAAACTTGATCATGTAATAAATTGGTTTGGTGAATTGCAAAACATATTTAACCTGTGACCAAAAGTAACTGTCAAGAACAGTGTCCTTGACTACATTAGCACCATCTGTGTCAGTGTTAATTTCATCCCATGTTTCAGCACACACCAGATTAGTTAAAGCTTGTCTCACCCTCACTAGCCGCCTAAAGGTGAGGTAATAACTAGCAAATCTTGTCTTTGCAATTTTAAGCAATTGCAACTTGGAGTAAGTGCCATAGAAGTAGTTTACCCTTGTATGCCCTGTGATGAATTTAATGAGCTGCTTCCCTTTCCTGTAAACCTCAGCAATCCACCCACAATCTTTGTGTTTCACAATATCATGCATCAAAAGGTTCAATGTGTGAACCAGGCACCCAGACCAAAAGATGTGTGGATGAGTACGCTCAATAATTTTTCCTGCTGCCTTACAATTTGCTGCATTATCTGTGATCACTTGAACCACATTATTCGGACCAACATCTTTGATTGATTTCAATAGGAGATCTGCAATGTTTTGTGCAGTTGCACTGATGGAGGAGGAGTCATGACATGCAATAAATACTGCACCACTAGAAGAAACACCAAGAACATTTATCAAATGTTGGTTTCTAATATTTGTCCACCCATCTGATACAATGGATACCCCATAATCCACCCACTCATGTGTAAAACGTGTCAAAGCTCTTTGAACCTTAGCTTTTTCTCTTTCTAATAACACTGTTCTAGCTTTCTCATAGTTGGGGGCCTTGTATCCTTTTGGGGCTTCATTGATGGCCTTTACCATGTCATGCCAATAGGGAGAGCGAAGCACATTGAATGGTACACCGCAAGCACAAAGAAAACGGACTATCTTTCCATCCACATCATCCCTCCCAGCAACATTAAGGAAATCCCCTATTGTTTTTCTACCTCCAGAGGTTGCAGAAGTACCATGAGGAGATGGGCAACTACCAAATTTAGAGGTTGCACTTGATTCAGAATGAGTTTTTTGTTTCTTGTTTTTTTGTTGTGCAGCCATCTCTATTTGGATGTATTTTTGTCTTTGTTCACTTGAAATGTTTGGGCAAATGGTTACCCCCACAGAACCCTTTTTTTCATCACTGTCCAGCACCCCACAAAGATGCCTCCTCAGACGGGTATATGAACCCGTATATGGTTTTCCTCCATGACAACCATGAGGGCACAAAAATTTGTAAGATCCACCACCCTTTCCCCCTTCAAGTTTGGTCACATAGTTCCACAAGGGATTTGATGTACCTTTCCCATCTTGTGCTTCAGTGTCCCCTTCAAGTTCATCCCCTTCCTCTTCAAACCCTTCCTCCTCATCATACATTGGGTCACTACTATTAGGACCAAGTTCATCCCCTTCCTCTTCCCCTCTATTCCTCACCCTTGCCATCATTAAAACCAAGAGTGGAATGATACATAGAAGCCAAAAGAACACCATCTTGGAATATGGATATAGGTGGTGGACAACCTGTAAATAAAGGAGCAAGTAGAAACAATGGGAAAGAGTAGGAGAGGGAGGAGAAAAATACAATTTTTTTTTCAAAAAAACAAGGGAGTTTGGGGTTTGAACTTACCTCTTTAGCTCTTGTAGATGAAGTCCTCCAAGCTCTTGCTCCAAGCTCCTCCTCCTTCTCCTAGCTCCTCCTTCTTCACTCCTCCAAGCTCTCCTCTCTTCTCCTCTCCTTTCCTCTCTTCTCTTCTCCTCTCCTCTCTTCTCTTCTCCAACTCTCATAAACTCAAAGTGAGAAAATGAGAAGAGAATGGGGGCTTTATTCTTTTCTAAACTCACCCTAAACTGACCCTAACCCACCCCCTCATGCTTAGTTAAGTTAAATTTTAAAAGAAATTAAAAAAAAATTATGTTTATTTTGCTGCCCCGCGGGTTGCGCCCGGGTTGCGTGCGGGTTGCGCCCGGGTGGCGTGCGGGTGGCGTGCGCTTCCGGGCAGGTTGCGTGGCGCCACCTCTTGCCCGAATCGCCTTCCGAAGCGCGATTCCGGGGGCAACGCAACCTATATGGCAGGAATCGTTTTTAAAACTAGGAATCGCGCCACCTAAAATTCGGAATCGCGCTTCTTTTGGAGATTCCGGAACGATTCCGCACGGGTCGCGGTTCCGGGTTAGGATCCGGGGGGGGGGGCGATTCCTGCAACCCTGATACATATCAAGATCATGCTTTGCAGCTTTTCAATTCAAACCAAATTGTCATAGTGGACTCAATTAATAAATTATATTTTATATTTATAAGTTTTTAAGACCCTGACGCTCCCCCACGTTTCCTAAAAAATGGTGGGGAGCTTTTTCTTAGGCTGCTCCCGCGCCCCCTCGCACCCTCGACCCCTTGTCCCAGAACCTTGGTGGAACATTGCTTGCAACCCATACACTACAGCCATTGAGTGATACGCAGCCCAGATAGAAGGGAGACTCAGTTAGTGGTGAAGTGTGCTCTCAGCTGTGACTGTAAATTAGAACTGTTCCTCCCAAAAGGTGAATCGAACCACCAGCACCTTAAAATATCCTTCACGCTGTGAGCAGCACCTTAAAAACACAAACTCGACCTCTGCTTGGCTAAGGGACTCGATTTCCAAGGCTCAGATTTGAGCTTGTGTGCTCAGACTTTCATGAAGTTCTTCTACCTGCCAAAACGATATAGAAATACCAACTAAGCTCCTAAAATCAACTGATAAAACTTGGGTACCTCAATATTTCTTGCAAATCTTGTTCTCCACTGAAGCGCAGTGGTGAAATCTGAGTGATTTCACTCACAAATCCCAAACTAGGGTGTCTCATTGCAACACTGAAGTCTGCTATGGCAAATAGGGTTCCAAACCCTCAGCTTCTCCTTCAAACTCTCTCCAAGAGCTCTTTCTCCAAACTCACACATAATGCATGAATGAGGAGAGTCTCCTCATTTTCCTTATTTAATGAGTTTAGGGTTGTCTTTTCACCTTCACCTTCCCCTTTTTTCTTTTCTTTTTGTTTTTTTATAACTCACTTACCTTTTCCCTCCAATTAAATATTTAAAAGCGATTTTCCTTTCTTTATTTAATAAAGTGACTTTTATAAACTAATTAAAGTCACTTTTAATGCTAGAAAATGCCTAATTCGCCTCTATGGTCACACTGGCCACCCAAAGCCCCTTTTTATCATTCTGCCCTGTAGATATTTTCACCCCAATTCCAACGAGCTATTACACTAAGGTGTTTCTCCAAGTAATCAGCCTGAAACAACACCTTAAGCATAAATAATTAAAATATGCCTGTTATTAACGCCATTTTACGAAAATCGTCGGAATGCAACAGAACCAAGAGCAAACCATGCAGAATTGATCTCGATGATGAAATATGGTAAGCGATCCCAGTCAGACCCATAAAACTCCTCTAAAACCCTCTGGGCCCACCAATGGAGTAATCCTGCTCCTATGACCAGGCTGACACAAGCTCTGGAAAACCCTCCTAACCACCTCACCTAGTAATCCAAAATTTGGGGACATTACAGTCTCCCCTCCCCAAAATTGCTTGCCCTCAAGCAATGCCATCGCATGTTGTCGCTCCACAAGTTGATCCAAATGAATACCAAGGTCCCAAACCATCCTAGTCATTGTGAAGCATCTCTTGCTCCACTCACTCACCAACAAGGAATAGACACTAGAGGCCCTCTGCATACTGCCAATAAGTAGAGCATCTTGATAATGTGAAAGTCCAACCAACTCCTCAAGAAGCTGCTCTACCAGAAAACCAATCTCGTGCACCTCACGAGTGAACTCCTGAAAGTACCTTCCAAAACCTACTAAAAAGGATCCTCGCCCACAGGAACTAACCACTACCACCTCTGATACCCCCAATGAATCACTGAGAAGTGAAACGCCCTCTACTAAATTGAAGTCCAATGGAAGATCTGAGTGATCTTCCCTTGTAAAGACCAACTCACCCATAATGGTGGTTGAGTTGTCAAGTATTGTAATGCCAAGGTCCCATGCTAATCCCAAAGTAAATTGCCATGTTGTCGTTGCGCCACTCTAATCATAACTAACTGTTGCAGCAAAGCACTGCTAATTGTTGGCACCCATCCGTGCCCTATCACTGATCCCTATATGCAACCAATAGATGGACACCATGTATCAGGAATCAATCTAGTGCACGCTAAACTGCCCTACTCCTGCCTAATCACACATCGGACTATGTTATCCTATCTCTTGATGATGTACTCAATTATTCCCTGAAGCCCACATGTCTTCCTGTAAAAAAGGCCTACCATCCACTGTGCCTCATGCACGTACAATGCCTCGAAATGTCCTACAGAAGGTGTGTCATGCAACTCTCTCCTAATCATCTCCCTAAGTGTGTAGTAAGGGGCGGGACATATGTTGCCTCTGCAATGGGTCACGCCATCCCTAATCATGTATCTATCAACTCGCGCTCCTACCATATGCCTCAGCTAGGAAGTCATTATCCTGTCCATGATGCATTGTGTCTCACCCAACTGTCTCAGGTGACCCCCGTGTGTCCTATTATATGTGATGAGAGCATCAAAGAGAAACAACAGAAGCGTTTGCAATAGTATGTTGGACTGGAAAGTGACCGATGCATGGGTCAATCCCAAAGGCGAGATCAAGAACCCATATGGATACCCATGGGTAGTCCTGCGAGTATCCTGCTCTCTGACTCTAATCAGGTGATGCTCCAATTGAAGATCAAACTTCGAGGAATGAAATGCTCCTTGATGCTCATCCATCCACTCATCGATCCCAGTTAAGCCGGGCCCATTGGTATGCCTGATGTCCCAATCAATCTGTCTCCCCAGAAGCAATGCTCTGAGATCTCGTTGTGCATCACCATACACCACTGCATAAAACCATGCATCATCGTACTCCTCTACATACCCCTGCACACCATGGCATATCCCTATACCCCACTGGCTATCCCCACCTGCTACTGACACACCCTGTACCGTTCGGTATCTCGCATGCGCCAATGTATCTGCCATCCTACTAGTGGACCAACCATGATGTAAGTCGTATCTCCTCTGTCCTGGTAGACTTGAGTGGCATGACTCCTCACATGTTAATGGGGATGTCACTGTTGTGCAAATCCTCGATGGCTCATGTGCCCAATACATCAGTGGAAGAACATCATTCCCATATACCACTCTATTTGGTGGCATACAAATGCCATCCCATCTGAATAACTCCTGTCGGGGCATGTTGACCACCCTGCAACCGCATGCATGAACGATGTGCCAAGACATCTCCCGAAGTATACACACTCCTACATCAAACCAACTCGCCAGTAGCGTTGACCATAACTCTGATGGAAGTGTGAAGGAACATGAATGCTTGGTCATTGGGCCAATCACCCTGTCAACACCATAGTCATCCTTCATACTTGGTAAATGATTGAAAACCCCACCTGGATCCCAATGCCAACTAGGGTTTCCAGTATCCGCTCCACTCATGTAAATTGAACCTAGATCCCAAATGGATGTATCCTCATCTTAAATGTGTATGTATCTACATCTCGTGGGTGTATAATCAGAAACCTCTGGAACATGCCTCTTTGCAAGTGTCAGTCAACCTGCGTCAATTCAACTCCATACAAAATTGGTCAACCTGCAACTCTAAATGCTTGAAGGGCCATCTGAGTGCTGCTCTTTAAGGACTCCTGGGAAATTTCAAGCTCATAAGTAAGCATGTCAACTTCCTCATCTTTCCCTACTAGTGCATCATGATATATCTCAGTAAGCATGAGTAGGTGATCTCTATTTGAAAGGAGGTATAGGTAGTTAGATTTCATCTCTACCAATGCCTTCCTGAGAGTCTAAAAATCTGCAAGTGAAGGCTCTCCTCCTAAATTGTCATGTGCCACTGCACTTCTCCAACAATAATCTATCACCAATACCAATGCATCATCATATTGCCTCGTGGCTGCCCTAATCTTGTTTGTGTCCATCTTCAATTGGTTTTCCAAGTTATAGGCATAAGTAGACTTGTGAGCAACATTTACCTCATCAACTGATGGGACTGAGTTTGCACCATCGACCCCTTGCCTGTTATCATCTTTGCACACCTCTTGGGAATCATCAACTGTTGTGGCCTCGTGATTTTCTTTGTACTCATCATCTAACTCAACAATCTCACTAAGTGATGACAAGCATTCTGTAGCAATTTTTTATTCCCTTTCATCCCAAACTCTCATTCCACCCTATTGGGGCGAACCTGTAATAGCTTCACTTTCAACGGGTGTGACTTTTCTCAATTCGTCCTAGAAAGTTTGTTTATGGTTTTCATCTTCAATCCTTGTTTCCTGGTCCTTAACTACCTTTTCATCTTTGGATTTGCTATTCCTTTTCCTATTTACTGCATTTGATGACACCCATGCTTCCATGTCCTCTATCACCTTTGCAAAGGTTTTGTTATAATTTCTAAATTGTTTGGCAAATAATTCTTCTTGACTTAGAAGCATTGTTCCCTTGTTATAAGCTGCCCTTTGAACCCAACAACTGTATCTTGACACCTTCAAAATAAAGTCCCCGAACTTGACTTTTCAAAGATAACCCACGGCTGAGCCAAGATCAATGCTTTAATACCACTGTAAGATTATGCCTTGACAAACTTTTGATTTTCGTTTAAAAAATTCTGAGTTTGTATAAGTTCTCTGTGAGACCTTTCTTCAAACAATTTGTGTGAACAGTAACACTACTGTAGGTGTTATCTTTTTAATTTTCACTTCAAAAATATATATAATGGACAAATAACATCCAAATGAGGCCTCTAAAGAGTCAAATATGATATCTTCATTACTCAGAAACTTAATCACAGCCGTTATACATAATTTTGGCCATATTATTATCACAATACCACAGTAAAAAGATGTACGATTCCCTACTGTATATTCTCTTAATTTCCAATAAATTTCTGAGTCTCTGTTTAGGTTATAGTGATCCCTTTTGCACATTAGTTTGTTATCTGTTGGCTGTAGGTGCACAATGTTCCACTATATTTCCAGTTAAAGGATAACAAAACCAGACAATTGAGCACAACTGGTTATATGTACCATTCACAATTATTCAACAAGGAATACACTACTATTAACCACCATGTGACGAGGAATTGAACATCTTTCATCAAGGAGAAGAAGTGCAACAGCCATTAACTCATTCATATACAGGCATATAAATAACTGATATAATGCATAGAACTTAAGTTTGGAACCTCGAATGTGCTCTGGCAGCAGATCTGGAAACAATAGTTCACTTGGTGTGGATATCAGCTCCTTGGCAGTGAAACAGTCAATAGGAACAGATGCATACACAATCATCAGACCTTTGTAACAATGTTCCAACACTTGTATAGGATATACGTTGCCCAGAAATTGATACACAGGTTCACACTGTACCCAGGTCTTTGTATCAGCACCAAGCCATTCAAATATGTCCCTGAGATAATACGCATACCCTCCACTAAAGCTACAGAAGCAAATAATGGTGAGGAAATGGCTTTCGAACTCCTCAATATATTTTCAAAACTCGTGGGCCCACACAGCAAAGAATGCAGCCTCTTTGGGGATTAGTTTGTGCCCAAATATGAAATACAACCTGCCTGAGACAGTACTTCACCCTTGCAAACCATATGCTACAGCCAGCCTGAGACAGTACTTCACCCTTGCAAACCATATGCTACAGCCATTGTGTGATACACAGCGGTGAAGTGTGCTCTCAGCCGTGACTGTAAATTAGAACTGTTCCTCCCAAAAGGTGAATCGAACCACCAACACCTTAAAATATCCTTCACGCTGTGAGCAGCACCTTAAAAAAAACAAACTTGACCTCTGCTTGGCTAAGGGACTCAATTTCCAAGGCTCAGATTTGAACTTGCGTGTTCAGACTTTCATGAAGTTCTTCTACCTGCCAAAACGATATAGAAATACCAACTAAGCTCCTAAAATCAACTGATAAAACTTGGATACCTCAATATTTATTGCAAATCTTGATCTCCACTGAAACACAGTGGTAAAATCTGAGTGATTTCACTCATAAATTCCAAACTAAGGTGTCTTGTTGCAACACTGAAGTCTACTATAGCAGTTAGGGTTCCAAACCCTTAGCTTCTCCTTCAAACTCTCTCCAAGAGTTCTTTCTCCAAACTCACACACAATGCACGAATGAGGACAGTCTCCTCATTTTCCTTATTCAATGAGTTTAGGGTTGTCTTTTAACCTTCACCTTCCTCTTTTTTTCTTTTCTTTTTGTCTTTTTATAACTCACTTATCTTTTCTGTCAAATTAAATATTTAAATGTTGATTTTTAATGTACCTTGGACAAGCGGTTTCTCATGGGTTAGTCTCTACCTAGGGAAAAGTGTCCAAAATAATTATTTTGCTAAGTGTGACTTTATAAAGTGAAAGAGACTTTATAAGTGGTAAAGTCAATGTTAAACTATAAAGTGAAAAGTGACTTTAGACATAAAGTACAATGTGGGTACTTTATTTAATGGGTAAGTTAAAAAATAAAAAGTGAGAATTAAATGCACATTTATTCTCATCCCTTGATCTAAAATGAATTTGAGCCATTAGATCTTAGGGTTGCCCAAAAGTCATTTAGGGAAACAAAAGGGGGAAAAGAAAAGAGATTGCATTCATTCTTCATGAGCAGATTGGAGAAAGGAGGTTGAGCAATGGAGAAAAGTTATGAAGGATAAATTTGTTGCAGCACGCTGAAGGAGTGATTTCTGAGCAAAGTTGGGCATGGAAATCAAGGCATAGAAGACAACAGAAGGTACAACATGAACAACATTTAATGTTGAGTTGCACGTCGTTTGAGAGAAGTTTTTGAAAAATCCGTACGGTTTGTACAGTGGTATGGAATCCATACAATACAGTCTGTACAGTACATATTTTCAGCTTCAAGTGGGCATGGAAATCGAGGCATAGTGGGCACGGTTTTCAAGGAATTTTGCGCTGAAGAGATCAGATGTATTTTGTTGTTTTGTGTATTTTTCTTGAACTTGAAAGATAAATAAATTTGAAGAGCTCTCTAACAGGTTTTCCCCGGAAAAGATTGAAAGGGTTTTCCCTAGGTCTAAGTTGACCAAAAATCTGCGTATTTTTATGTGTGTTGTTGGTTTGTTTATGTCCATATTTATTTTCAGCATGTGTTGACAGTCCCATGTGTTTTAATCTGAAAATTTCATTTACACAATTCTATATGTTGAATGTATGTTTATGGGAAAGGGCATTTAACTGAAATTAAAACTAGGTTGGGATTGCAGGAAACTTTTTAGTCATCGAATTTCAACATTAAAAACACTTTTCCTTTCTTTATTTAATAAAGTTACTTTTATAAACTAATTAAAGTTACTTTTAATGTTGGAAAATGCTTAATTTGCCTCTATGGTCACACTAGCAACGCAAAGCCCCTTTTTATCATTCTGCCATGTAGATCTCTTCATCCTGATTCCAATGAGCTATTACCCTAAAGTGTTTCTCCAAGTAATTAGCCTGACACAACACCTTAAACATAAATAATTAAAATATGTCTATTATTAACGCCATTTTAAGAAAATCGTCGAAATGCAATAGAACCAAGAGCATACTGTGCAGAATTGATCTCGATGATGAAATATGGAAATCAATCCCAGTCGAACCCATAAAACTCCTCTAAAACCCTCTAGGCCCACCAATGGAGTAATCATACTCCTCTGACCAGGCTGACACAAGCTCTGGAAAAGCCTCCTAACCACCTCATCTAGTAATCCAAATTCGAGGACATTACAGTGAACTAGTACTTTTAATAACTTATATCATCTTCCAACACTTCTAAGGACTTACTACTATCCAGAAGGTATTATAATGGCAAAAAAATGATGTGTGTTATTTCAGAAGATATTTTCAGACTGTTTATATTCAGATAAGAAAACAGCGCACAACATCAAGGAGTAGCTTCTATACAATTACAATCAAGAAGTCGCAATCTTCAATAATAAGTTAATGAATCCTGTAATTTTGCAAAAATTGGAATTCATATACAGGAAACAGTAACTGAAGATTACATTTCATTCATTTGGTATAACTGAATTTACGTTCATTATTTTATACAAAGAAAATAAGTATCATGTGTCAATTAAGTGCATTTATTATCAAGTATATAATTTTATCCTACCCTAGCAAAAGTAGAAGAAAAGTAAGGTCTTGATTTCCTTCTTAACATTTTTATACTCTTTTGCAAATATAAAGTGTTTCTAATTTGAGTCACCCCTATTCGGTAACAAATTAGAGACTTGCCTGATTTTGCTTAGTCATTTAAGAATTCCTAATATTCTTTAAATCTTATGAGTTTGTTCAGTAAATCTTCAAGTGGAAGATATCTTTAAGATTTGGCAATTTATTTGGGCATGTCTTTGTTGATTTTTGGTAGCATCGGATGTGCTCTAACCATGAAAATTGGTGGAGAGGCTAAAGCACATGAGATCTCCAAGACCTAGAAATCGTTTGGGGAAATTCCACCCGGATGGAGAGATATTAAAATAATTAATATTTTTAATGCGACCCTAAGTCTAAACTTAGGAAAATTAAAATATTAATGGGTATTAATATAAAACTGGGTGAGAATATTCTAAATGACATGGATCAAGCCAAATCTAATCTTAGTTGTTGATTAGGGACTTAATCTCGGCCATTGAAGACTCAACAGGAAAAGTATAAGAGAAGGCTTGAGAGTCAGTTGGAGATACACCAAGAATTGATCAGTCGGTTCGATTTTCTTGAGTGGGTTTTTGCTGAGAGAATCGAGCTAGTGATATGTTGCAGCGAGGGGTAGTTCGGCACGAGGCCAAGAATACATAGCAGAGAGGCAGATATAGTGCCAGAGAGACAGCGCAGAGCCTGGAGAGGTTGATGCAGAGGTAGTTGGGAGCTACACAGAGGCTGAAGAGGCCAGCATGGGTGACGTAGAGGGTCTCAGAGCTAACGCAAAGAACCAAGCGGCTGACGCAAAGGCTTCAATAGTTGCACAAAGGCTAGTAGAGTTGACGCAGGGCCAAGAGGCAGCGCCGGAAGATTTTCGTGGGGCAGACTGGGTGTTGGTGAGCCAAGAAGGGTGACGCAGTCCCTGCAGAGTGACGCAGAGCAGCAGAGAAGCTTGGAGCAGCTTTCGTTGTCCAGCTAAGGAGCTGCAATTGTTGTTGTGGGATCGTTCATCCGGTGATTGATCAACCGAAATATCTGTCTCCGAGGAGAGGTACTACTGCCAAGGACATTCTCTGTTGGGTGAGCCATTTCTGGCACCCCAGTTGTATTCAGAAACTGCATAATAATAAAACCCTAATATTTGTTGCATTGGTTTTCCCGCATTGGATTTTTCCGAGAACGATTGTCCAAAAAGAACGGTGTCCCTCGTGTGTTTGTCTCAGTTATTTCAGTTGTTGATCTGTATATGAGTTAAGGCTGCATTTGTGCTTATTTTCAATATTTATATTTATAAATAATTTATTAATAAAAAAAACAAGTAGGAGAAAACAAACCAAATAATGCAGTAGGGATTTCTAACGTGTCAGACTTAGAAATTTCAACAGTCTTTAGTCCTGTGCGATATAAAATATTACTTCATACACTCCTGAAATTCAGCACACCTAGACAATATCATGATAGCCCTTTTTTGGGCATGTGCATCCTCGTAAGCTGAAATATGTTTCACCATCTCATCCATGCACTGGAGGTTTTTACACTGTAGTTTGAGAGTAGGATGATGAGATCATGAATACAATGTCAAATAGAGCAATTAAATATGAAGTCACTGGATGCATCCAGTCTTACTTGCATTCAGAACTCACCTTCAACAGCTACCAACTTAAAATTTCTAGTTGCATCATATTCACACTCTGCTACAGAGAATAACAGGGAAAAATTAACAATCTAGTTACTTCCAATTAAGCATTAAATATTTTGTAATTTGGTGTTATCTTTCAATGTAATATGTGATATTACATTACTAATGTAAACTTATATCAAGCTCACAAGTCATGTAGAAATTTATGAGAGCTTCAGGGACTTGGCCTTCAAGTATCTAAATCTAGTGGAAAGAACAATGATGATCAAGTCCACTCTTTGTCAAATGCCAAATTACGATTGGTCAATTAGTCATAAACCTGTCCGCTGGAAAATACAGGTAATTAATTTTTCTGATTACCCATGGATCTGTGAAAATTTGAGAATCCCCGAATCACTACTGCAACACACTGATATTACTTCTCCTACTTGTTAATCCATGCAAGTTATTTACTGTGTTCTACTGTAAATATCAAAGTAAATACAACTGCAGCCTTCATAATTTAAATAATATGCGAAAACAAGAATATGAGCAAGAAAGAAATAGCACACAAGTGACACCATTATTTTCAAACCAATGTCCCCGGGAAAACTCGATGTGAGAAAACTAATGCAACAGCTGAGGGTTTGTATTATTAAGCAGTGATTTTTAATACAATCTTTGGATACCTTGTTGGCTATCCAATATAGAGAATCTGACTGGCAGAGAGATGAATGATTCACACTATCACTGGCGATCCAGCACTGATCCAGCCACTAGATGGCTAGCCCCTAGCTACTTCTATGCAGTTTCTGCGCAATCACTACGTTGCTCCGTGTCACAACTTCTGGGGACTACATCACTCCTTTAGCTGATTGATTTGCCTCTGGAACTTCGACTTTCTGCCCTCCCGTTCTCACACCCCGGCTTCTGGCTCTGGAACTCGATTCTCCAACAAATTTTGGATCTCCTATCAGGCTCTACGCTACCCAGCATGGCTCTGCATTGTCTCTTCTAGATGTCTCTCTACCTTCTCTATGATGTATCCTTGGATCAAGAAACTCTCCAATCGGAAACTATCTCTGCCCACCCACTACAAGAAATCACTTCGATCACTTCTCTGGCAACTGTTGCGCTACTCTCTTTAGAAATCCATCTCTTGATCTCTTACTCGATGTGTGTTCCAAATGCCCATCAAGCCTCTTCTTATAATCCTCTCGTTGATCAATCAATGGCCCATATTAGATTCTAATCAATGGCTCAGATCATTTTGGCTTGATCCTCGTCTTCTTCTAGAAGTTTCACCCCTAGTTTAAATAATACCCTTTAATTATTTTAATTTCTTGAGTTTAGACTTAGGGATCCATTAAAAATAATTAATTATTTTAATATAACTATCTCCAGGTGGAATTTCCCAAAACGATTTATGGGTATTCTGGAATACATGTGTCCTAGCCTCCCTGCAAATTTTGAGGCTTAAAACACATTCGATGCTACCAGAAATCAATAGGATCAACCATAGAGGTCAAGGTCGAAGGGAGAGTCCTCGAACCACTAATAGACAACAGTGAGTGCCACTATTCCCCTAGATTAAGGGACCCAGTCATGTTATCAAAAATTCAAAGATAAGCACATTTGGCGCAAGTCAACTAGCCAAGGATTTTCTACACAACCTAAGAAATAGTATGATCAGGCAAGCAGGTTGTAAAATATGGAGAACCATATCTTTGACTAGCGTCTCCTTTTTGTTGAAACAGTGATATAGAGCTATATTTATTGGCAATCCTCTGCCTCTTCATTTGGGGGAATCAAAATTTTCAAATCAGATCTAGCAATTCAGATTTCCGCCTAGAATGGGATATTCAGTCTTAATGTTGGAGCCAAAGCAGAAATTCTGGCACTAGGCCTACAATCACTGTTTTAAAATTCGACCGAATCGAATTCGAAATGGCCGAGTTGATCCAAGTCGTTGAAGATTTTTGTGACCCGGCAAAAAAACCAGTTCGGGACGCTGAGTCATGACTGACTCGACTGAGTTATTGCATGACTTGGCTGAGTCAGTCATGACTCGGTCAACTCGGCCAGTTCTGCAATAACTCGGCCGAGTCAATGAATGCGGCCTGTAACCCCAAAAAAATGCGATTTTTCATTTTATTTTTTTAATTTTTAACTGTTAGTTGAGTGTTGGGGACTCCAAGGTGTTTTATAAATTAGTTAAATGCTATTTGGGGTCCATTCCCCTCTCCCAAACCCTATTTAACCCACTCAATTGCTCTCATTCTCTCACAGCCATCTCATGCATTTGAGTGAGAACTTCAGTGAGAGTTAGTGAGCAGTTCTTGAGTTTGTTTTTGGAGCAGCAGTGAAGAGTCTTCGGCAAGCATTGTAGATGGAGTAAGGAGCTTCTTGGGCAGCCATTTGGAGCAGCATTGAGGAGTTGATTCTTGGAGCAAGCTTGAGGAGGCAATTTGTGCCTGGAGGTATTTTTTTTCACTTCTACAAATCTGTTTTTGCTTATTAAATTTTAGGTGCATACTAGAAAGCCTAGAGTGTTTTTTGTGAAAGAAATGAACATTGAATCAATGTTTTTTTTTCATTTTCAGATTGTTTGCTTTCATTTCCTAGTCAAAAAATGGCACCTAGAGGGTGAGATCCTGCTTGGGCATATGTTGAAATGGTTGATATTGAAATGCATTGCAAATTTTTCCAAAGGAAAATTAAGGAAGGTCCTGGGGTCATTAATAGGCTGAAACAACACTTGGCGGGGATTAGAGGCCAAATTACTCCATGTACCTCACCAGAAATTGGGGAGATTAGGAAGCAATTGTTAGCCAGCTTTGAGAAGTTTAAAGAAGATAAGACTAGGCAAAGAGAGTTAGAGGCTGAAATTGGGAGGAAGAGGGAGATACAAAAAATGATGGCTACCAACCCCCATTATGATTTTGAGGGTTCTTCCTCTATCCCTCATACTGATGCATCCAACCCTTTCCGATATGTTCCTCCCTCTTTTGGTTCTGTTCAAGATAAGGGAAAGGGTAGAATGAAAAAGGGTGATATGACTATCAAAAGTTATTTCACTCCCTCCTCTCCATCAGATGCACATGGTCCTCAAGCTAGTAAAAGTCAAATGCAGCCCACTTTAGATGACCATTGGAAGAAAGAATTGAGGGAGACTGCTTGTGAGTACATAGCTAGATGGTGGTATGATGCTAATATCCCCTTCAATGCTTCCCGTTCACCATATTATGAGCCTATGTTTGATGCCATACATGCTGCTGGAAAAGGCTTCAAAGGCCCTACTATGCATGAGCTAAGGGGTATCATTTGCAGAAAGAAATTAACTCCATTAATAAGTATTTGAAAGATTTCAAGGACTCATGGGCAAGAACAGGATGTACCATCATGTCAGATCGATGGACTGATCAAAGAAACCGTACCATCATAAACTTTCTTGTCTTTTGCCCACGGGGAACCATGTTTTTAAAATTAGTTGATGCATCTGATAAGGTAAAAGATGGGCAATTGTTGTTTCAGCTATTGGATCAAGTTGTTGAGGAGGTGGGGGTGGCTAATGTTGTTCAAGTCATCACAAATAATGCCTCTAACTATGTTCTTGCTAGTAAACTGTTAAAGGAAAAACACAAGACCATCTTTTGGACCCCATGTGCTGCACATTGCATAGACCTCATGCTTGAGGATATTGGAAAAATAGATCATGCCAAAAGCATAACAAAATTTATCTGCAATCATTCATTGATTTTGAGCCTCATGAGGAAACACACTGGGGGCAGGGATATTATTAGGCATGCCATCACTAGATTTGCTACTCATTTTTTGACATTGCAATCTATGTTTTCCCAAAATAGAAACTTGCAAAAGATGTTTTCCAATGATGAATGGAATCAAAGCAATTGGTCTAACAAACCGGAAGGCAAAGAATTGAAAAAGAAAGTTAATGAAGAAACTTTTTGGAGAAAGGCAGCAGAGATTGTGAAACTTGCTGAGCCACTAGTTAAGGTGTTGCAGTTGGTGGATGGGGAAAGGTTAGTTATGGGCTTCATTTATGAGGCTATGGATCAAGCAAATGAACAAATCAAGAGGGCATACAAGGATAGAGTGGCTAAGTATGGGCCCATTTGGGCAATCATTGATGAAAGATAGAACAATCAACTCCATCGCCCTATACATGCAGCTGGGTATTTTTTGAACCCGCGATATCATTATAAAGCTAAGTAGTCAATAGCTTTGAAGGGGGAGGTCAGAGATGGATTGATTGACTGCATTGATCGCATGATCCCATTGGAGTCTGATCAGCTGGAGATACACCGACAGGTCACGACCTTCAGCAATGCCTCGGGTACCTTTGGGAAGAACCTAGCAAAGATTGCAAGAGAAGCAGATGAGCCAGGTAAACAAAAATTTCAATTTTCAAATTCTTAATAGTTTTACTTTTTTTTTTTAATTTTGTTAAATCATTTATAATTTGAAAGTTGGATATAATTTGTAATTTTGTTGAGCTAACTCATTACACTCCTATGTTTTTTGCAGCACAATGGTGGGAGGCTTTTGGTGGCCATTGTCCTGAATTGCAGAAGTTTGCAATTCGTATTTTGAGTCAAACTTGCAGTGCTACTGGGTGTGAGCGCAATTGGTCTGTCTTTGAGAGGATTCACACAAAGAAGAGAAACCGTTTGGATCAAAAACAGTTAAATGATCTAGTCTATGTCCAATACAACCTCCGGCTCAGACGAAACCAATTGTTGAACAAAAGACCTGATTCAGATCCCATTGTGTTGGAAGACATTGATCCAACATCAGATTGGGTAGTGGAGAGTCATCCAGCAGAGTTTGATCCTGATGAGGATCTTGATTTAGATTTAGATGTCGAGGCATCAGTTGAACATGATGTTCAGTTGAATGCAGATCCCGATCCAGCCTCAGTCTCACAGCCAGCAAGGACTCCAGTTGCAGGCGCTTCCTCTGCTCAACCACGACAGAAGCGCAGCCGCATATCTTCTCTATCTCAGCTTGCATCTGCTGCACAGCTTGCTAGTGGTACCACTTCTACAGTTGCAGTTGGGGATGATGATGAGGAGGAGAAACCATGGGGCCCCCTATCTGACTGTGATGATGATCCAGAGATTGATCGACATGATCTTGGCTCCTCTAGCAGTAGCTACTAGCCAGTAGTACTAGAGTCTGGTCACAGTTTACTTTTGTTGTAGAGGCCATTTCTAGCCTCCTTGGTTATGTGTTTTTTGTTTTGAATCTTTGATCATGTATGACTATGTATTGGCATTAGATAGTGCACTGGGTGCCATTTTGATATGATGGATATATTCATGAGCCTACTTTGATCAAATGTTGTTTTCCATCTATATTAAAATGTTGTGTGTTTGGAAACATGAATGAAAATCTTTAAAATTATGTTTAAAATCTTTAAAATTACGTTTTTTTATAATAAATATATATATATATATATATATATATATATATATTTAATGTATTTTTTACAACGACCGAGTCATTGAAATCGAGCCAGCCAAGTCGATACCGAGTCGGAGTCGGAGTCGGAGTTGATCCTCGGCCGAGTCAGAGTTTTAAAACATTCCCTACAATTGACCCTTTTAGGGCTTGACCACCTCAAAGATAATTTTAGAACTTAGCTCAAGAAATCTGAATTATAAACAGGTTAATACTGTAGATGTAAGTTAGTGCTTATTGAAGAGCCTCTATAGTTTTAATTGGGGTTATTACTACTTCTCTTTATACCACTGTTGATAATATCGGCGATATTCGGAAATATCGCGATATTTTCGGCAAAACGATATATCGCCGAGAAAATATCGCGATATTTTCAAAATATCGGCTATATTTAAAAATTTGAAAAAAATATTTTTTATGCTTGCCGATATTTGCCGATATTTTGCCGATATTTTCGCCGATATTGCCGATAAGATATTTTTTGGACCCTCGCCGATATTTTGCCGATACCGATATTATCAACAGTGCTTTATACTATCTTCTGAGTTATACAAGAACATTTCCAATTCATTCCTATGTCTTTATTCTAATACATCTTTCTATTGTTTTTACCGATTCAGTTGATTACTGTGCAATATTACCTTATTTTGATGACATTGAGAGCAAGATTACCTTAAACCCTTGTGGCACCATATATGACCAACGTTTTGAGAGGAATTAATGACCGAACTCAAGCTCTCACCAATGCTAGGAAACAGTTTAAGTATTTTATTGACTTAGCAAAGTATTCAAACTTGCACTCTAAATCACCTGGACCATTCTTATGTTCAAATTTAGCGACAATGGAAATTTGGAAAACAATCACCAGTGCAGAAAGACAGAATAAAGTTTACCAGCCAGTTTGAGAAATTAACTTTTCAAGAGTGAAAAACATATGCTAGAATGCCATGCACTAGTGAGTTTACTCAAATTTTATGAACAAATTCACATTTAATCAAAATTATTCAGAAACTAAATTTGGACATGATTTGAATTTATTCACATAATAAAATCATTCAGTCATGATGTTTCCAAATTTTGCAATTTTTCCCTAAAATTTGGTAAACATGGTGACCAAGGCTGCAGCCAAAGGAATTCAATCCAAAAGGCTTGAACCAACGAATCCACAGCAAGTACACTAGTCAGGAGATACTAGTAGGTTGACAGAAGTTCCACTTTGTTACAGCAATGCTGGCTAGATTAGCTCAATTTCATGACATACAGAGAAGTAATCTCCAAAAACCCTATGAAGCCAATGGACTTGTTCTAGGACCCACAGCATTCATGGATTCTCGCAAAGAAACACACAAACAACAACCCAAAAGAGAACTCAAAAGATACATTGTGCAGCAAAATTTTCTTATCATCATTAAATCTGACTGAAATTTCCTAAATTGCAGCAACTGGAATTTAATCTTCTATCTACTGGAGATTATTTGTCTTCAAAATTTAATTACGACAAATAACAATTAAAGCACTACTACAATTTTCACAAACAATAACAAGAACTGATAAATAATGCACACACTCAAAATAATTGACACCAGTATTTTTGGATAAATTGTCCCTGGAAAAACCCCAATGTGGGGAAAAACAGTTCTGCAGGTGAGGGTTTTATTATTAATTCTTCAGCAAAATTAAAAAATACAATCAGCTTGCCTCTCATTGGCAAAGCTCCAGTATACAATATATTCACTGGCAAAATCAATCTGAAAACCCAAGTTTCCAACTGCAAAACAAATTGGCCTCCTTAGTGCCATTCGCACTCCCTTCTTGTAACGATGAATGACTGTGGATGGTGTCGAGAGAGCGTAACAGTGGAAGGATGGAGCAGTGGGGAATGGATGATGATGTATTAGAGGACCAGAACTTGGCTCTAATACCACTGTTATGGAGTTAACCGCTGTCCACTGGTAATTTTCAATCGCAGACACATTTATGTGTAAAAACAATATATTCTTATTATTATTATTCAAATATTCAGATGGTGGTCTGCAAGTCCTTGGGCGGTTCACCTTTATAGGAGTTGACTGACCACAATGACTAAAAAACATGTCTTTTGACATATGTGCCCTTTCATAATTAATGAGCAATTTAATTTAACTAATTTATTAATTATTAATATATTTATGAATTTAATATTTTTATTTAATCACTATATAATTGTGAATATTTTATTCATAACAACATCCTCACAAAACCTTTGGGAAAGGCCAAGTTCTTAATCTTCAGAAAAAGGCTTGGAGTCGTGGAAAGACCCTCTCATGAAGGTCCCGCTTGAGTTGGACATTGAGCTCTGGGAGCTCCTGGGGGGCCTAGGGTACTTCTTGGAGCTACATTAGCATAGGGTGAGTGGTTGACCTTCCCCTGTGGAGTATATACCCCAGTATATACAGGGTGAGTGGTTCACCTTCCCCTATGAAGGGCACTATTTGCACAGTCACCTTCCCCTATGTAGTATGCTATATGAAAACAGGGTGAGTGGTTCACCTTCTCCTGTGAATGCCCCAACATACATCCTACCCTTGAAGTCTGGGACTCTTGGGAAGTACCTCTCATTTGGCCAATGAGTTGGGAAAAGTGGTTAGGGACCATAGCACTACAGATGGACGCATCATGTATTGTCATACTCCCTATGTCTAGGATGCATGATGTTCAACAACTTGATCACTCAGGATCAAGTCCGATTGGGGTTCTACCCCTGATTATGTGGACTGACTTTTGTCAATGGGAAGAGAGTGGTAATGTCTTGTGACTCACTCTCTATCGATCCTTCTTATTGATCATTATATCAATCTTCAGCAGAGACAAGACGAGATGCAAGGATGGCATGATGATGGATGGATATTGGCAGGTGGAATTCTCCCTAGTTGAGAGGGAGTGTTAAAGTTGGCAACTAGGGATCAATTCCCTCATTTGGCAGCTCCTCTTTTGATGGCACTCTTCACCCTTGAAGCACACTTGATGACATCATTCTTCATTTGAAATTTTGGAAATTTTCTCCACCTACAAATGCCTCAAAATCAAGTCGGCCCAGTGATGAATAGACATGTTTTTCACCCCATGTCAACCACCACTATAAATACACCATATGTCGTCCTCATTTTGGCACTTCATCACACAACACATTCTCTATTCTGATTGGTTCGTACACATCTGAAGCAGCAAATTCTTCTCACACGTGTGAAGGGTGGACTGGGCATCTTTAACCTCTGCGTTGACTTTTTTTGCAGCAGATTTTGACCAGCATTGACCAAGGACTTAGGGAGACCATTTGACTGTGTTTTGACTTGGAGAGACTCTGTTTGGGCAAGCCATATCTTCTGGCACAGATTCTGAGGTTTTCTTCGCAGGCTGACTAGTGTTGACCACAGGCAGACCACAAACTTTGACCGCAGGGTGTTGACTTTTGTTGATCGAGTTTTGATCTCTGTTTTGAGCTGACTTTGACCTGCTGAAAAGACTGAATTCCTTGTTGATTTGACCGAGCTGATTGGAGACCATTTGACAGCTATTTGACCACCATTGACTAGGCTGGCTAGGGCACGTTCACTATTGTTGACTATTGCAGAACTGTTGACCAAATTACTTTGATCAGATTGGGTCTCATCTCATTGGTTGGTCTACTTCATTGGCAAGTCAACATTTTGACTTTGACTATTGTAACAAATTGGATTTTCTCTCTCTGCTGAACATTTGATATTTGATAATAAGAAGGATTGATCAAGGGTTTCCCCCTCTGGGGGTTTTCCCCTAGCTTTAGCCAAATATCTGTGTTCTCTTGTCTTGACTTGTCTTCTGCATTTTATTATTTATGTTCTATCTACAGTTATTGTCAATGTTGATCTAATGGTTAATGTGATTGCTATTGAAATCTAAGTGGAAATTGTCATTGGGCTCATAAAAGGACATTGAAGTAATTGTTACAAGCATAGAACATACCATTGTTATCTAAAATTAACACCTCATCACGTACATTGGATTGATGCTAAACACATTCTAAGATATCTCTGTGGAAATATTGAATATGGTCTAATGTATGCCCGAGTCTAATATATTTGGGCTGGATGCTCCAAATATAGAAAAAGCACATTTGGGTTCTGTTTCAGCTTGGGATCTACAATGGTTTCTCGGTCAAGCAAGAAGCAAACATCTATTGCTCTTAGTATTGCCAAAGCTTAATATATAGCTGCCAGTTCTGCCTGTCAAGAAGCAGTATGGTTTCGAAAAATGTTTGCAGAATTGTTTGGACATGCACTAGAGCCAACCATTGTATATTGTGATAATCAAAGTTGTGTAAAGCTCTCAGAGAACCCTATGTTTCATGACAGATCGAAACACATTGAGATCAAATATCATTACATCTGTAATGTTGTCCAAAGAGGAGTTGTGAAGCTCAATTATGTTCCTTTTGATGAACAAGTAGTTGATGTATTGAGTCTTGACAAAGCCCCTATCTCGAGTAAAGTTTGTATACTTTAGAGAAAGGCTTGGACTGGTTGAAAATCCCTCTCTAAGAGAGAGGGAGCACTGACTATATTGCATTATGAGAATGACAATCTTCCTTGTCATGAGACCTATGGTATAGTCAGGACTCAGGAAGATTGTTTTGTCTACTCTCTTTGGGAGTAATGGTTTGAAGGCATACTATGATTGCTTTAGCTTATTCTATGTTTCATCTATCCTTGTGAGGAGATTGATTGTATTCTTTGTTTCAACTCTTCTTGTGAGAAGATTAATGGTTGGTTTTTCATCTCTCCTTGAGCAGAGATGGATGGTGTATTGATTTTCATCTCTCCTTGAGAGATGGATGGTGTATCGATTTTCATCTCTCCCAAGAAGAGATGGATGGTGTATTGTTTTTCATCTCTCTATGAAAGGAGATTGATGGTATGAACCCTTCCTTGATTGGTGAAGGATGAGTCGTCTCTATAAAAGAGACTGGATTGTATACTTTTCCTTATGATGAGTTTGATCTCTCCCTTTTGATATTTGATGAGACCTATGACTTGGTCAGGGTGATGGATCATGAGAGAGAGAGAATGAGGACTAGCTCCCTAGCTAAGAGGGAGCGTTGAAAAAGTATAGCTTCAGTTGGTAGCTTCATTGTGAATTTATTAAAGTCAATAATAAATTTAATGTTGGACAGGTCGGCTCCATAAGTCAAAAGTCATGACTCTTCACTTTAACCACTATATATATGGCTATAATTGGAGTCCATTTGGGTCATCAATCAATTTGACCTATGAAGTTTAGAAGACATTTTGACAAGAGTGAAGAAGACAGGAGACAAGTTTGACCTGCGTTGACCTCCTCTATTTGACTCCTTTGACCAGCATTGACTGTGAGCTTCTCTATTCTATTTGACCGAGTTGACTGGGAGACCAAACATTATGAAATTTTGAGTTTTTTGGACCTATTGACCAGACTGCAATTTTCGGACTTGTTGACTCCTGCATTGACAATTGACAAAATTGTGAAGGGAGTCCGAACTCTCTATTGACCTTAGAACTATATTTCGGACTTGTTGACTTCATACATGTTGACTTTAGATTTGTTGACTTCAGACCTGTTGACCACAATTGACTTTTGGTTGACCAAATTATTATATTGCTATGTTGACTAGGCTTTGTAAGACTACTTCTGTTGTGACAATATTAGAATTGATTCTCTGTTCATTACAGGGATTTGGCTTGGTCTTGATGGTCAAAATTTGACCTTTAACTGGTTGTACTTGGACATATTGAATTGGTATCTCTCTCATAAGGAAGGTTGTTGGGGTTTTCCCCAAGGAATGGGATTTTCCCAAGGTAAATATTGTTGTCTATTGTCTTGCTTCTCTATTGTGATGTCTACTGCTCTTTATTGTCATTGGTTAGAATTTTTCATGTGTAGCTACTTGATGATAATGTACTCTAAGAATTAAAGTTGGATGCTCTAAAGTCTAAATACATCATGGGAAGTAGTTACCAAGTTGAAAATTATTTCTAGTCCTACATTAACTAGAAAAACAACAAGAGGCACCTATTCGACCTCCTGGACATGTACAAGTAGAACGCAGTTCGACATCATCTGTTCACTCAATCAGTCACTTGATTTTTGTGCCAAGAAGAAGAAGATAACCAGCGAAGTCAAAGGAGAGAGAGAGTGAAGTCAAAGGAGAGAGCAAGTTATGTTTTTTCCCTAGCTTCTGTTCACACATGCTAGTTTTCTGAGGCAACTTATGTGGTATTGCAGGCCCGAAATTTTAGGGGCCGAAATTTCAGGGATTAACCTGAATTCATAGATTTGACCAGCATTGACTTTTGTTGACTATGACTTGTTGAAGATGGCTTGGAGGAGGGTTGACTCTGGCCTTTGTGGCAGTTTTGGTCTTGGTATTGGGTCTTGGGTCTTGGATATCTCACTTTGATATGATTCTATAAGAGGAGGAATTTTCTTGGGTTTCCCCCCTTGTGGGGTTATTGCCCTGGCTTGGAGCCTACATTTTTGTGTTCTTTGTCTCTTGTGATCTTCATGTTTTATATTTTTGGTAATTGCTTGATGAAGAAGAGAACATAAAATTTAATAAGAAGCCAACAAACATTCACAAGTAATTATCAAGTAAGAGAAATCTACCCTAATCTACAAGCCTATTGATTTCTCAATAGGCCCAACTGCCAACTAGTTGAGACTCAAACTGAGATACTGGCTGAGGCTCCATCTTGAGTAGCTTCTTCTAAGGTACTCTAATCTACTCTTGCTCTTAGGACTCCCTCAGAGCTTTGCTCTCCTCAACCATCACTTCTCTACTATGTGCACTTCCTACCCTGCTGCTCAAGATTGTGCTTGTCTCTAACTGGAACATGTAGAGATTCTTCATCCTCACACCTATCAGCTTCTTAGATCCAGAAGCTAAATGTTGGAGATAAGCCTTACTTCTACTGAAGATGACATCATAGCCCTTGTCCTCAAGGATAGCTACCGAAACAAAATTCTACTTTAGTCCAGGGACATAGAGGACATCTCTGAGATGGAGAGGATTCCCTGACTCCCTCTAAATACCAACTCCTCTAGCTGCATATATGCCATCATCTCCTAGCTCAATTTGAAATTGCATGTCCTTCTCCTTTAGGTAATGAAAATTCTTCTTGTTCCCGGTCATGTGGAGGGATGCTCCTGAATCAATATACCATACATTGCTACCTGTTGAGCTTGCCATGCGAGCTATCAATGAGAAATCGAACTAGGCAGAAAATGCATCTAACTTCATTGATGCAACTATATGATCCTTACTAGACTCCTTTTGATTAGGACACTTAGTGGCATAGTGTCCAAACTCATGACAATGGAAGCACTTGATCTTACTCATATACTTTTTCTTTTTCTCCCCCCTCTAACTAGACTCAACCTTTCCTTGGCCCTTCCTGCACTTGGCCTTGCTACCTTTGCCTGTCAAGGCAAAGTTCTCCTCGTCCTCTGTCAGAGTTTCTCTACCAGCTCTCATGCTTCTCGGGATCTCTTCTTGAAGACAATCACTCCAAAACCTTTCCCAACTGGGAATATCCTCTCTGCCACTTACTGCATCTTGGAAACTATACCAAGACTTATGGAGTCCTAGTAGCGCGAGACTCACTAGGTCACTTTCTGCTAGAGTCACGCCTACACCACCTAGCTCATCCCGAATCTGATTGAACTTTGAAATATATGTGATGATGGGCTCTCCTTTGCTCATCCAAATACTTCTTAGCTTCTCTTTGAGAGCAAGCTTCCTAACATCACTAGAAGCCTGATACAAATCTCAGATTGCTTTAAACATCTCAAACGTTGTCTTCTTCTCATGAAGATGAGGAATAATATTGTCTTTGACCCCCTCTAAAATGATCCTTCTCGCCTTGGTGTCATTCTTAGTATGTTGGGCCAACTGTTGGGGATCTTGAGGTGGCACTATTGCCTGTTTGACAAACTCTCCCACCCCATTATCATCCAACACTACTATGATTTGCTCCTTCCATGCACAAAAATTTGAGGCTCCCTCTAAACTGTGATCTGACCTTAGTCTTAGGAACACCATACTGTTATCCAAGGAACTGCTCTGCTCTGCTCTTCAAACTCTAGCACTTATCTTCTGCTTAATTTGTGTTGTCTACTAGCTAGTCAATCTAGTGTTGGTCTTTATATTGATCTCTGCTCTGATACCATGTCAATTTTCAACGGAACTCTGCAACTACTTAGTGAATTACTGAAAACTGAAATCTAGTTAACTTTCACCAAGATACAAAGTCTCTTAACAACTTATAAGCAGTGGAATAAAAACACAAAGATAAAAGCATAGTCACACAATTACACAAATATTTTCTTGGGAAACCCAATTGGGAAAACCCTCTTCTTTGTTGTAGTATTTTATTGATAGAGTTTGAGCAATCTAATCTCTTACAAGGCAAACTGTCACCCTGAGAACACACTTGTCCTCACGTTATACTAGCTGGACACACCCTGCAAACACTTGACCCCTGCTCCTACTTCCTTGCACTGAGATAGCCCTATTTCCTTGCGCACAGGTCTCTAATTTCCTAGCTCAGAGGCTCATATTCTTTAGGGTTGGCTCCTATTTCCTAGCGCAATTCTGCAACATGAAAGGCTCTCTTCAATGCTCCGTATTGGCTCATCCAAGATACACTGCCACAACAAAGATGATCTCACACAAGATTGTTCTCTCTCTCACAATCTTGTGACCTATGTCTTGTCACAATCCTTCATGCACAAAACAACAAATAACTTTGTGCCTTTCATCCTCCTTTTATTGATTCGATCCATGCTATAATAGTGAAGTTAGAAATTTGGAGGTTGAGTTGTGACTAACTAGTTAACTAAGTCAAACTAGTTCTCTTTACCAATCAATTGGAGTTATAACTCGTCCTCCTTCAATCAAAAACTAAAGTTCCCAACTCGTCCTTTTCTAAATTTGAACTGCCATCTATCTTGTAGTTAACCTCCTCTATAACTGGAGCTCCAACGAACTCGTGATGATTATTCCCATAAACTGGAAATTAACTCAACACAACTGAAGTCTATCTCCCAAGGACAATTTGAGGTCTTTCTTGCCAAGGCACACACCAGAGAATACATTCTCTCTTTACACTTTTCAATATCGGGTACAACAGTGGCACACTTTCCATTAGCAAATTTGAGGTATGAAACTCACTGTGTGATTTGATTGAAGGCATTTCCAAGTATTGCAATCAAAGAAGTGTATGTTGACAATATTCAAGGAAGCCGATTTGTAGTTTGATAGTTGATATACCTTGATTTATTATTATTGTTCGTATGAAGGTTACATCAGTTGTAAAGGGGTTTATTGAATATAATGTAAGTGGGTCATTGTCCCTGGTACAGGAACCCACAATTCATCTCTATTTTATACTTTTAGGGTGGTAGGTTGGTGCAAGGCAGGATAGTGAGGTCTCCTACAAGTTGGAGCTTGAAAATACTTCAGGGAGGCAAGGTAGTGCTAGGACAAGTTGGAGCTTGTAGGTTGTTGTAGCATTCTTTCAGTTGGTGCTAATAAAACTAGAGTGTTGGAGTGTCCTTTCAGTAGGAGCTAAAAAAACCAGGATGTAGGAGCATCCTTTCAGGAGTTGGAGTGTCACGCCCCTACACTTGCGGTAGTCTTCCAACCGCTTATAGCGAGGTGCGGCACCACCGAACACTTTCTTTTCACCAATACTGACATTCATGGACTACGCCTAATTCACTTGTCCTTACTTAGTTTGTGTTTCGCAACCAAGTAAACATGCATTTATCCTTTATACCAATGAAGCCCATACTCATTCATTATCCATAGCAATTATAAAAGACAATAACAATTGCACAGTATAAAGGGGAGGGGCAACTCCCGAACAAGTCTGCCCGACAATATATATTATAAGCAATCTTTCTTCATAATACAATCATACAAGTAATGCTTGGCAAGCTCCAAGCCAATACTTAGAATATTTTACAACATAGGCAAAATCAGCCTTTTACAATCACATGTGCACACCTTGCACAAAGGATGAGTGCCCACCCAGGTCACCAAGACATCCTTGTCAAGTCCAACACAAATCTGCACTTAGAACGACCTTGGGCGCACCTCGCCCAACCCACAACCGGCTCCAAGTGATAACCAAAACCTGCGCCTTCAAGAACTGCGCATGAGTTATGCGCATTCTCCTTAAGACTGCGCACTTTTCCCCTTTACCCCTTGAGCTATGCAAGTTCCAAGTTGAATTCGTTGTCTCCAAATGAATCTGCGCATGTGTATTTATATGTGTGTTGGCATGGGAGGTGGCACTCCAGCCGACCCCCAAAACATGGCTCAACACACCCTTAAAACACTCTTTACAAGTCGGCCTTGCCTTCGTGCAAGTCGCCTCACGCCAAGGTATAAACCTCCATCATTTCCACGCATTTTATTCAAGTGTCGTAAAGCTGTCCAAGTATCGTCGCATCCTCGTTCAGCCTTTCGTCGCATTCCCGTGTCGCCTTGCCCGCCCGTCGTGCAGCCTTCGCCCGCCCGTCGTGCAGCCCACGCCCACCTCGTGCGCCCGCGTCCGCCCGCGCGCCCGTCGACCGCCCATGCACCCATCACTCACCGCGCCTGCGCTCGGGTAGAACTCGAGGACCTTACATCCTCCTCCACCTGAAATTGTTGTCGTCCTCGACAACATACCATCCCGGTAGCCATCCACCAAGATCATCACTATCCATGATGTCAACTCCTCCACATAAGGCAAACATCCCTGCAACATATGTAGAACTCCATCTCCATCATGTCTCACCTTAGTGACCAACTGCCACCAAGTTAACCATACCAAGGTATACACCTCAACGGTATGTCCTCCATCATCAGATATCATCTCGATCCATGATCATCGACCCCTCTGCCACAATCTCCACTGTAACATCTCGTGTCGACCCCATCATGTGTCTCCTCCATGTAGTCTCCCATCAGATGCCAACACATTTGTATCATGTGTTACCATGTCTCAACAAATGCCAACATATCTATGCACATTGGTACCCCTCATGACTTGGACTAGTCGGGTGATCAGTCCAACCATACGCCCAAACCATAAGAATGCACATCCTTATGCCACCACAAGTCTTCTCCTGACTTCTGCTACATCTCGGACTCATCAAGAGTCTATCAATCCATGCTCAGGTCCATGGAAACTCCATCCCATCTGCAACATGTTCAAGCCATGGCTCTATTGCACAAGAGTGTACAACCTCTCCACTAGCTCATACATCTCCTTAACATCATCTGCACAACATCCTTTGCTTCTGCATTTCCCCCATAGAATGTCCATAAATGACACTTCCACACATGCACCTGCTTCATGTCCTTGCATAACTGTCATGCTCCCTATCTCCAACCTGATGTCCATGACTCTAGTTGTCCATGATGTCTAACCCATGTAGACTCCATCCCCAACATCTGGTCATCTGCATCCAAGTCTGCAATCTGTCATAAAGAAGCCTCCTTCAAGGCCCCTTGTTAAGTTGGTGTAGCCCCTCCCAAGCAAGGTCCCTACACCAACCCTTCTCCAAGGTTATCTATAGAGAAAGGAGGGCCAGGAAGTTTCCTCCCTGACTCTCATCCACCCATGTGTCAGATTGATGTTGTGTCCTCAAGTATCTGTGCACAGCCTCAATCTCCTCACATGTACATCCAAGCTCACCTAGCTTGTCCTTTGTCAACTGAAAGTCATATATGCCCATAGCATACCTGCAAAAGTCCACTATCCCAGCAGGATCTCTACCTCCATAATCCTCATCAACCACTGCCTCTGAAGTAATGCTTGGGCTCCCTTCATTTGCAACTCCATTGTGAAGATCATCAGTAGAAGATGCTCCCAATAAGTGTCTCCATGTTCGTGAGGTTGTCTTCTCACTTCCATCGTCCTTCTTTCTAGCTCTTGCAACGAAGTTAGTCAACTTTCTTTCCTTTGTTGTTTGAGTCACACTCCCAAGTCCTCTTTGCTCCACATCCTCATGCTTCACATTTGGATCTTTGGGATACAAAGTCATAGAAGTCATCCTTGGTCTATACCCTAAGCAACTCCTTCTATTCATCGGTATCATCATGGTCTTCCCCTCAGCTGTGATCAAGAGAATGTCCCGGTCCACCATTGGTATGGCTTGTGCAAGCTCCATAAAGTCCAGCCCCAACACCATAGAATGATCATCCATGTCCACAACTCTCAAGTCCAACTTTCCAAACCACGATCCTAGTTTCACCTGAGTGTCCTTCAACACACCATCAACAGCTCTAATGGTAGAGTTGATTGCTTTGAAAGCACTCCATTCCCTCTCCATCTTTGCTTTCTTCCCAAAAGACTTTGTTGCCTTCCTGCTTAAGAAGCTATGAGTAGCCCCTGTCTCCACCAAAGCTGCAAATCTTTTGCCCTTCACGGTTACCTGCACAAAACTTAGCTTCAAGGAATCCCCTCCCTTGGTTGGCTTTGTCTTGCGCCTCACATCAGCAACCTTCTTCAATAATTCGGCCTCAGAAGTGTCAATTGGCTCATGCTCCACCTTGACATTCCTCCTAAGATACTTCACCTCCTTGCTTGGCTCTTCTAAGCAATTCGATCCTGGTTCAGCTTGACTCCCCTCAAGCTTGCCCTTTATCGCATCTTGCTCAAGTGCACCAACCAAGTGTCCACTGACCAAGTTCATAGAACTAAACTTCCGAATGTCCTCTGGATGCTCTCGGTATTGAATTCCCAACCTGTCAATGTAGTCGAGCTCTTCCTACTCAATCACAACAACCTTCTTACCAAGAAGCTTTTTCTTTATTTCTTCCTCAATCTGCTTGATTTCGGCTTCCACCCTGGCACTTTCCTTCCTCAACCGGGCTCTTTCATCAAAGAGCTCTTGAAGATCAAGACCACTTCGTTGGATCTCCTCATCAAGTTCCTTGAGTTCAACATCTGTCGTACTTCCACATTGGCTCCTGAGTTCTTCAAGTTCCCTTCTTAGTTCCGAGCAGCTCTCCCGAATCTTCATGTTCTCGGCCTTCATCGAAACCCAGTTAGAACCCCATCGACTCATCTGTTCCAACACTTTGTACCAGAAAGCTTCAACTGCACCATGGCTAGACTCACCTATCATAGGTTCATCCACCATCTCTGCCTTTTCAGCCTTCTCCATGTTCACCAAGTCCCTGCAATTTGAACCAACCCTTGTTCCACTTATGTGAAACGGCTTCCTTCACCTGCAAGTACCTGTCACGAGCAACCCTGCTCAACAGCTCCAAACCGAAGTTCTGATAAGCTCTTCACCGAGCTCTAATACCAACTGTCACGCCCCTGAACCTGCGGTAGTCTTCCAACCGCTTATAGCGAGGTGCGGCACCACCGAACACTTTCTTTTCACCAATACTGACATTCATGGACTACGCCTAATTCACTTGTCCTTACTTAGTTTGTGTTTCGCAACCAAGTAAACATGCATTTATCCTTTATACCAATGAAGCCCGTACTCATTCATTATCCATAGCAATTATAAAAGACAATAACAATTGCACAGTATAAAGGGGAGGGGCAACTCCCGAACAAGTCTGCCCGACAATATATATTATAAGCAATCTTTCTTCATAATCAATCATACAAGTAATGCTTGGCAAGCTTCAAGCCAATATTTAGAATATTTTACAACATAGGCAAAATCAGCCTTTTACAATCACATGTGCACACCTTGCACAAAGGATGAGTGCCCACTCGGGTCACCAAGACATCCTTGTCAAGTCCAACACAACTCTGCACTTAGAACAACCTTGGGCGCACCTCGCCCAACCCACAACCGGCTCCAAGTGATAACCAAAACCTGCGCCTTCAAGAACTGCGCATGAGTTATGCGCATTCTCCTTAAGAATGCGCACTTTTCCCCTTTACCCCTTGAGCTATGCGAGTTCCAAGTTGAATTCGTTGTCTCCAAATGAATCTGTGCATGTGTATTTATATGTGTGTTGGCATGGGAGGTGGCACTCCAGCCGACCCCCAAAACATGGCTCAACACACCCTTAAAACACTCTTTACAAGTCGGCCTTGCCTTCATGCAAGTCGCCTCACGCCAAGGTATAAACCTCCATCATTTCCACGCATTTTATTCAAGTGTCGTAAAGCTGTCCAAGTATCGTCGCATCCTCGTTTAGCCTTTCGTCGCATTCCCGTGTCGCCTTGCCCGCCCGTCATGCAGCCCGCGCCCACCTCGTGCGCCCGCGTCCGCCCGTGCGCCCGCGCTCCCGTCGACCGCCCGTGCACCCGTCGCTCACCACGCCCAACCGTGCTCGCACTCGGGTAGAACTCGAGGACCTTACATGGAGCTTCCTAATAAATTAAATGATTTTCTAGAGTACTAAGAAGTTGGAGCTTTCCTTTCAGTTGGAGCTAAGAAATTTTTGTACTCATATATTATATTAGAAAAGTGTTCGGTGGTTTTTCTCCCATAAGGGTTTCCACCTAAAAATTTCTTGTGTACTACTTTTGTGATATGTTGAAGATTAACGTTTTGTTGTTAATGCTATAAAATTAACAAATGACTATTTGTAAGTGAAATACTAATTCAGCCTTCTCTCAGTTTTTCTAACACTCCTTGGCTTCAACACTTGTCTCCCATATGTGCAAATTGTCTCTTTCTCTCCTCACCAATGCTTTCTTCTCCCCTAGGGTTTTACCAAACCCTAGTCTACTTTTCCTCCTTGGGGTGAAAAACCTAAGCCTAGAATTCCCCTTCTATTCTCCAAGAACCCTATTACTCAAGAAAGAGAAAGACCACAAGATAGAAGAGTACAAGAGAGAGATGTGCACTTCACTCTTCACATCTCTAAACACAAAATTGTGTATTAACAAATGATGAAAGGACTCTCAACTTCCTCTATTTATATGAGAGATAAGGAAGACTGTTAAAATTGGCAACTAGGGCCAAACTCCATGTGGGTCTTCTTATTCATGGCAGTTGATATTTTTCTTTGATTCCTCTTGTCGAGAGGTGTAGGATTGATCTAAAGATCATCTGTTTCCGACATGTATTCATGGAGATATGAATTTATTTGTGTTATGCGACAATTTGTCAACATCGGCCAGCAACCAAATTGCCCCCACTTGTCCTCAACGTTTTACTATAAATAGAGGTGGCCTTCAAGTGATTTAGACACACACACACTTGTGATCTCTCTTCATTTTGTTTTGGGTTTTGATGAAGGAGAGATCTAGAGGGAGTGCCCTAGGATATACGTTGGCCTACTGATGCCCTAATCTGCTGTAAAGGCAAGAAGCCTAGACCCTAAAGCTACCATGGAGAGCCCTAATTACAGTCGGGGAGAATCCCTAGACGAGGAGGAGAAAAGGTCTTCTAGGAGTGTCTGCGCTGCCCTATGGACATTGTCTTGGAGGAGGATTATCTCATTGATGAGAAGCACTTACGCTGCCCTAAAAGGAGAGGCTTTAATGCAGGCAGGGAGGCACCCTCATCTCATCCCTAAAGGAGATCTAACTACAACAAGCTTTAGCCCTAATACATTGTCCTAGGCCACAGTCAATAAGGGTGTTATCTACAGTAAAAGGAGGCACCTATACGCAGTTCTAAGGAGAGACCTATACACTGTTCAAAAGACACCTAGCCGCAGTCCTCAAGGGTGGTCTAATCCACTGTTAAGGATGCCCCTCTCACATTGTCTAAAGGATCTACACAGCACCTTATGCTGTCCTAATTAGCTGACAGGTGTAGCCCTTATCCACTGCCAATGAAGGTCTCCTATCACCGAGATTGTACGCTATCCAGAGGAGACCTTCAAAGAGGCCTCTAATCACAGTTAAAGGAAATTCTAAGCATAACAACGGAGCCCTAAATGCAGCATGAATTAGTGAAGGAGACAGCGTTGTATCAGGATTATGTCTGGGCATGAATTATGGGTTCATGAGACCTGTTGGCAGAATCTATTGCTACAGCCAGCTGCTTTGCTAGGCTGCAAGCCATAGCAAGTAGCTAAGGCTGTTCCATGGTAGTATTGCAGTATGATGGGTGCAGCTTAGTGTAATGAAGTGCAGCATAATGATGATTAGTGCAACATAGTGACAATGGATGCAGCATGATGGATGCAGTGTGATGGATGCAGCATAGTGTAATGTAGTGCAGCATAGGTATAATGAACTGCAGCATAGTGATAATGGATGCAGCGTGATGGATGCAGCATAATGGTTGCAGTATGATGGGTACAGCATAGTGTAATGAAGTGCAGCATAGTGTAATGAAGTGCAACACAGTTATGATGAGTGCAACATAGTGATGATGGGTGCAGCATAGTGATGATGGATGCAACATGGTGATGGAATCACCTTGGAGAATCAATGGAAGAATGAGAACTGATAAGTGTGCCTTCACCTGAATTCAGATCTGTAGTCCTTGTCATCAGAACTATTCTTCATCTTCATGGTGGAGATCTCAGATGTCTAATCTTCTATCTTGTCAAGTCAAAGTGTTGACTTCTGATATATATGTATTATCTCTCTCTCTCTCTGCTGAACTATTGAACAATATAAGAAGATTTGATCAAGGATTTCCCCACATTGGGGTTTGTCCCTTGCTGGCGCCACATCTTGTGTCTTCTTGTCTTGGCTTGTTTTCTGCGATTTATGTTTATGTTCTATCTGCACTTTTCTATCATGCTGATGTGATTGCTAATCTGAATATTGTCATTGGGCTAATATGGAAAAATTGAAGAAAATTGCGCTAAGCATAGAACAAACCTAAAATTAACAAAGACCAACAAGATAAAGTGGACCTAAACCTTTACAAGCAACCTATCTCTAACAAAAAGGTCCACACACGTGAAATGCTCTACTCCAAGAGGACACATGTCAAGACTCAATCCTTAAGGTGATGTTGTCAACAAGTAAGGCTCCAAGGTATGAGCATTCCTCAAGCAAGATCCAACACTTCTCCAAGGGCTCCAAGGTTCCAATGCTTCTCCAAACCTGTGTGCTCCTTTGGGTCCACCAACAACCAAACCTACATGATCACTCCCTCAACCCAAGCTATCATTAATTAAGTACAAGCCTCCATGCAAGCGATCCAAGCATGCCCATGTAATCTACGGCTCAATGCCCTCCTCCAAAATGCCAAGCGCAATTCCTCCAAAGCAAGGTACCCTCCATGCAAGTAACCCAACCTCCCTGTGGCTGTCACAAAGAAGTCACCAAGCTATCTAAAGGTCTCCAACGCTCCAAGGAAATATGCCACATAAGCATTAAGCAAGGCCCGGCGATCCAAAGAGTAACCACCTCCACATGTGCATGTTCATCACAGAACAACCAAGGGATCATCCATACAATTGTACCCATCATATGAAGCAACCCCCAACATGGCATAAACACTTTCAAAGTAGCCCAAAAATCTCACAATCTGAGGATGTCAGACATCAATCTTCAAAAGTATTATATTGCTTTGTAGACTTTCTAATTGCATTTGACACAATCCCAAGGGAGGCCCTAATGCAAAGACTTAAAAGCACTGACATCTTGAGGACTCCAGTCCCTAGTATTATGCATCTCTATGATTTGTTCTTGGATGACTCCGCATAACACATGGACTAACAAATTTTATGAGGAGCACCATTGAAGTGATGTTGGGGTGTCTTCTTCTTCCCCCCACGCTATCTGGAATATATCAATGAGCTGGAATCCTTCCTGCATGAGCATATGTAGCCCAGGGACAGTAGCCTCCTTCACCATGCCCTAATCTCCATCCTCCATGGAGCTCTATGCTCTCCTAGAACCATCAACAACTAGAAAATTGTCCTCTAAGTTATCTTCTAAATATGGGGTGTTTCCAAAGCTTAACATAGTCGAGGCCTCATACTTGGCTCCCTTATCTAAGTATATGGCCATTTTACATATCTAGTGTCTGATAATCATGGGTAATCTTGTTTTGGGCTATGATGTTTGTAGTGCCTAGCAATATTCTCCCCAAGTAAGAAAAGTCAATCCATGGATGCTTGAGATCTCTTCAGTATAATTTGCAGTGGATAGTCTTAATTACAATATCGACTAATTGTCGCTATTCTTAATTTCCTTATGCCATCTAGGCTCCATGCTGGTTTGTTGTTGTCTCGTTTTAGCTATCTAGAAGCAATATACTGAAGCTTCTCTATGGATTTGAATCCTTGTGTTGGTCCCTAAGCATTTGTTGTGGGTCTATATGACAAAGAAGTTTTGACGCTATCAGATTACCTCAGGACAGTTTATCATCATTATTTGAGGGCCACGAGAAGTTTTGGCTTGCATCCTCTGCCGTATTCTGCATGGCCAGTACACATAAGATAATCCTTAATGTATCAAAGTTGGGTGGCCCTACATGGAGGTTATTACTCCTTGGGGGTTTCTTCGTCCCTTGGCCAGGTCAAGAGAAGCATGCACTGTGAGAAAAAATCAACCTCCAAAGTCCTAAAGTCCAAGTTACCCTAGCAAGCAATCCTATTAGTGCTTATAGTTTTGTAATTTAATGATTGTAGACAGAGTTTTCCCATTTGTAAAGGGCCATATGCCCCCTATAATTTCTTTGGTTTGGTTTATATTTTCGACTGGATTGTCCATGTATTTGAAAGGTTCCTTCTAGCCAATCCGTTGCTTGGATCTGTCTCATGCCAATAATGTTTACAAGTTTCAAGAGATTTAAGTTTCTTATAAATTATACATATGCCAAGTAACTCTTGCAGTGGTTTTAGTAGGTTTACTCAACCTAAATTTAAGACATTTTTAAGAATCGTACTAATACAAAATTCTCCGAAAAATGTTTCATGTATTTGTGATTCAATGAAATTGAATGAAAAAGATGCTGACTTGCAACCAATGGAACTTTCAATTCTCACAATACCTGATAATCAGGGGCAGAACACAAGCCAAGGATTCGATGCCGTGTAGTCTGGGGTTTGTCTGTAACTATGGAAAGCTTTTGTCCAATCATCTGATTCAGAAGTGTACTCTTTCCAACATTTGGCTTGCCGACTACAGCTACATATCCTGACTCAGAAAGCATGTTTGGTGCAAATATCAGCAGGTTGAAATTTTCTAATACGATATTATGAGTTTAATCATCTTCAAGTCATCTTAATCCTAATAAACAATATTTCTAGACCTATTAGACCTGCAGAGACAAATGCAAAATATCGTAATGTTATATAACAGATGCAAGTAGTGGTATAACCTGGGTATGATAGAATCGCTATGGTTTCCTTCATTTTTCTTTTCCAATTTCTGTTCTTCTATTTTCTGTAGCTGAATTTAAAATTTTGTGAATTTAAAAAATACAAAAACATAAGAAACCAGGAAACATTTATAATGTTGGAATGGAGGTTTTTGGCACTCAACATATTGTCTGGAAGTTTAGGTTTCACAGAATGGAAGATTTTAAGCCAGTGAGTTTCAGGTTGACACTTCACTCATCATCAGAGCTCTCTGCTCTTCTTCATGCCGTGCTGACGCGTAAGTGTTTACTCAAAACGCATTCATTTCATTTAATATCTTACATGCCGTGAAACCATAAACTTCTAGACAATTATATTGTTTGAGCTGTTATGAAGATGAAACCCTGGAGAGAGATTCTGATTTCTTCTCTTTAGTTTTTTTTGCTTTCTATTACATTGCTATATAAGTTGGATAAATCTAAAAAGCCAGGAGGTGTAGAAGAGTTTGTTTGTGTGAAGCTTATTCACCGGTTCAAATCTTACTAGGAAGAGTTAAGAGTGTGAGCCAACAGTAACAATAAAAGCTACTGTCACATCAAGGCTCAACAAAACCCATCAAGTGCCCAAGCTCAACAAAACCCATCAAGTGTCCAGGCTCGACAAAACCATACACAATCCTTGTAGCAGCATCGTACAGTTAGGCCGATCGGTCTTCCATAAGATTGGGGTTGACCTGACCTAAGCTTAGCCAAACTCGAAAACCTCGCACAATCCTTATGACAGTGGCAGCATCCCACAGTTAGGCTGGTCGTTCTTCCATAACATTGAGGTTGGCCTGGCCTAGGCTCAACCAAACTTGAAAACCTAACACAATCCTCGTGGCATCCCATAGTTACGCTGGTCATTCTTCCATAACATTGGCGTTGGCCTGGCCTGGCCTAGTCTTAGCCAAACTGGCAAAAAAAAGTTCAAATATATCCTAAAGTTATAGTTTTCCAAAAACATATGAAATCATCTTGAATTTTTCCTTTTTTCCTTGGCTGAGATTTAAATCTTCAAGGAAAATGTTCTAAAACAATATGACATCTGGGACCATTGTAAATATTTTTCAATACTTTCTCTTCATTTCAACTTCTATCTAAATCTGAAACTTAAGAGGTATTCACACACATATATATACGATTTTTCGGGAAAAAAGAATAAAGCTGACCGCTCCGGTGGTCGGGGCCAACACTGAGATCGCCGTAGCCAGAATCTTCCCCATCATCTGCATCTTCCTCCTTAATATTCGAGGTCCTTTCGGGCTTGTCATTTAAGGACACCGACCTTCTATCCTCATAAGATTGTGCATGAGTTGTAAGCCTACTTTTATTGCGTATCCCAATTTTCGACTTATTTGTAAGAAGAATGGCGAAATCCGTATCACACTGCATAAAATTCCGCGGTCTGGTCATCGAAATTTGCCCTTCACATTTTTTTGCAGAATGCAACGACGCCCACCGCAATGAAGGTGAAATGCAGAAATAATCATTCGAGGAACTTCGAAGAGCATGGACATGAAGATGCGCAGTGAGCTCCATGAATCAAGAGGCGTTTCACGCTGCTGGCTAATCAAATGTTCCCTCTGTAATTATCCGTTCAAGTTCAAAGATAACCATTATTTCACCCAAGGTCATCTATTCCTCTTGTCAGTGTTTCGGATGGAATACAGTACCTCAACGTTATCTTCATAGGATGATATATATTTTTATTATTGATATTGCTAAGGTGTCAAAAACCTAAATAAAAATAAATATTAACAATCGCGAGACAGTGTTGTAAAATGGTGCCTACATAACATTAATATATTTATGCAGCCTTGGCACCAATTATTTTATCCTTACATAAAGGTCACATTTTCTCCATTCATTCTTGGACTGTGGATTTATTATGGACTTTATGTAAAAGTATAGATTCATGTTGGCATTGGTGTCGTAGGAGATTACTTCAGATATGGAAAAGGTTATATTGAGTTAAAAGTTGCGGTGAGTAAGTTACTTCTAAGTGTAAATTTTGTTTTAAGATCGATCATTTTAGATGTGGAAAAGGTTATATGGAGTTAAAAGTTGCATGGTGAGTAAGTTACCTTCAAGTGTAAATTTTGTTGCATGGTGAGTAAGTTATTTTCAAGTGTAAATTTTGTTTTAAGATTATCACTTCATCAATTAAGTTTTTTATTTTTATTTAAGTTTTTTATTTTTATTTATTTTTTTTATCGAAGTAAGCTTTTATTTTTTGATTCAAGTAGGTTTTTAAGGATTTTCTTGTAAAATATTGAATTTAAGAGAAAGGGTTTATAAAGTTTATTGGTGAATTGGAGTGGAGTAACATCATCTCATTATCAAGCAAAAGGTGCAATATCCCTTTACTCAAAATTTTATGTGGGTCAAGCTACATCATAATATTCATCTTGAGAAAGTCAAGGTAGTTCAATCTCAAGGGAAGTTGGATCATGATCCTTTATGTATTCTGGAGGATAGTGATTCTCAACTTCTCTTGAGAAGTCATCCATGAGATTTCAACTAGTTTCATCATTATCTTTTTGAAAAGTAGCATGTGGCAAATGGCATTGAATTCAAACAAAAAAAAAACGAAAGATAACAATCTCACTAATGGTTCAATTTGGAAGATAATCTAAAGTGAAAATCAATGATTTCTATAGTATGGGAAGTCTCCAGCCTCCATGGACATCCCCTCATCCACGAAAGAAAAAACAATGAACAAAGGTGAGAAGGCTTTCTAACCAATGAAAGATTATAGGAAATTTAAATAATTGTGATAAGGCAAGGCATGTGAGAACTAGTCATGCAATGTCTTATTATAAGTTAATCATCAAACATGTACTAGGATGTTGGGTTTACACACCATAATTAAGGTACGTGTAACCCATATGAGAAACATGAACTCCTTATTTACTTAGAATGTTTGCTTGTGATTTTTAATATATTTATATACGAACACACATAACATCCTTACCTTAAAACATAGTTCATTGCATGATTAGGAATTGACCACTATTAACCAAAATATAATTAGTCGTGATTAATTGCATTTGTGGTATGGCCTGCCTATTATAGAGATGGGTGTTTATTAGTCCATGTTAATAGGGATTGTAGTAATCTTCAAAAGTCATTGAAGTCAAACAAGTGGGTCTCATAAACCAATTTGGTGTTTGGCTTAGTTGTGACCCTAAAATTAGATTATTATTATTATTTTCTATTATATCTTTTAAAAATATACCTACAAAGTTTTTCAATGCTCCAAAAATTTGTGTTTTCCGAAGAACCTAAAATTCATTTTCTATGTACTAATTGTACTTGTAATGTTCTTCTTTTTGGACAAGGTGGTATGCCTCAACTTGCTAGAGTTTCTAGGGGAAAAAATACAGAGCCTCGAAACATGGATGATGTCGAAGATAGTGTTGAAGTTGGTGGCTTTAATATTTTGTGAGGTTTGTTCATTTTCCATACAACTTAAAAATTGGATAGATTGATATGATAAGCCATAACAAACTACTCAAGCATAGAGCTCACAACTAATCTATAGTAAACGTTGGATTGATCAAGATTGTAACATGTAATAAACCATTAATCACAAAGCTTAAGGATAGAGATTAGGGTAACCTACTTGCCTTCCCCTCTTTTCATATGTGAAATGTATAACCCTACTTGTTGATGACACCAAAGACTTTATCTATTGAAGTCAATTGAACAATGTGGCATAGATTACTACGTGCAGATCTCTCTAAGGTGAATGGATATATGCTTATTTAGTAGAGTTTGATGACTTGGGTTCTTGTTTTCTAACGTGGGCATGAAACTAAAGGTATTTGTTCTTGATAATCAAGACGTTTGGGCTCTTTGGACAGTTACTCATAGCGAAATTGGTTTTGTGTGGATAGAATTAATATGACTTGGAGAGGGAATGACACTAGTATTAGGTTGCATTCATTCTTCTACTCTTTAAGACAATTATTGATATTATAATTACTCTTGCATTCTTACTTAAATGGAGGGGGAATGACGTCATGAATTGCCTGCATTTGTTTTTTGTAATTGAATTTAGTTAAAGTTGTGGTAAGCTCTTTTTCAACTCTAGAAAGCATTAAAAGAGTTTGTACTTTGGGAAATTAACATAGAAGAAGGCCTAATAGTGCTTAATGCTCCATGGTTGCAATATATAGTGGTGATTATGGCCTTTGAGACTGTTAATGCTCCATGGTTGCAAGAATTAGTGGTGATTATGGCCTTTGAGCATAGTTCGTGACTCAATTTAACTTGTTTGTGAAACCCATTAGTTGATCGTATTATTGTGCTGAGAGGCGCATTCTACAGCCCAGTATGACCCCGATGTGTAAGTATGTCACGTCCTTAAAAAATAATAAAAGTAATTTTTACTAATGTTGGCCAAAACATTAGATTGAATCTTAAATTATATATAACTTTTTAATCTCATTAATGGATTAAGATTAATTATTGAAATATATGTATTATTATATATAATTATAATTATCTCATGTGTTTAATAGTTCCTTTATCATATACGTGAATTTGAATGGATCATAAATTTGCCTTTAACAAAAAAAAATTACCACATTAAATTTCCAAATTAGGTAAAATAATAAACATCTTTACAAATTTACTGAAGCCAATACCATCTTTTAAATCAAAGGAACAAGGTTAATTCAACAAAAAGAATCAAAAATCCTACTCCAAAATCTTTTAATATTTCTTTTAATTAAATATTTGTAAAATGAATCTTTAAAGGAAAAAACTATATCCAATGGATATATTAAAGTCTTTAAAGACATAAAAATTTCCACATCAAAGTTCTAATATTTGAAAATATTAATTTGATGTAGTTTTATTATAAATTTTGTTATCATGCCATAAAAAACATTATTAAATTTAATAACTTTGGATTAATACAATATTAAATTTAATATGATATTCAATTTGTTATATTATAATATATACTAATATATCACGATATATATTAACTCTAGATATATATATATATATATATATATATATATATATATATATATATATATATATATATATATATATATATATATATATGGAGGGAAGTACAGAGATATAAAGTGATAGAGGTGGAGAGATAGAGGGGGTGACAAGGGAGAGATGGAGATAAAATGAAGGGGAGGGGAGAGAGAGAGAGATAGGGAGGTGCAAAGATGGAGGTGGGAGAGAGGGGGAGAGAGGGACAAGGTTGGAGAGGAGAGAGAGCAATAGAGAGATTAGGGGAGAGAGAGGGAGGTAAGAGAGAAAATGAGAGAGGGGAAGGACTAGAGAGAGGTAAGGATGGAGAGGGAGGGACAAAGAGATGGAGTTGGAGGGGAAGAGAGGGAGTAAAGAAGAAAGACATATAGAGAGAAAGAGAGAGAGAGAGAGAGAAGGGAGAGATGGAGTGAGAGTGTGTATGTTTTAGGGTGAGATAAAGAGACAAATAAGGAGAGATGGAAGGAAGGGGGGAGGGGAGGAGAGAGGGAAGGATATAATGACAGAGTTGGAGGGCGAAGAAAGAGAGGGGGGGAGATGGAGGTGAGAGAGAAAGGGAGAGAGAGGAAGGAAGAGAGAGAGAACGTGAGGGAGATAAGGAGAGAGGGAGGGAGGGAGAGATGGAGTTGGAGGGTAAGAGAGAGGGAGGTACGAAGAAATGCATAGAGAGAGAAAGGTGGAGAGAGAGAGAGGGAGTGATAAGGGAGACGGAGAGAGAAGAGCAGGAGGGAAGAGGGATAGAATGGAGAGAGGAAGAGAGAGGGAGAGGAAGAGGGAGGGAGAGATATATAGATATGGAGAAATAGTGTGTATGTTTTGGGGGTGATATAGAGAGACAGAGGAGAGGAAGAAGGAGATAGAGATATAGAGAGGAGAAGAAAGAAATAGAGAGAGGGAGGGAGATATATATAGATATGGAGGGATAGTGTATGTTTGAGGGATGAGATAGAGAGAGAAAAAAGGATAGATGGAGGGAGATATAGATATAGATGGAGGGGGGAGAGAGGAAGCATATTTCTTGCACTAAATGCATTGATTTTAGTGTAGATGATGATTTTTAATCCTATTTTATTTCTTGCACTAGATGCATTGATTTCAGTGTAGATGTTGATTTCTAATTATATTTGATTACTTGCACTAGATGCATTGGTTTTAGTTTAGATGTTGATTTCTAATCCTATTTGATTACTTGCTTTAGATGCATTGGTTTCAACGTAGATGGTGATTTCTAATCTTATTTGATTTCTTGCACTAGATGCATTGATTTTAGTGTAGATGTTGATTTCTAATTATATTTGATTACTTGCACTAGATGCATTTATTTCAATGTAGATTTTGTTTTCTAATCCTTTTTTATTACTTGCATTAGATGGATTAGATGTTGTTAATATTGAGACTGTAAATTATTAAAAATATTTTTCAATATTAGATGGATGGGGGAGAGAGAGAAGAAGATTGCTTGCACTAGATGCATTGATTCCATTGTAGATGATGATACCTAATCCTGTTTGATTGCTTGCACTATATGCATTAATTTCAGCGTAGATGTTGATTTCTAATTATATTTGATTGCTTGCAATAGATGCATTTATTTCAGTTTAGTTGTGGATTTCTAATCCTATTTGATTGCTTGCACTAGATGCATGGATTTCAATGTAGATGTGGATTTCTAATCCTATTTGATTGTTTACACTAGATGCATGGAGTTCAATGTAGATGTGGATTTCTAATCCTATTTGATTGATTGCATTAGATGCATTGATTTCAGTATAGATGTTGATTTATAATCTCATTTGATTGTTGGCATTAGATGCATTGATTTCAGTGTAGATGTTATTTTCTAATCCTATTTTATTGTTTGCATTAGATGTTGTTAATCTTGAGGTTGTAGATTATTAAAACAAATATTTTTCGAGATTTATTTAGTAATTCATAGAGGGACACTATTAAGAAATAATTAGCTCTAAAAGGTTGTGTTACATGGAATTAAAATGAAAAAGATGTGCATAATCAATCCTCCTGCAAAGTGAAAATTAATCCTTAACAAGATCGTCTCCCTTCTTCATCACCAACTAATTACTAATAGACAATTACATATATTCAAAATATATTCAAAATTACTAATAGAGTAATTGCATACAACAACGTATTCAAAATATTTATAAGAGGAAAATGTATATTTATTGATCCAAATTGGATTATTATATTGTTTGTCATCCATCTCGATGCATTTGGAGTGGAAAAAGTGGAGGAATCAGCTCATGGGACCATTTTACTAGCAGGACCCAGTTTGGGGAAACGAGGTCTGAAACCTTCTAGGAGCGTTTTGAGGCATCAAATGACGTTTTTTGGGGGTAAAAATTTACCTCTTAAATGTAACACCTTTTCATGTTATTCTACACACACAGAGCTTTCCAACGGCGTAAGAATCACGTCAATCGGAGTCTGTATGCAAAAGTTATGCCACTCAGAATTTAACCTTCCTGTTTTCACACATTTAGTTCAGAAGGATGTTGCGTCAGCCCCCATTATTCATGGAAAATGGGATAGCCATGCGTTTGTGATGTAAAAGAATCTAGAAGAGTTTATTTTGTAACTATATTTAAGAGTTGATGTAGTCAAACTTAACCACTAGTAGGCTATCGGATTGTGTTATAACCAGGCCACTGGGAGGAAGAGGCATTCCATTCTTTCGAGAGAATTTTGTTCCATAGTTGAGCAAAGATAGTGAGGAGAGATAGGAGGTAGAGCACACAAAAAGTATCTGTGTGTTGTAGCAGCCCACAGGCCATAGACATTACTTCTTTGTATCTGCAGAGATATTTCTAGGCAAAGAAAGAGAGTGAAGTGGCCTCACCTTCCAACTGGGTTTTCTCCCGAAAGGGTTTCCCAAAGAGAATATCTTGTGTATTATGTGTGTGTGAGCTTATTTGTTCGTTCTCTACTTTTCTTCTTGATTTACTTTTACATGCATGCACTAATTACAATTAATTTTAGAGATCTAGAAATTAAATAAATCTGTAATAGTGTAGAATCTCATATTTTTAATATAATATTATCAGATATGTTGTGACAAACTGTCCAATGGAATATCCATGGTAGTTTACGGATCATTTATAAACATCAAAACAAATCAAAGTATTCTTGAAGGAGATGTGATAATTGTTTAGAGAAACAAATAATGTAAAGATTTGACAAATTTGGCGACTCATTAAAAAATATTAAAAAATACATTATTTCTTGACTTTGCAAAATAGACTATAGATAAAAGAAAAACATCAAAATATTCTTGAAGGAAATAAATTATTTAAAACATAAACAAAGAAACAAATTATTTCAAAAATAATCTTGACATAGTAAATTATTACAACTACTCTTCAAGATATATTTTGTAATATTTGGAGGAACACTATTTAGAATTAATTAGTTTTTGAATTAAGGCTTTTGTGATCCATAAATTGAATATGAGAGAACTTTCGATGAAAATCACACCATAAGAAAAATGTCAACGCGTTTCGAACCATCTCGTGTGGTTCATCATCAGGACATCGAATGATTTGAAACGCGTCGACATTTTTCTTATGATGTGATTTTCCCCGAAAGTTCTCTCATATTTGAGTTGATTAGTTGTCAAAAGTTGTGATACCTAAAATTAAATGAAATAGATGTGCAATATCAATCTTCCTACAAACTATTGACAAGATTGTCTCCATTTTTCATCACCAACTAATTACTAACAAACAATTACATACACATATAAAAATATAACACAGCATGTGTAAAATTCACAAACATTACCCTCCAAATCCAAACACATAAACACACAAACCACTCAAAGCATCCAAACCCAAACACAGACATACAAACCATTCAAGAAAAGCAACACAGACCAAAATAAAGAAGAGAATGATATGGGCATGCCAAGCAAAGAAAACATAATGTGAATTTTGAATTTTATCTCAAACATATACATAATAATGATAATCTATAAATGTGAGATTGTTTCCCTCAAATGGAACTAGCTTAGATCCATCTAACACTAGGTCTATCATGCGTCGAGAGGGATCAAATCCTTCGAGGTGCAAACCTTTCCTCAAGTTCTACACACCAAAAATAAGGTTTGCACATAGAGGGATTTGATCCTCACAACGCATGATAGATCTGGTGTTAGATGGATCTAAGATGGTATGTATATACAATCCATTAAGTTGGAGATGAGGTGCCACCACTATCTACATTTGTTGTTATATAATTACTTCTAATACAAGTTGATGCATGTTATTTCCTTGCTTTAAAAAGCGTGAAATAAATGTGTGATTTGGTACTTGAAATTAAAAAAAGTTTGTTTGCCTTTCTTTTTTTTCTTGAAAATGATTGTGTTGCTTTAATTAGTGAAGGCCTTCCACCCATTGTCTTAGGATGGATTTTTCAAGCAGCTTGCAATAATTTAGTGATATTTTATGCAATGTGCATAAACTAGTTTAGTTTGATTTTGTAGTGCTTTTTGGTGTGAGTTGTGGTGGGTTTAACTTTAAATAGTTGAAAGATTCACTATGACAGAAGATTGTTTCTATAGATAGTACGTACATAAATTCTCTTAGAATACCCAAGGTTTGGTGCATTTCACTTGCCTAATTCTATTAGTTTAAGGGTCAATTTTTTTTATAAATGGTAATTACTTCAAATCTGGGTTTCTAATTTTTTCCTTAAAAATGGTTAAAAATGTTGCATAAATTTGTGAATGCCTTCAAGCTAAGTTTTGTTTGCAATAGTATGATAATATTTTATGCATATGGCAAAGACTTATTTAGCTTGCATTTTTAACATGCCTTGGTGTGATTTGAGGCAGGTTTGGTTTGTAGATGGTAACTTGTTCAAATATGGGTTTCCAAGCCTTGGTGGAGCTAGAAGAAAAGAATAGATGATCTAGTTTGGTTCTTAAATATAAAATGGTTAGAGCGTTGCTCGAATTATTTAATGTCTTTAACCCACTCAAGGTGGATTTCAAGCCTAGTTTTGACGACATGAAATGTGGAAGTGTAAAATGGGCCTTGTAAGGAAAATATTAAAACATTAGCATATCCACATCACACTACATTATAAGTATTACCAATAAAGGTGAATTTATATGTTCTCATTAATGGCACTTCCCATATAAAATAAATTAAACAAGAGTTATGAGATGAAAATTAATAATAATCGACTTATATCTTAACAAGAATCAAGACGTCAACAGAGAAATGGGGTGCCTAATCTCAAAACTTAATCACAACAGGCCGACATGTCCCTTTACAAGAATCAATCTTAGATAAATGGGAAAATGAACCATTTTCTAGACCATTACAACCCACGGGACTTTATAACAATTATAATTACATGATATTAGAATATATAATTCCACACATCTACATAGAGGAAATTTTAGGTAAGTCCTAAAAAAAATGTATTTTATTAGCTAAAGCTCGAATTATTTTGTTTTAAAGGTGAGAAGCATAAAACATATTTTTCATGTATTTTCAATATATCTCATTTTAAATTCACCATAAATATTTAACATGAATCCTCATTTTACATGGAATTAAAATACTACATCAATAGGTATTCATACATAATATTTTTAGAAAATCTATAATAAAAAAATTTAAAGTACTTGAAGAAAATGTGTTTCTATTTTTTTCTCCAAAATCAATCCTTCCCACCTCATCAGCACCTTCTCGCTATTAATTCTTATGTCTAGCCTCACTCGAGACTTAATGCATGCAACCATGTTAATACCACCGCTCGACTACCACTTCCCTTATTCCTCCTCGCATCGATTTGAAACCAAGATAAGTCAGCATTATCTAGTGGGAATCTAGCTCCCACTATCATGGTCACCCAAGACCACATCTCAAGAAATTTTGTATTCCAACACGCCACCATGGTGAGGGAACGAGGTCAAGTTTGTCACAACAATAAGGGGTGAGGATGCCCTTCTAACACTCCATGGCTTGATGACCATTTGGTTCTCTTTGATCCCAATATCCCTGAGCATATGAAACTCAATGTGGCTACCCTAGAAGCAACCAAGAGGCAAAGACTTGGTGAAGGGCACTGGGTCATTCACAATTTACTAGCAAGGCATCTCTAGGACATGCAGCTTGGTTGCACTCGAGATTAACGTCAATTGGTTGAATCCAATGCCTATATCAATCACATAAGAATTGTGCTTCACTACCTCTCTCAAAACATCAACATCAATTTTCCTCCCGAGGTGGTGTCCTCCACTTCTTCCAACTCTTCGAACAAGTCTTTGGGGCAACATCTAGAAGATTTTCTCTCCCATCAAATTTGTTCTACTTATCCCTCCATTATCATGGCAGTAGATGGGAGAGACAAAGGCAACTTAGGCCAGGCATAATCTGTTGCAGGGGAAAGCAGTTCTATGAGGCCTTTAATCATTGATGCTCAACCAGTTGATAGGCAACCCTCTCCCCACAAACACAACACCATGGATGTCTCATCGTGGAGGAAACTTTGGACATGGATCATCTAGGCAATAGGGTCAGCGATGAAGCTAGCCTCACTCGTGCTCAACCAACATCTTTTGTTCCCAAAGGCAAGCAACCAACATAAATAGGTCATCCACCTTGCTCCTCTCACCCTTGTCTCCTTATGCTCTTAAAATAGACAAACACACTTTTAGCCACAAATGCAAACATTTTGGCACAAAACTTGCTACAAATTGTTTGATTTTTTTGTTTTTACATCTACTAGGACTCAACATCAGCGTTTTATTTTACTTAACAACCTATCTAGTTTCCCTTACAAGGGCAGATGGTAAGGTTCAATTACCTGGACCCTGAGCGATACTATGAATGTATTCTACGTACAATTTCTTTACTTATATAATGTTTCATACTTTCTTACAAAATGAACATAAAATATTATTTATATTTCTTTCTAAACATATTAATAATATAAAATACTATCCTATTCTAAAATGATTATATTCCCACAAGAATCCAATTCTAGTCTTAAACAATAAGATATTTATTATTGAAGAAAAGATACTAGAAAATACCCCATATCCCATGTTATATATTTTGCATGTTTATGTGGTTAGCTTTTATTAAATAAAAATGGTATATATATTAAGTCGATAGGCGTCTTATGGTGAGGTTCCTCCTCGCGACACTGTAGCAGATTCGTTGGCCTAAAACGAATATGCTTTTCCAGACACGTGTAGGGCGATCAATGTCTACACTTGTCGGTTTTTTATAGCTTCATCTACGACATTCATCTTTGTCGCTTCAGGCAGCCAACCGATGGCGCTCTAAAACAAAGTTTGGTTGTAGTATGCACTATCTAGGAAAAAGCATGTAGTCGTACTACCAAATAGATGGAAATCGTGGCGCTTGATAAACTCCCTGGAAAACAGACTGAATCTCATATCCTCGCCCAATGCGATGCCTTTTACGATGTTCTTATATTCATGGATGTCCACCCACAATACCTTGTACATGTCAATGGTGACCTGCTCGACATTTCTCTCAACTAGCACAGTGAACTGAGCAGTCTCCGACATTTTCATCTGCTAATAATATGTCAGTGCAGCAGGCGCAACCCCGAACATAAAGACTATTCTCCACACAAAATCCCCTTGTGGAGCCATTGAATAATCTTGTTGGGCTTGTGAAATTGTATAAGTAGGTATTCATACTGTTGTGTTGTTGGCAGGTTTTTCAATATTGGTGACTGATATGTTTATGAAGGGTATTCATGTGGTTATGAATGATGGAATTTAAATGGTTATGTTGTTGACAAGATTTGCAACAGTGGATGTGATGTGGGTTTATGAAATTGTATGAATAGGTACTCTTATTGTTGTGTTTTTGACAAGATTTTCAATATTTCCTACTGGTTACTGATATGGTTATGATAGGTATTCATGTGATTATGAATGTTGGTTATGATAAGTATTCGTGTGATTATGAATGCTGGTATTCACATGGTTCTGATGTGGGTTTGTGAAATTGTATGAGTTAGTATTCATATTGTTGTGTTGTTGACATGATTTTCAATATTTTTTGTCATGATGATTGAATATGTTTGGGATTGCTTGCTCTAGTTATGTTGTTGATATGAATTTCGTTATTGGCACTATCATGGTTATGAGACTAATATCCAGAACATCCACTTCTTATATGATTTTCAATATGGGTATTGATATGGTTATGTTATTTACATAACTTTCATTTCATTTTGTGTTTGCTAATGGGAATTGTTGCAGAAAGTGGACCCAGAGGCAGGAGTTTGGTGCACCGATCACCAACCCTAGGCGTTGACTATGGACAAACTGCAGACAATCTTCCTCCACCATCTGCAGTTGCAAAGTTGGTCCAACATACAACTATTTAAAAAGTGAAATTATATGGAGCAGATCGTGCAATTCTTCAAGCTTTTGCTAACACAGGAATTGGGTTAGTTGTAGGCATTGGTAACAACCAAATCCCATCCCTGAACCAACTGACTGTAGCACATAATTGGATTAAGAACAATATCGTTCCTTTTGTTCCTGCCACTGATATCATTGGTATCTAAGTACAAAACGAGTTTTTGTTCACTGGGGATAGAGCTTTCATTTCCCAGCGCCTCCCTGTAATGCAAAACTTGCACATTGACCTTTTTGGGGTTTCACTCGACAAGTAAATTAAGGTCTCTACACCTCATTCTATGGCCATACTTTCTACATCTATTCCCCTGTCTGCTAATTGTTTCAATGGGAGTTTTGACATGAAATCCCTTCTTGAATTCCTGCAGAAGATAGGGGCCCCTTTAATGATCAACTCGTACCCCTTATTTGCATACAAAAGTAATTCCACTAATCAAACACTGGCCTATGCACTCTTCAAGCCCATCAGAGAAATTCTACTATCGGAATATTTGGACTAGATCTCAACCAAAAACCATGATATCTGATGAACACTTGAAACCATGATAAATTACAACTTTGAAACAAACTGGGTCCGTAAGCTGTATTGAAGTTTTTCAAGTGTATTTGTTACAAAAATCTCGATAGATGAATGGATCTGATATTAGGATTAATTGGGATCTATGGCATATAAGGTCCGACGGTATCGAGTTATTAGGATTTTTGACATGACAATATGTTTAAAAACTCTGATAGTTGATATGAAATGATAGGTGGCTTTGGAATGGTATATCAGTAAACTTAGGAATCATAAGTTTGGCTGCGTTGTAAATCCTCATATAGCCAAAAATCACGATATGCTTTATTATATTCGTTTATCATATGGTTTGCACTATTATTTGTGTTATATGTACTTTTGATAGTCTCCCGTACATCAAATTAGTTTGTTCAAAAAGGTCCCCAAAAATATCATTCACATCACTAGCACATGAATAATTTTCAAGATTCCTAGCCAACCTGTAGTAGTCTTTCTCAATAATTAGAGGAAATGCAATCAATCTTTCAAGAGTCTCCGAAGACATATTGTAATTACTATGTGGGTTCAACATAGTAAAATAATGTGTCCCACATTCAACTAGGAAAACAATCCCACAATCATCACAATATGTGTCATGAACTTTTGTTTATAAATAATGGGATAAGGTTGGTTGTATTTCCATGGAAGTTTTGAGAAACTTTCATCCATAAACGATCCATCTGATTCTCATAGTAAAAATCAATAAAATTTGATGGGACCGCTTTTAGACTGGGAATGTGCCCTTTCATCTCAAGTTTCTTAGAAACACTATGCTAGACAACACCTCACCAAACTGGTGCATAATCTGGAATGATCAACAAATTTACATCGATGGATGTATGAACAACTTGTAAGTAGACCTCTAACTATCCCTCAACTCCAAGTCATGGATATGTATGACAATCAAATAAGAAAGGTTCACAAAGAGTCCTTAAATCAACACAGGATATGAACAGAAACATCCTTGAGAAGGCTTCTTAGGAAGACCTTTAAACTTGAAAGTTGCAACATTAAGGAGGCACCCTCATCTTTGCTATGAGTTTCCTAATCTCATCCAAGCAACTACCATTCCTCAACAAGAAACACCAATAAGTTATGCCCCTAAAATCTTTTGAGAAAGCTGCCTAACAGGCTCCAAATTTACTTCAACATCCCTCATGAATGGCATGTCCTCAATACTGGACTTGCAATAATGATTGCGTTTTTGTTGGACCAAAAACATTGACATGTAGAAGCTTCTATGTCTATAATTTCTTTGTGCTACTTTCTTGTCGAGCATGTTGCACATCTGCCTTCTCTATTCTCTACATCATGTACATCAACAACCATCTCAAATCTACTTAGAAGGGAAAGATGTGGAAAGGACACATTTCCAAATCTTTGATGCCAAAGTTCATTGACATTGATATCTCTCCTCTCAAACCTTTTTTTCCTAACTTATAACCCTACTGCCATGATTACACCAAAACTCGCAAATTCCTCAATCTTCAAGATGAGCCTACATCTGCAACATTAAATTGTGCATTAAACATGAGGGTTTTGACAATGTTAAACTTTGCAGGCTTGCCATTTTTTTAAAGTAAACAATTTCTACAATGATAATAGTAAAATGTTCTGGCATTATTAATTCCTCCTAGATAGTATCTCATCTTCAACAATGAATTTTTCATTTTTGTCACCTGGCAATATCTCCATACTGGCAAAATTTTCCAGCATCATGGGTGACTTGGCAATGTCTCCATGCCAACAAAATTTCCAGAAAAAAAAAAGACTTTTTTTCTCTCCTGAAATCTCTTATTTGCCCTTGTTGAATCATTAAATTTGTCAATCTGAACCAATTCATAACTTGTGCTCATGCTTTTCTAATAAAACAAATACTAAAAATATTAAGATTTTCTTGTATCGTTCTTCAGTAAGGGGTGAAAAAGGATCCTGGAAATCAAGCCAAAGTTTGCAACCTAGCTACTCCCAAATGCATGATCTCATTTTTTGTTGTTGACAATAATGATTTCTGGCAATCATTTCGTGTGTTGAAATAGCATATGCAACAACTATTTTTGAAGGACTCGCTAAACATTGAAGCAGAGAGAATGAAGAAATTCTAGAGCTCATATGCAATCCAACAAGTGATTGTGAAACTAATCCCTTAGCCAATATTCAGTTTGCTTTAACAATCTGTTCACACATATAAAGAGCACCAATTGTCATGAAGCAAATAACCACACTTATATTATTTGAAGCAAATAATGGACCAAGCCTTTGATCCAAAGGAATGGCCATACCATCTATAAGTTGTGGCAAGAATATTTGAGACACAATAAAACAAGAGGCAAAGGAACATTTTATAGTAGCTGACAACAACCTTCCAAGTGCTTGGACTTGAAACCCTAACTCATTTTTTTAAAGGTCACTCTACATCAGGGAATATCTATACTACCAACTCACGAATATGGGATGCCGACAAAGGCAACTAGGATATTTCTCCTCACCAATTGTTGCACAAACTCGATAAACAAGATCATTACCTAGTGATGAAACAACGTCAGCATAGGCATCAAGGAGGCACTCCAAAAGCTCATGTCATATCATGTGATCTTGTTTTGTTAAATCTTGAACTTGAAGGTTTTCCATGTAAGATTGAATAAGCTTCTTTGCATCCCCACTTGAGACCAAGCCTACACCACTCTTCCTTTTAAGAAGAGCCAAACAACCAATGATTTCTCCTCACAAAGCTAGCCGATGTGCAAGTCTTGATGTTAAAAAAAAATGTCAAACTATGAACAACGTTGTCTATTTCATATTTACAGAGTTAATAGGAAGCATATGTGGTTTGAGAGTTGAGTTCTTTATTGTTGTCATAACTTCTAGCACTGATTTATATGCAAATTTGGTAGTAAATTGCAGGTTGTCCTGATTATATATTTTTTATTTATTTTATTATGCATTGTCTACACTTGTGATATATATAACCCAGACTTTGGTATCTAAAGAATATGCAGGGTTGGGAGGTGTGTAGATAGTTTCAGTTTAGGGGTTGTTTAGAGAAAGCGCAGAACTGTGTCCATGAATAAAAATTCTCAGAAGTTCTAGGAAACTTTGACAGAATAGATACCTCCACTCGTTGTTGCTTAGCCAAGGAAATGAGTTGAATGGTGCTAATGGTTCCCCCATAATGCTAAATTTGACTGCATAAGCCTCATCATGAAAAGGAAGTTGTAGTAGTTACACTGTTGAAACAAAATCAGAACAAAATGATTCTTCCAGAATCGGCACTACAATCCATAATCAGCAATTCAATCAGCGATTACCAAATAACTCGATTCATAAAAAAACATATTGAAAAAACCAATCAAAACAGAGCCCAAGACCATAACAAAGCTTATTTAGAATTGGGGCAAAAACCAAAACTGAACGTTACATATGGAATGCGAATGCCCTATCCGAGCAATTCAACTATTGGAGGATTTGGAATAGTTCGCAACCAAAAACCACGATATCTGATGAACATTCCAAAGAGAAGATTTGAAACCATGATAAATTATAGCTTTGAAACAAATTAGGTCTGGATGATGTATCTGAGTTTTTCAAGTGCATTTGTTACAAAAATCTCGATAGTTGAATGGATCTGATATTAGGCTTAATTGGAATGTATGGCATATCAGGTCCGGCAGTATCAGGTTATCGGGATCTGTGGCATGGCAATACGTTTAAAAACTCTGGTAGTTGATATGAAATGACACACGCATTTGGAATGGTATATCGAAAAACTTAGGAATTGTAAGTTTAGTTGCGTTGTAAATCCTCAAATAGCTAAAAATCTCGATACGCTTTACTATATGGTTTGCTTTATTATTTTTGTTATATGTGTTCAACTTTGGTTTACTACTTTTGACAGTCTTCCATACATCAAATTAGTCTGTTCAAAAAAGTCCCCAGAATTATCATTCACATCACTGGCCCATGAATAATTTTCAAGATTCCTAGCCAGCCTGCTCCCAGTCTTTCTCAATAATCAGAGGAGAGGCAAAATATTTTCAGGTTAGGCCACTTCTCCTTTGAATTTTTGAATGATCGGTGGGTGAGGGATTTTATACTAATGATTGTGATTATTAAGTTGAATGATTCTTCTCTATTTTGTATATAAAGCAAATTAGCCAAAATTATTGTATGTTATAATGCATTTGCCATTGTTTTTTGCATTTCTTTTTTAAACCCCTTTTTGCTTATGTCATAAGACGTGGTTAATAGAAGAATATATTAAATTCTTACTTAGAGAAATTTTTTAGGCACCGTCATGTAATTGTTTTAAGGAGAATACACTTTAAAAAGTTATGAAGACTTGGAAAAAACATGATTGTAATAAGACGAAAGTATGCTAGAAATTTTGGATACAAATGTTTGATTAGAAGTGCCGTATAAGGCACACATGCATCGTAGTCATACTTTGAATTGGGTGAACATAAATTTTAGTGACATGGATTTCTTTGCATAGCCTTTTAATGCAATTGGAAAACAAATGTTTATGAATTGTATTGAGGTGTAATAACATTGTGTAATAAAATAGAGCATTTTCTATAGTATGAGCAATAGATAAACATTCAGGTTAATTTAGTAGCTTAAGGTATCTCATTGAAAACACATTTCTATAAAATTCCTAGATTCTATTAGATTCCTGAGCAAGGATTCAATCACATTTTCAATCCAATTCATGGGTTGTAGGCTTTAAGGGCTACGACTTGTTTGGGGTTTACTTGAGAGATCTATTGGAAAAGATGTTGTAAGAAGCCAATCATAATTAATAATTGGCCAAATTAGAGCTCAACATATAACAAGTTTGTACAAGATATATAGAAAAGTATTTTAACATTACAATAAGTTTTAGACAGGAATATGAATTTTGTAGGTACAAATAGTCACCTATTGAGGGAGAGGATGGAGCCAAGTGAAAGACAAGAGGGACCTCTTGTTTTCATGGTTCTCTTTGTGGTTGTTGGCTTCGCTTCTATTTGGGGCTTCTGCTTGCAATTTGTGGCAGGCTTTTGACCCTGTGTGTGGTCATCACTATGACATAACCACCTCTGATAAGATGTTGAAGGGTGTGTTGTGACTAGAGGATCTCTTTAGTTGGATTGCTCATGGGACAAAGAACAACTATGGATTGTGCTTTCCTCTTGTGGTGGCATGGTGTTGTGACGTAGGTAGGTTTTTGTTGCTTCACGGTAAATTTGGGATTGTTGTGTGGTTTGGTGGTAAGTTTGTTTGGTTCTCCTCCGCCAATTGTTTTATGTTGGTTTTTTTGTTTGGTGATCCCCCTTGTAAAGGGTGGTTCTCTTATTTGTTGTAGCCTCGAGAGTGTGCCTTCCCTACATACTATATCAATAGATTTTGGGGGATAATTTCTCTTTACACCCATGTTGCTCCCTTGCATGGTGTTGATGTTCTATAAAGGGATGGTTTGTGGTTTATAGTGACTTCATTTAGGGACGCCCTTGTCAATAATTGTGTTTCTAGCTATTAAGTATTTTTCCCTGCTTGTGTTTGTGGATGTCTATTATTGTGGCATGCCTTTTTTGTAAAGTTGCATTTTTAATGGAATTTAAAGGAAACAATTTTATTTTTTTAAATAATCAACTATACCCATTCTCTTAAACATTCTCATACTAATGGTGTATAATATTGTTGGAGAGATTCATGTTTAGGGTTGTATAAATTATACAAGTACATACAATAATTGACACATGCATTTTAGCTATTTTTATATTGTAGCAAGTATACTATTGGGGGCCCGAGGTAGGGTATCCACTATACATATACCATTATCTCATCTATACATTACAATATATATAACACCCTAAAGATGGTTATAATGTTTTAACCACTTAACCTACACCACATCAATAAATTATACTGGTCCTAAGATGGATCTTCTCGAAGAAGTTATATTATTCTATACGAAACATGGCAATAATGTCATAGGGGAGTATAATGTATATATTGCACAACTCAATGACTTGCAATGGTTGCAACTATCAAATACTTATGTAGCGTGATTGCATCAATGCAATTAAAAAAGGTTTTTATTTTTTATTTTTTTAACACAATATATATAGTATTTTGGAGATGTTAAGTTTATAAAGGAATATGATATGTACCTTTGTTTAACTTTAGTATTGTACCAGTTGTATATAGGTATATGGATTGACAAAGTATCTTTTACGTATAACACACACACACAAACACATGATTTATCACTTTGTTTAACCACACACATATGTCTTTTAGTCCAAAAGGTTATCTCAATTAGTTGAACCATCCGCTCACAACATGTTGTCGATGTGGAGGGAATAGGTGAAAATTTGGTTTAGTGTTAAGGGATGGCTACCCCTTGTTATTTTGGATGGTGGTTGAATGACTCTCCATATAGATACTCTAGGGAATAAGGAGTTTTTGGTGAGATTTTCCTTGAAAAATAAAAACCCCTTATAGATGACTCTATATGAGAAGCTTGACTTGAAATAAGAAATCAATGAGTGGAATTGCCTAATCTTTATTTTGATATCTCTTGTAGCTAAAGTAGATGTATTGATTGCTAAAAATATAATGACCCCTATCTTAATTAGTTTACTAAGACCATTTGCCTAGGTTTAGTACGACATTTTCCTTTGTTCAAACCTCAATGCATTATATGGAGCATTTGAAGTTGATTTGACTTCAAAGGCAAATAAAGAGCATTCAAAATCCCCCCCTCTCTCTCTACACACACACACACACACACACACACACACACACACACATATATAATTTGCTATGTTAATAGGTATGCCTATTTTGGAATAGGGTTTTCACAATTTTAATTTAATTATCAATAATTACTAGGTGGATAGTAGGAATTTATTCTCCATGGGATATTTTAAAATACTCATGGTATATACACAAATCAATGCATGGGTGGCAGGAGTGGGAGGGGTTATTTTCAGCCCTGAAGAACAAGTGGTTTACAACTTTGCATGGGCCTTAGGAACAACAACAAACAACCAAGAAAAATTTTGGGCACTTTGAAAAGGACTAGATGTTTCCATAAGCAAAGGAATAAAGAAATTAAAAGTGCTCGGGTCCAAGGTGATACCAGGTAGCCTCTCTAGTCTCCATTCAATCATCCATAAGATAAAATTATAGAGCTTAAAATTTGAAGAAATTACCTTTTAGCATATCCTTAGAAATTTAAATGATGAGGCGATAATATTTCCAAGTTAGGATCACAACTAGAGCAAGGAATGATCAAATTTCAGGATGGAATAAGGTCTAGGGTCCCAATCTCGTGAATGCAAATGAAATTAATGATAAAACCCGGGAGGTCACTTCAATCTAAACTCATGATAATCAAATGAAAGGAATAAATGTCAGGCAGGTGGAATTCCATTTTCTGGCTTTGTAATCTTGGGAAAACAGTCGTATGGTTGACATAATTTCTACACATTGCAATTCTTGAACGGAGGTGATAACAACTGGATTAAAAGGTCTTGAGGACGATTATGTTTTAATGTGAAGCAGTCTGTTCACTGGACGTTGAGGATAATTTTCAAATTTTCGGAGGCCTTGAATATTAATGAACTAGAGTGATCCTAGTGTACGAGGACTATCTATATGGTAGTGGAGGATGATTGGAGATCTCATTTGTGGGTTGAATTAATGCTTCCTCTATGGGAGAGTCAATGTCAATGAGTGTATGAAATAATAAATAAGATGAACAAAGGAACATTCACTACAGTTTCCTTTTGCCCTCTACACTTAGTTGGCCAATTAAGGGATTGGATAGTCATTATCATAGCCATCGAGAACCAAGATGTTGAAGAGGAAATGTCCTGTTGGAAGAAGTTTGTGTAGAGGTTGTTTAAAATTTTGATGGGTATGTATGAATTGGTCAACAAGAGGTTAGAGTTCGTGGAGAGGGAAAGGGATGAGAAGTCCAAGCTTATGGAACACAAATTTGAGTGGTTACAAGCTCGAATGGAGAGGAGGTTCATCAATCTAGAGGCAAAGATTCTCTTACTGTAGACTCAATCTCATGAAGTCGCATGGTGCGCTGAGAACAATGACTTGTAGGGATTCTCCAACTTGGCTATGAACGCAGAAGGTTGGCATTAAAGAATCATTGTTGGGTGATGGACAAGATCATGGAAAACAGGTAACATTGAGAAACAATTCAGAAATAGGCCTCTCTGGGGTACCTTAATTAAATATAAATTATGTATTGTAAATTTGAACTATTTTTGTGTTAGTTTTGTAAAGCTTATGGATGATATCAATACAAAATAGTAGTGCAAAAAGCTCGTAGAGGCAAGAAAATGTTGTTGTGGTTTTACTGGAATATTGAAGTAGTTGAAGTAACAAAGGCATCTAAAATCAGTCTTTTTAATATAAATGATAGTCGTTTTGTTATATATGTGTGTGTGTGCACAAATCAATGATTGAGGTCTATCTCCAAAGTAGTTATGCTCTTTTTACCCTTTTAATTAGATTGATTAATTAAAAAAATGTTATATGAACAAGTGCCATATGAAGTGAGTTATGTTTTTTTGGATATGTAGTATTGATAGGCCATGGTATTGGCCCATGCTATTGTCGCAAAGCCTATTGACAACTTAAGAATCAAATATTCTAATAGTCGTGTCTATTTTGGAATAGGGCTTTCACAATTTTAATTCAATTGCATTGAGAAGTGCTCCGCATCCAAGTATGGGAGAGATGTTGTAATGTAATGTTTAAAATTTTGACCAAGTCAAATTACATAAAAATAAAAATTAAATTAAAGTTAAAAATAAATAAATAACAAGATTAATATCATGTGATGTAAACATTTTAACTGGATCAAAATAAAAGTCATAAATAAAAATAACCTTGTAAAAATAAAATAAAAATAAAAGGGTCCATGGCATTAACCAATAGTATTGAGAACCCATGGTATTCTTGTAGAATATAGCATATTTAAAGGGAGAAATTAAACCAGTCTATATCCATCTTCACTCGAGATCTACCAAGTGCCAAGAGGGATCAAATCTCTTGATATCCAAACCTCTTTTAAATTGAAAAGAGATTTGATCCCTCTCGATGCTTGGTAGATCCAGAGTTAAGATGGATCTAGGTTGGTTATCAATAATTATTAAGTGGATGGTAGGGATTTTTTCTCTATGGAATATTCTAGAATATTCACAGTAGTATACACATATCAATGATTGAGATTTATCTCCAAAATAGTTATGTTTTTTTTTACCCTTTTAATTAAATTTATTAATTAAAAAAAATGTCATCGAGTGTCATATGAAGTGAGTTATGGTTTTTTTAGCATGTTGTATTGATAAGCGATAGTATCAGCCTGTGGTATGGTAGTAAAGCCTATTTACAGATTAACGATCTCCATGGTAAAGTGGGGATAAATCTCTAAGGTTAAAAATCTTTCCATATTTTTTTAAATGAATATATGTTTAACTTAAATATTAATTCTTTATATAATTAATATTACTTTGAAACAAAGTTATAATTTAGTTAGTTTTTATGATTTTTTAATATTTATTTTAGTAAGTGAAATGTATCATCAAGTAAGTATTTTGATGCTTATTATGAATTGATGACATTTACCAACCATTTAATTTATATGTCTGCACTAGTAATATTCAAATATTATTGAACTTGTCTCATGTGAGTATGAGAGATAGGGAAGAATCTCTTTGTTGGGTACATTCCTTATTTGTGGAATATACCCCAAAACTAGTTACTTATACTTGACAAATGCTAGAAGGCATGTGGACCCAATTTGGTGGTGGAAGAAGATTTGGAAATTGAGTTGTCTTGTAAAAGCTTGGGTTTTCCTATGGTGTTTGCTTGAAAACAAAATCTGCACATGGGATAACTTGCAAAAGCAACGAAAGGAAGGGCCCAGTTGGTGCATACTTTGCAAAAACATTGAAGAATTAGTGAGGCATTTGTTTCTGACCTATCCTTTCACATTGAATAAATGGGCACTTTGCAAGAATAATCTTGGATGCAGTGTTGTTTGGCTTGGTGAGATCTTTCTTGATGCTTGGAAATCTTGGTGGGAACAGTCAAATGATAAAAAAAAAATAGGAATATTTCCCCACTCATATGTTGGGGAATTTAGCTGGCTAGGAACATGGATATCTTCTAGAACCAACCCTCTTCCCCTGACCGAGTGGTTGCACAGGCACTTGCAATCTATTCTCTCATTCCATCCTCAGACTCTGCTCATGTTCCATATGTTATATCAACCAAAGTTATAAATTTCTCTTCTCCTTGGGCATATTTTAATGAAGCTTCTCTTACAAGTGGAGTTTGTGGGGGAGGGGCAGTCCTTTACTTATAAGAACATAATTTCTTCAAGCATCATATTGGTTTGGTCAAGGGCTCAAATAAATATGCAAAGTTATTAGTGTTAAAAAAATTATTATGTTTTTCCATTGAAAAGGAATGTTGTACTCTTTAGATATTTGGAGACTCCATGAATGCCAAAAATTGGTTTAATGAGACAGAGATGCCACAATCACACATTGCTTCCTATTCTTGAGGAGACTCTTCAACTAAAACTTTCTTTTGATCATATTTCAGGTTGCCACATACGCAAGGAGCATACCACAACAATGGATGTCTTATCTAAAGCTGGTACTAAACAAACTCTTGTCATATGGAAAATTAATGAACAGATAGGGGAGGATGCACAGGAGTACTATCATTGTCCGTCCATCGATGGATACCAACAAGCACAGGAACTAGCAGACTTGATATATTTGCTATATATTTTTGCTTTTTGATGATGTCTTAAGACCATGATAGTGACCAGTATATTATATGTAACTATGTTTATATTTATAGACATATATGCCCTTCGTACAGTGCCTCAGCCTCGGATTTACATAGGTTTGAACTATATAATTTTGTTTTTTAAACATACAAATTATCATAATGCTTGGTAATGCATCAACAAAATGTAATATTTTCTTAAGTTAATGAAAAGTTACAATTTTTATTTATTTATTGTTATTTTAATTTATGATGTGACTTGTGATGAGTTTGGATTTAAATAGTTCAAAGATTCACTCATGTTTGAGCTTATTTTATAGAAATGGTTTGCATATACTTTTTCTCACCATAACTAAGGCTAAGTGTATTTTGATTGCTTTAATCTATTGGTTTTAGGTCTGGTTTTTATGGAATGATAATTATTTTGAATTTAAGTTTGAATGGAGCTAGAAGAAAAGGATAGACACTATTATTTTCCTTCTTCTTCTTTTCTAGATTTTCGTGTTTTAAATTTATTTACTAATATTTATAGTTGATTTTATATGCTAATTATTTTCTATGGAAAATGCTCATGTATAATAGATTCATTTTGTTTCTTTCACTTTTGTCTTTAGAGTTTTGATTTTTCTCTCTAAATTCGATGTTATAAATTAACTTAATGTTAACCACTAGTTGCAAAGATTTGGTGTTTTTTTATCATTCCTAGCTCGATTTAAGGTAAATCCTTACCATGTTCTAAAATATAGGAAATAAATTTGTGGGTTGGATCCTAAATCTAAATTGAACTTGTTTCCTTTGTTTTATGCCTCAAAATGGTTATATGTTGTTCTAAAATTCTTACACCCTTTAAGTTATAATGGATTTGAAGTATGATTTTGCTTACAATATTGTGGTAAGAAAATTTGCATGTGGCCATACTTTTTTTTCCCGAGGAAACTTTTTGCGTACTTCCTTGTGATCTATGGATGGTAATTAGGGTAAATTGTCAACCCTAATTATGGATCCTAAACTTGCAATCAAGAGAGTCAAAACCATGACCTCCCAAAATTTGAGGGAGGGATCTTAAATTTGGCTCATGACCACTTAAACCAACCCTTGAGGCTATGGCCATGCCTTGTTTAGTTTGTTTTTTCATTATGCCTTGGTGTAACTTGCAATGGGTTTGACTTTAAATAATTTAGAAATTCATTTGAGATCCATCTATGTTTCTAGAGTTTTGCTTTTGGTTTTTGGATTCCCTCCTTTGAATTATCTCCATGGTTAAGAATCTTGTTTCATGTTTTTTTAAATGTATATATGTTTAACTTATGTGTGTGTGTATATATATATATATATATATTATTAATATTAATTGAAACTAAAGTTAAAATTTAATTAGTTTTTTTTTTTAACAAGGTAGATGCATCCTGAAGTAAGTGGTTTGATGTTTCTTATGGATTGATGCCTACTGGGGTTTACTAACCACTTAATTTATATGGTTGCACTTGTATTATTTGTTGAAAATAGCAACAAGAAATGATAAAAATAGAATCCAGAATATTCCAATTTTAATTTGTCCTTGAATTAAAATTGTGAATTAAATTTGAATTTAGTCTCACCAGTTGCTTGGAAATAATTAATTAATTCATTATGGATTAATTAGTTGGAGAAATTCAAGTTAGAAGTCTTTCTGAAGTCATGTAACAGTTATCCCTTAAATTAAGGAGATTATCCCTTAATTAAGGAGATAAGATTGAGTTATATTTGAGTTGTAATTAGTTAGCTCAGTTTATTGAGTTAAGTCCAGTTAAATTAGTTCCAAACTATTTGAGGAACTAATTGTGAGTTATCAGTCAGTTGACGCATGCATGCACTCAACAAGTGTACTCCAGATAACTGAAGATTCCCTCATGAGAAACTCATGCATGTCTATTCAGAGAAAGACCCAGTTGAGCTAAATGTCAAGGACAGGTTATTATTAGTTGCATGTGTTTTCCTATAAAGGAAACTCATCCATGCAGTCAAGGGAAGGTTCCTTGAGGATTGCGCAATTCTGACAATGTGTTAGAGCAGTGTGTGAGAGTAATGTTACACTAGGTGAAGGAGATCATCCTAGAGGTAATTGCGCAAAGAAATAGGAGCTTGGAGGGCAGAGGAGAAGGCTTGTGAGAAGCTTTGATTGCCTGTGAGCATCCAAGAGGATTGCACTGAGAGCTGGCTAGCTGTGAGAGCTAAGGCTTTGTATAATCTTGATGTATTTCCACCTTGTATGATAAGACAGATAGTGGGGTTTTTTAGCTGAGGCTTTCCCCTGAGTATTTTCTATGTTTCATGTGTATTGATTCTTCTTCTTATGGTTATATGTGTTCAGCTCTGATTCAACTCGATCTTTAAGCTTCCGCAAGTTTGATAGTAGAAGTAGATTATAGTATTATGCTTTGGTATATTGCATTATCGAGTTAATCTACAGCTAGATTTTCTACATAGATCTCAGAGGTAGATTTGTAGAGAATTTGCAGGAAATTCTACATGGTATCAGAGCTAGCTAATATATAGAGAAATTTCTACATGGTATCGAAGCTGTGAACAGTATACAAAGAAGAGAATTCGAAGTTTGAAGTTCGGGGTTGCAGGTGCAAATCGAATTCATATCATACTTAAATTGAGATGGGACATTATGTGACTAATTTCCCATCGAAGAAGTCCAAGAAGGGATCCTCGGAAGGATCGAAAGGTGAGGCATTAGCCTCTCAGCTCAAAATGAACTTTACCCTCATCGCATACATGGCGTCATTGATGATGGGTTGTGTTTGGTATATTGACAGGGGAGCCTCATTCCACATGACCGGTGATAAAATTTTATTTAGTACCTTGGAGGAGAAATACCTCAAGATGCGCATAGAGATGGGTGACGACAGAAGGTACAATGTTTCAGGAGTGGGCACGGTTGCTTTTCAGAGGGAGCATGGAGCTTCTATCACCTTAACAGATGTGAAGTATGTGCCTGGACTGAAGAAGAACTTGGCATCGGTCGCGATGTTGGAGGACAAAGGCTACGATGTTGTCTTCAGTAAAGGAAAGGCGTTCCTTAGACACGTCACCACGAGACAGGTGAAACAGATCAGTTCACGAGTTAAGAACCAGTATGGTCTTGAGGTTCAAGATGCATGTAAAGCCTTGAGGAGCAACACAAATGTTAGAGACTTGGTGGTTGAGAGGGAGAGTAAATTACCTCTCAACATACAGCCCCAGAAGAAGTCTCAGACAATTGTGGAGTAGTCACAATTGGAGAAGTGGGTAGAGGGATCACATGCAGCCATACCTCCAAGTGTGAGGTGGGGCGATGTGAAGTGTGAAGTGATAGTCCCAAGAAGGCTAAAATAGGGGCAATATCCTTGAGGTACCCAACCCAACGTCTTTGATTAGACCTTGCTACGAGAGCCCCGACGAGGAGTAGTACGACTGGCTGAATGGGTAGAGACAGATGCGGATGGAGCGAAAGAGGGAGCTTCAGCATCAAGGGTGTTTCTAGCCCCACAAGGAGGTCAGTTGGGAGATCCGTTACTTACTTCTCAGTAACTGAGTTGCAGTGCAACAGTGGGCTGCACGATGCAACATGATGAGAGGAGGTGCAGTGCGGATGTAGTGTTGGGAGAAAGGACCAGCAACAACACAGATGCAGTGGGAGGAATCAGTGGGATTGATGCAGTCAGAGGTCAAAGTGACAGAGGCTAGAGCAGTTAGATACTGAAGAGAACATAGAAGGATTGACAACAATGCAGAAAGGCTGAGTCAGCAGAAGCGCAGAGTTTTTAGTTGACAGAGGCAATAATAGTCAGATACTTTGATGATAGATGCATCATACTGATTCAGGTTGGATGTTTTTTTTGTTTCTAGAATTGCTGGAGCAACAACACTCGAGAGAAGTGTTGCATGTAGAACATTCCAAAGGTTCAGGATCGGGATCGAGTTGAATTCTTTTCTTATTGAGAGGGAGTCTTGAAAATAGCAACAAGAAATGATAAAAATAGAATCCAGAATATTCCAATTTTAATTTGTCCTTGAATTAAAATTGTGAATTAAATTCGAATTTAGTCTCACCACCTGCTTGGAAATAATTAATTAATTCATTATGGATTAATTAGTTGGAGAAGTTCAAGTTAGAAGTCTTTCTGGAGTCATGCAACAGTTATCCCTTAAATTAAGGAGATTATCCCTTAATTAAGGAGATAAGATTGAGTTATATTTGAGTTGTAATTAGTTTGCTCAGTTTACTAAGTTAAGTCCAGTTAAATTAGTTCCAAACTGTTTGAGGAACTGATTGTGAGTTATCAGTCAGTTGATGCATGCATGCACTCAACAAGTGTACTCCAAATAACTGAAGATTCCTTCATTAGAAACTCATGCATGTCTATTCAGATAAAGACCCAGTTGAGCTAAATGTTAAGGACAGGTTACTATCAGTTGCATGTATTTTCCTATAAAGGAAACTCATCCATGCAGTCAAGGGAAGGTTCCTTGAGGATTGCGCAGTTCTAACAGTGTGTGAGAGCAGTGTTACACTGGGTGAAGGAGATCATCCCAGAGGTAACTGCGCAAGGAAATAGGAGCTTGGAGGGCAGAGGAGAAGGCTTGTGAGAATCTTTGATTGCTTGTGAGCATCGAGGAGGATTGTACTGAGAGCTGGCTAGCTGTGAGAGCTAAGGCTTTGTATAATTTTGATGTATTTCCACCTTGTATGATAATGCACATAGTGGGGTTTTTAAGCTGAGGCTTTCCCCTGAGTATTTTCTGTGTTTAATGTGTATTGATTCTTCTTATGGTTATATGTGTTCAACTCTGATTCAGCTCGATCTTTAAACTTCCACAAGTTTGATAGTAGAACTAGATTATAATATTTTTCTTTGGTATATTGCATTATCGAGTTAATCTACAATCAGATTTTCTACATACATCTGAGAGGTAGATTTGTAGAGAATTTGCAAGAAATTTTACATTATTCAAATATTAATTGTTTACATGTAGTGAAGACTTATTCAATTTTCCTTCTACAACATGTCTTGCTGTAATGTGACTTGTGCTAAGTTTGGATTTAAACAGTTCAAAGATTCATTCATGTTTGAGATTAATTATAGAACTGGTTTACATATATTTTTTCTTATAATAACTTAGCCTAATTGTATTTTTATTGCTTGAATTTACTGGTTTCAGATTATATATTTTTTAATTGAAATGATAATTACTTTGAATTTAAGTTTCAAGGTTTAAATGGAGTTGGAAGAAAAGGATAGAAGCTATTATTTTTCTCAAATTTTTAGATTTAATGCTTTATATTTCTTTACTTTGAGCCAATTTGATTTGGTAATAATGTTTTCTATAGAAAGTATTAAAGCATACACCTCGTTATTATTAATTATGTTGATAGGCATGTCTATTTTGGAATATGGTTTCCACAAATTGAATTTAATTATCAATAGTTATTAAGTGGATGGTAGGGATTTAACCTCCATGGAATATTATAGAATATTTATAATTTCCTTGAGAGGCACTCTCTATCCAAGTATGGAAGAGATGTTGTAATGCCCTGTCATATCCTGTAAACATTTTGACTTGGTCAAATTATATGAAAATTGAAATTAATAAAGTGATTTTTTTTACTTGGTATAAACGACGACATTAAAATGAAAATAACTTCATGGTATTGGCCCATGGTATGAGAACTTGTGGTATTGACCCATGGTATTTATGAGGAATATAGCTTATTTAAACCATTAAATTAAACCAACCTAAATCCATCTTAAGTCTGAATCTACCAAGCGTCGAGAGGGATCAAATCTCTTGAGATGCAAACCTTTTTTAGAGTGGAAAGAGATTTGATCCCTCTCGACACTTGGTAGATCCAGAGTTAAGATAGATCTAGGCTATTAGTATACACAAATAAAGGATTGCGTTGAGAGGCACTCTCCAACCCAGATGGAAGAGATGTTGTAATGTTTTGTCTTGACCTGACAACCCAATATGGAAGAGATGTTGTAATGTCCTGTCTTGTCCTGTCTTATCTTATCCTGTAAACATTTTGACTTGGTCAAATTATATAAAAATTAAAATTAATAACATGACATTTTTTTTGCTGAGTCGTAATATAATAAAAAAATAAAATTAAAATAAAAATAACTTCATGGTATTCATCCATGGTATGAGAACTCATGGTATTGAGACATGGTATTCATGTGGAATATATCTTATTTAAAGGGGGAAATTAAACTAGCCTAGATGCATCTTAACTCTAGATCTACCAAGTGCCGAGAGGGGGATCAAATCTCTCGAGATGCGAACCTCTTCTAGAGTGAAAAGAGATTTGATCCGTCTCAATGCCTGGTAGATCCGAAATTAAGATGGATCTAGGTTGGTAGTATGCACAAATAAATGATTGAGATTTATCTCCAAAGTAATTAAAAAAATGTCATATAAAATGAGTTACATTTTTTTGAGCATGTGGTGTTGATAAACCATGGTATTGGCCCATGGTATTGTAGCAAAGCTATTTATAAATTAAGAATATCTTGCTCATTTTTTTCCAAATATATATGTGTTTAACTTTTATATTGTTATTATTTTTATAATTAATATTAATTTAAAATAAAGTTATAATTTAGTTAGTTTTATTTATTTATTTATCTCAAGGGAAATTATCCTCTCTGTGATATCCCTTGGTTAACATTTCCCTTTTTTTTTAATTGTAGTTACTTGAAATGATTAAGAAAGGGACACATATTCCATTGCTTGAGGAAGAAGGCTGATTAAGGAAATGGTTGCTCTTTAAGTAACAATCTTGCTTGGTGGAAAACAATTGAATGTGTTGAGTGTACATTGAATTCAACTGAAAAGGGAAGGATTGGTCCAATTGTCCTTCAGCCCAAACAACAAGCAAAGAAAAGGACAATCTATGAGCAGCATGGGTTGCATTGGCAAGGGATGACTGTTATGCCACTTGGGAAAAGAAGGAATGCAGTTAATTCATTGGAGAGGAGAGCAGATAGGTATTCATGGAAGTATACATGTTCCCTCTTGATATCACGTGCATGGACAAGCGAGAGGTATTAACATCAAATGCAACATTCAAAGTTATGGCATGTGAGAGAACACAAAGTTGAGAGAGAGAGATCAACCGGTCTCAAGCATTGAATCGACTCCAAGATAGGAGCACCAACTAAGGAACCTTTTGAGTGAAACTTGTGTGAATTGTTAAGGAGAGCGTGGCTTGCCTAAAAGGCTGAAGAAGCACTAAAATCTTGTGGATTGATGAAGTTGTTAGATTTGGGAAGGATCACTCAGGTGTTTGTGAAGGCTAAAGAACCACTAAGAGTTGCCTTGGGGTTGAAGCTCTGGTGCTTGACTCATTCAGGAACCACCTAAATAAGTGATTTCCTTACCCATTAACAACTTACCACTAATGAACCTTCCTGATAGTGGACTCTCTTCTCTTGAAAGTGAGTTGGAGTTCTTTGTATTGTGAAATGTTGGCATGATTGTATGTATGCTTGAACATTGTGAGTTATAATGAAGTTAGCTAGTGGGTGAAGGAAGTGGTGGCCTTGTGATGTTGTGTCTCAGTTGTGTTGGTTGGCTAAAATGCTTAGAAGCGCCCCACCTCAAGCTTTGGAATATGGCTCGAGGGTGACAGTTGCAAGTAAGACTTGGCTACAACTGTCTATGGTTGGGTGGAGAGTCGTTGTCTCGATCTCAATTACCAACTCTAGCATTAATTCCAAATAAGTGTTTGTAACTACATCTCCTTGTTATTGGGATCATTTTGAGTTGTAAATCATTATTATATTTATTTTTTGAATGACTCATGTTTCGCTAATAATGGAATCGTGAAACTCTAATGCATGTGTGCATTGTTGTTGTAATGTTGTAATATTGTTCTTTATGTAGGGAACACTTGTGTGTGTGTGTGTTCTTCTTTATATAACCACCTATATGGGTGTAGTATGCACTGGGTAACATTTTTGTGCGTGGTATGAGCCTTGGATGCTTGCTAGGAGACATTCGACCTATAACAATGAATATATGATGACTAATTGTGAGGCTTATGTCTGGAAATTTCATCCATAAGAATGAAATGCTTGTAGGCTTGTAATATTGTTGCTTATGTGTCTGTATTTATGGTTTATGCCGGGAATCAATATACAAGGGAGGATTTCTTATTAGATTCTTGAATGTTGATTTCCTTGTGGCCTTCGTGGCACCATATGCCTTCTGGTTGTTTTGATAAGCTTGTTACGCTTATTTGTTTCTCAAAAGAGACCTATATAACTCTGAGTCGAGTGCGGTTTGTTCCCTGTATGACTCGAAGGACCCGGGGGATTGCAGAACTCTGATAAACTGGATGGAAAAGTTCCTGACCTAGATGGACGAGTCCCTAGACTGTGTTTCGTATCTCTGCCTTCAAGGACCCGAAGATGGTGACCATATTGTAAGCTCAGGAGGGATAACAACAACATGTGCTTCGTATAAATTCAATAGAAATGTCGAATCTTGTTGGAAGTCTAATCGGTCACAGAACCACGGTGGCCAAGCCATGGTCAATCCTTTCACAAATGACACATAATGTAGAGCAGGAGGAAACCTTATCTCATATACCCATCCTCTTAACCTTGTCCATGTTTTTGAATGGGTTTATCAGGTCGCATGAGGTAAGCGTAATGAAGGTTTGAGATTAAATGTGAGAGATCGATGACCGAGAGAGAACACAGGATGACATATGCTTGAAGGTTACATCTTGGAAGTTGCAGGAGGTCGCCCAAGAGAAACACCCAGGTTGACAAGGACCATGATGGTGTGGCAGGGCTTGTAGCCTAGGGAAGATCAGGATGACATGGAGGTTGCACATTGGCCAATGAAGGAACCTCTTCGCATGTAAGTGGGCCTATTGCATCATTAGGAAGTGGAAGGTGGGACCCATTGAGATGGGGAATATTATGGCAGTCAATGGGATTAAGTTTGTCTCCTAGAGGTGGTAAAGAGCAGTGTTCATGGGAGAGTCAAGATGACTCGAAATCGGGTTGTCGTGGTAGGAGAAGGGTTGTCAAAGTTGACATATGGGAGAATTGACGGAGCAAAGGTGTGGAACTGCTAGAACGCATAAGCCCAAAAGGTATTTCCAAGAGTTGCCCATGAAAGCGTAAAGTGTTAACAACCAGGGTAACAATCTCGGGTAACACATGGTTTGTCATTGGTTAACGGTCTATTAATTGTTATATATATATATATATATATAATGATGTGTGGTCAGAGGGTATAAGAAAAGTACATAAATATAAATATAAGCGGGGATCGCAAGGACCAATGCTATGAACGGGTCGACAACTAGTATACCATTTCCAGGTTGCACCTGTAGGCTAGCTATGGTAACCATGTGAGTGACATGTGGCAAGGCTAATGATTTGGCATTCTCTAAGTCGTCAGGAATTCAAATGGTCTTATCTCTTGATTAGAAAGGTCAGATTGAGGTAAAATTTTATGTCGTCACAATCATCTTGACATGACAGTCGCAACGGTGATGTCTAATTGAGGTTTTAAGCTAGATGAAAGATAAAAAATTATATACCCCATTTCCATAAAGAAACCTTGTATCTTGGGTTAGTATAGTAACCACCCCCTTTTAATCATTGTTTTGGTGAGGATTAAGAGGGGGTGTGTTACAAAATGGTATCAAAGAATTCTAGTTCAACACTCGGATTGGATGGGCTCTATCATGGGCAATTTACAACAAATTTCCTGCAAGAGGTTTATAGTGATTTTAGAAAATTAACTAAATCAAAGTTTAGGTGTTAAAATCCAGTTTAAAATTGATGTATTATTTGCGTGGTAATAAAGCATGAATCCCTGGTTTTGGGATAGCGCTCAACTTTGAGTATAATATCTAAATGTTAGTATGATGGCATCCTACTCATAGTGTTGATTTGGATTGCGATGATGTTCAACATATTATTGTGGTAAATGTCTTGGAAATGCATGCAATTGTTATTTAGCATTCTAAAGGTTGGACAACTGGTGGTTGTGGCCTTGGAAGCTGTCTTTTCTTTAATTTTGTAGAACTACCTATAGGGCAGTGAGTTAATGGTAGCATACCATAACCATTGGTTGAGAGCTGTGATCTTGTATGCTTGGATCAATTATGTTCGTGAGGTTTGAGGGATTTGGGGAAGAATCCCTGTGTGATTAGTATTCTGTATAAAATTGCTTGGTTCAACGAATGATATATCTATCTATATATATATATATATATATATATATATATATTGATTGGGATCTAAGAAACACATGGTCTGCATGTCGTGAGGCCAAGAGCCTTGTTGGATTGAAGGCATGATGTTTTGTGGCTATATTAAAGAGTGATAGGTTTTGACATCTTCTTATTTGGTGTTGATGGCAACAATATGATCGTTGATTATATGTTGATTGCTTGCATATACCAATGGGTAATGCCGGTAGCAATGTGATTGAATAATTAGGTGTTGGTTGCAGTTATATATATATATATATATATAAAATGAGATTACAGATGCTGTGAATTGTTGGCCTTGGCAAAGACGTTGATTGTATTGAATGTTGGCGATTTTGGTAAAACACTGATTTCTAAACATGTGTAGGCATGATTATAAATGGGCTGATATGTTCACGTGCATGAAAATTTTAATTTTGGAAAGTTTTTGCTGAGATATAAGTATGCCTAATTATGTCTTGGACTTTGAAGACACGTGACTAATGAATGACGGAGATACGTGTGCAGTTGTAGGACAACATGCTTGGTATAGAAATGCAAAGCATCAACCAATGTGTAATTTGCGTGAATGACACTAACAACTAAGTGCATGTGGTAGCATAACTAGACTTAGTGGCAGTAAAAGAATCCTATAGTGTTGCGTGGTGCAGTAGGCAAGAATGGTTGGAAATTGCTTAAGATTCTATTCATGAACCATTGCGGACACATAAATAAAGAAAATGAACAAATGAGAAAGGCTGAAAATGGGCAGATGGGCCAGAACATGCTATCATTAGAATACTTTGGAGCATTGCTTCTAAATATGATTACAATGAGAAGATAAATTATGTGCAGGCTGAAAACTATTGTGTGAATAACAACAACAATACAGGGAGTATCTAAAATTCTAGTTTTATTTGACATGTGTTAATGTATGATATGTCCATGACTAAGTGGGCAATATTATGACAACCAAGTGGGTTGGTTAGTTCCATGGGAATAATGGACAACGATATGAAACCATGAAAATGGCTCAAAAGGAGGTTCTCTTGACGTTGACTCTAATTACATATGCAAATGTATGTTCATGATCATGCTAATATGTATTTATAAATGTCGTTGTGTCTAACATGGTCTTGTCAAGAATCATTCTAGTGGAAGAATGATTGTATAAACGTTGTTTAATGCAAAATATAAATGGCTATGTGGGATGACATGATAAGTTGCCAATGAGATTACTAGTTGAAAGAGGAATCGATGGGGTAGGTAAGCCCTGGCTAACCAATGATTTTAAATAAGAATATGATTCTATATGTTCATGTTGTGTCATGCGGATGACAAGGAAATGTTGATGGTTATTGTTGAGTCTTGAAAATGTCATTCATTTCCATTACACTTTCACTATTATGTCCATTATATCACCTCCATTTCACCTCCATTTTACTACTATGTCACCACATTCATCCCACTTTCATTATCATTGGGCCACATTTATGTTTTTCCAATTTTTATTAATTCTAAGCCTTTTAAGTGAATTTGTGGTTCAAAATTAGAAAATAATGTGCATATGCTTATACCTAACAAATGGGTTGAGGTTGTTGACATGTGTAGGTTAAAAGGAGACTTCTAGAAGACCCTTATGTGGCACTCTAAGGCCAAATTCGAATTTGGTTGGAAAGAATCATGGGATCATGAGGATATGTGTCACATCTCCTAATTGTATTGTAACTCTAAGAAGACATGTGTCTTATCAGTTCCTATTTTGATTAGGACTCTAGAGGTAGAGGGAGAGATTCATGGACTCTCATTAATGAGATGGCTCTCATCTTTTTGTATAAATAGGAGATCTCTCTCTTTCATTTGTTAGTTTTTAGTCCCTAGTTCTTAAGTTTGTAGTTCTTCCTTGATGGCTTTTGAAAGCTTTGGAGAACTTTGTTGTACTTTATACTTTTGAAGAATTTGAGTAAAGCTTTGATGTTCTCAACATGGAAGGAGATGTGAAGTAGATGTCATGGAGCATATTAGAATGTAAGGTAGAGTAGATTTCATTTTGTAAATATTGCTTTGTAGAATGTAAGGTAGAGTAGATTTCATTTTGTAAATATTGCTTTGATTTCATTATGTTATTTAATTGCTTTCAAGTTTGATAGATTAGATTTTTCATTCGTGCAATTTTAATTCATGCAAGTGGCAGAGGGCCCCTGCACACTAAAGCCTTGTATAGTTGTCATTTAATTCTGCATTTAATTTTGTTATGCTTCTGTATATTAGCTGTACATAAATTTCTTTCAAGTTTGATTGTAGATTAGTGATGCACATAGCCTTTTAATGACTAATGACATGATAGAATCATCTTGTCCTTTTGCTGAAGCAGCAAGGATTATGGGTCTCATAGTCACTAGCTCATTGTTTGGTTGTTGCATTATATTTTGATTGTAGATTAGTGATGCGCATAGCCTTTTAATGACTAAAGACATGATAGAATCATCTTGTCCTTTTGCTGAAGCAGCAAGGATACTGGGTCTCATAGTCACTAGCTCATTGTTTGGTTACTGCATTTTATTTTCACTGAATTAGCTGTATATTTACACTTTTGTTTAAATACTAATTCCATCAATAACATGTTTTAAGTTCTTTTGAAGTGCTAAGTTTTGGAAGTTACCATTAGGGACATAAGGCCTTGTCTTGAAATCTTTATCCATACTTGTCCTTTAAAAGTATTCTTAAGACCTTAGAATAGGATTTCCATTTGCATTAGACACTTTAGGAAACCAACAAGAACAAAACCCCAAAAACAACATAAACTATAAAACAACGAAGTAAGAGAAAGGTTAACTAAGCACATATGGTGCACCACACTTCACTAGTTTACGATACCCGGATTGATAATTTATGTAGAGCAATTTAAGACGTTAAATTGACTAGACATTTTGGCGCCGTTGCCGGGGAAGTGTAATTAGGAGACCTTATTTCTTACATCTGAAAAAAAATTAACAATTCTTGAGTATGCTCTCCTCCTGCACTTTGTGTGATATGGAGGATCAGAAAAATGATTGTTATGTAAAAAAAAAAGTTAATAATTCTTGAGTATGCTCTCTTCTTGCACTTTGTGTGATCTGGAGGATTAGAAAAAGAATTATTATGTAAAAAAAAGAAAAAAAAAAAGGAGACAAAATAAACTTCAACATTTCAATTGATTAAAAAAAAAAGACAAAAAGAGACAAAATAAACTTCATTCCCATTTTCACACCATGCCATCCATTTCATTTCATCAATAAAAGTTATTTCCCCATGATCATTTCCATTCAGATTGCCTAACTATCTCTATTTAGCTAAGTGGTTGTTGTGCCAAGTTTCCGCAGTTGGAATCAGTTTCTGCAGCCAGAAACAGTTTCCGCAGCCACCACTCTGTTTTTCAAATTTATAGTCAAGATGTTAGTGCAATAAAATGAAAATGCAGGTATGACTAAGCATATGCTATGAAGACATGTACATGGAGCATCTACAGACATCAATAAGGAGAAATTGAGTAAGGGCTAATGGACAAACAAAGACAAGGATTCTAAAGGTATGGGCAAAAATTTCTTTCAAATAGCAATTAAAGGCACAATTTTGCATAGTTATTGAACCATTAAAGCTCACCATTTGCAATGATTATCTCGATAGCTCAACTAGCATTCCATGACCTTACTCCATAAACCATACATTTACTCCCTAAACGGTCTCATGATTATTTTTCGAGTTCAACTTATAGATGACTGCACTCCCACACTCCACAACAGTTTCACGATTCTTCAAATTGTGCATTCTTCATTAGTGCCTTTCCTGTGGAAATTTCTGTAGTTGCCCTCCCTCTTCAATGAATGCCTTCAAATCAGCAACTACATTCATCTCAGAAGGATTCCATTATTCATATACCAATTGTGAGGGCAAGTGATCGGGTGACCTGTGAGACTGTTGCGGAGATAAAGCCTGCTCGTGCTCCTCCTGACCTTTTCCTTCTGACTCATCAGACGGTCTCCCACATAGATCTCTGATAAGGATCAACAGTGTGAAAACTACCACTATCAAACAAAGGCGTACTGTCTTACCACTAATTCCAAAATTTCACAGGCCGAATGCAGAACAGTATAGAAAGAAAAATTAACTCAGGAAAAACGTGAACAGCAGAAAAACGTCAAATTTAAAACCCTCGATTTTCCAAAACAGAGACAAATTTCAAGAAAATAAAACATGGGTTTTTTTTCCAGGTGGGTCAATTAGATAACCCAGAAACCGTTTGAAGAAATTTGTGGCGGTCTGGGAGAAATCTTCAGTTCTTTGGAGCCCATTTTTGACTGCCGCGTGAAAAAAAACGGAATTTTCAATTAAATGAGCGAACAATGATTTAATTCGGCTCTGTGTTGGCACCTACTCTACCTCTACCACGTCTTCCACCCTTTGCCACCACGTCTTCTGCCCTTATGCCACCCGTTTGCAAATCATTAATACCTGTTTAACAACAGTCTGAATTGAACACGGCACTGTCTAACTCCATTACATACGGCTCTTCACAGCAATGACGTGTCCATAAAACTCCGCCAAGCAAGAGGGAAGTTTGTCGGTTGGTTCCATCAATGGGAGATGACAATAGTAAATGATTTCAAGAATTTAAATGCACGGGAGTTGTAGATTATGCAGAATTTAGGAATGTTGATATGGTGATAGAGGTTGTAAGAGAGAAAATTTCCATTGAAGCGAGAAATATTTATTGACCTGGAAAAGATTTGTCCTGCACACTGCATCTTAGCCTCTAATACATCCATGATTGATCTCAATCCCATTAGTGCAAAAACATATGTTCAAGACCGTATAGTGGGGGCACATTTTCTTTTCAGTCCTGCACATGTGATGCCACTCCTTGAAATTGTTTGAACAGAGAAAACTTCACCACAAATTATTGTTGACCTTATAAATGTTGGAAAGAATATAAAGAAAGTCCCTATAGTGGTGGGAAATTGCATCGGCTCTGCTATCAATCAAATGTTCTTTCCATACACTCAATCAGCTCATATGTTGGCAATTCTTGGTGCATATATTTATAGAATAGACAAAGTCATCACAAGTTTTGGAATGATTGCAAGATCTTGTTGGATATGAAGTATCTATTAAGGTTGGACAGCAATTTGTTACAACATTCACTCCTCCACATTTTTTTTTCTCTCTTCCACGCACATAGCCACTCCATTTCACAGTACTTTCTACACTTTGTTTTCATTAGCTGCGGAAACAAGCCACTTTCCGCAGCTGATTCAACTTTCCGCAGCTGGCCCAACTTTCCGCAGCTGGCTCAACATTCCGCAGCTGTTTTGTTAAACTCTAGGTTGCAGGTGTCATCAAGCAAAACAAGTCACATGGGTACCTGGGGGAATGTGGGTACATGGATGGTGTCCTATTCATTCGATCAAATTTGATGAAAAAGACCCCAGTCAAAGGGAAGTCAAATTGAGTGTTATCACAAAGTCGCCACACAAAGTCGCTGCATGTCAAGAAAAAAATAACAATTTTGAATCAATGAAATGAATAAGTTATTTGCTCACTTTTTTGAAGGTATTGATTAATTTTGGATTGATGATGAAAGATGAATGGCTAACTTTGTGTCCAAGATTTTTAGCTACAAAACTATGCACATTCCGCAGCTAAAGTCCAATTCCGCAGATGTTCTCTAATTCCGCAGCCAGAAAAACCTCATTGTTCAAATCAAACTATCTTTCTCATACAAAATCAGATTTTGATGATTTAAGTACCATTGGAAAGATCTCAACAAGATCTACACAATGAGAAAACCATCATTAGAGTTTGAAATGGCAAATAATGAAATAAATTGCTGAAAGGAAGCAACATTCAACTTGGGGCACCAATTCCAAAGCAGGTATAAATTCTTTTGATTTTTCCTTTGAGAACTTGTTTCATTAATACAAATTCTTTGTTTTGTGTGTAAATATCATAACTAGAGAGATTGATCACCTCTCTCCTTTGATAATCTTACATTCCATTGCAGAAGAAGTATTAGTTTTTTTTTCAGGTTCTAGGAGGAAGGACAAATGACTACAAGAGAATGGTGTCTCTCTAAGAGACCAATTTGTTTCATAAGAGGATGATCAACAACAAAGAGGAAATATGCTGATGCAAAATCAGATCCAAACACTTGAAAAACTTTCAGATACTATTGTCTCCATCACATTCATCCATCACATCCATACTTCATAATAAACCATTCACCTCATTCCACTTCATACTTTCCATTTACATTCACATACACTTTCCATCCCTTTTTGTCCATTCATAACCCACAAATAAAAGCAAGAGGCTAATTCATATGCTTATTGCCCATTGCCATTTCTACTCTCCATTGCCATTTTCCATTTTCATCTTCCATTTCTTGTCATTTTCATTCCGCAAATAAGCCCTGCTTCAATGCAAATTATTGAGTCCATAGTCCTTTGAGTCTAAGTTCTTTGTAAAAACACCTTGAGGCTTGCATGCCTTAATGGCAAGTTCTCATGCTGACAAGCAATGGGAATACATTAATGTCCCTTGTTCGTCAGATCTTCTAGGTGACTCGACTTCAGCAAATTCATTCGTACCTAGCAAGATGTGTTTGGGCATCTTGACTCTCATTGTCATCAATGGTGAGAGTTCTCGTGTTGACTAGTGGCATCCATTAATGGCCACTAAGACAACAATTTCCTACTATGTTCGACATCAGAACATCTTTTCACATAGTAGGAATTGTGCCAATGAGTTTTGAAGACATGAAGACTATTATTTTCAGCATTTTGGAGCAGATTCAGCAAGTTTTAGTAGAAGCAATAAAAAGTCATCTTATCTCTCTATCCATGAATCCTCTTGTTCAGCCACTTGAAGAAGAATATGATTAGAATTTTTCAGCCACCACACATACAACTCATCCATTCCAAAGGGTAAGTGAAGGTACGTCATTTTCTAACTTTTAACCATAGAATTCCTTAAAAGCTAGAATGATAATTGTTGGAAAAACATTTCTCTTCCTCATTTCATAAAATTGCCAATACCATCAGTTGGGGGGGGGGAATACATTCATATTCATATCTTGCCATGTCCATATTACATTCAGGAGCTCACATACTTCCAACATGTATTAATTATTACATTGCTATTATGAGCATACAATGGCTTTTGGAAAAGTGCTTAAAGGATAAATTGGATACAAACAGAATCATGGTTGTCACACAAGAACCAACCATCATGAAATCCAATAAAGATATACTTTGCAACAATAATCAAAATATCATTATGCAAAGTTCAAAGATTAAAATAGAAGGCAAAACAAAAAAAAATGGTTGTAACACAAGAACCAACCATGTTGCAATTCAAATGAAACACTTTGCAGAAATATGAAGTTATCAAATGATATCATGCAAAGTTAAGCCAAAGCTCAAGGATCAAAAGAGTTAATGTAATATATATTGCATGAGGACATGCAATAGCTTCAGTTGGGAGGTATGTTGAGTCTTGAAAATTTCATTCATTTCCATTACACTTTCACTATTATGTCCATTATATCACCTCCATTTCACCTCCATTTTACTACTATGTCACCACATTCATCCCACTTTCATTATCATTGGGCCACATTTATGTTTTTCCAATCTTTATTAATTCTAAGCCTTTTAAGTGAATTTGTGGTTAAAAATTAGAAAATAATGTGCATATGCTTATACCTAACAAATGGGTTGAGGTTGTTGACATGTGTAGGTTGAAAGGAGACTTCTAGAAGACCCTTATGTGGCACTCTAAGGCCAAATTCGAATTTGGTTGGAAAGAATCATGGGATCATGAGGATACGTGTCACATCTCCTAATTGTATTGTAACTCTAAGAAGACATGTGTCTTATCAGTTCCTATTTTGATTAGGACTCTAGAGGTAGAGGGAGAGATTCATGGACTCTCATTAATGAGATGGCTCTCATCTTTTTGTATAAATAGGAGATCTCTCTCCTTCATTTGTTAGTTTTTAGTCCCTAGTTCTTAAGTTTGTAGTTCTTCCTTGATGGCTTTTGAAAGCTTTGGAGAAATTTGTTGTACTTTGTACTTTTGAAGAATTTGAATAAAGCTTTGATGTTCTCAACATGGAAGGAGATGTGAAGTAGATGTCATGGAGCATATTAGAATGTAAGGTAGAGTAGATTTCATTTTGTAAATATTGCTTTGTAGAATGTAAGGTAGAGTAGATTTCATTTTGTAAATATTGTTTTGATTTCATTATGTTATTTAATTGCTTTCAAGTTTGATAGATTAGATTTTTCATTCATGCAATTTTAATTCATGCAAGTGGCAGAGGGCCTCTGCACACTAAAGCCTTGTATAGTTGTCATTTAATTATGCATTTAATTTTGTTATGCTTTTGTATATTAGCTGTACATAAATTGCTTTCAAGTTTGATTGTAGATTAGTGATGCACATAGCCTTTTAATGACTAATGACATGATAGAATCATCTTGTCCTTTTGCTGAAGCAGCAAGGATACTGGGTCTCATAGTCACTAGCTCATTGTTTGGTTGTTGCATTCTATTTTGATTGTAGATTAGTGATGCACATAGCCTTTTAATGACTAAAGACATGATAGAATCATATTGTCCTTTTGCTGAAGCAGCAAGGATACTGGGTCTCATAGTCACTAGCTCATTGTTTGGTTACTGCATTTTATTTTGACTAAATTAGCTGTATATTTACACTTTTGTTTAAATACTAATTCCATCAATAACATGTTTTAAGTTCTTTTGAAGTGCTAAGTTTTGGAAGTTACCATTAGGGACATAAGGCCTTGTCTTGAAATCTTTATCCATACTTGTCCTTTAAAAGTATTCTTAAGACCTTAGAATTGGATTTCCATTTGCATTAGACACTTTAGGAAACCAACAAGAACAAAACCCCAAAAACAACATAAACTATAAAACAACGAAGTAAGAGAAAGGTTAACTAAGCACATATGGTGCACCATACTTCATCAGTTTACGATACCCGGATTGATAATTTATGTAGAGCAATTTAAGACGTTAAATTGACTAGACAATTATGGCAGCATGTATATTAACTAATAAGCAGAATACTTGATTGCAGGATTTGATATGTACTTAATTAAGCGTCGATTTTATGCCTGAAGAGAGTCGGTGGAGAGAGAAACTCTAATGATAGCATAGTTGATAAACTCGAGGCTTATTGGTTGATAATCCCCGAGCAGTGGTTGTTCCCTACGGGCTAATAAATCCACTAGAGATTGTGTTGGTTGATAACTTTTAGGAGGATGAGGCACCTCAGACTAGTGGGATGATAACACCTGATGATTATTCCATGAACTTGGGTTGAGAACATAGGTGGAAGTTTCACTAAGTTGTTGGAGAGTGCACTCTTATCCCTTCGAAAATAACACACTTGACAAAACCTCCTTACAATTAACTCTATCTCTCTCCCCCCAAGGCTGAACTAATACTCTCTATGCTCTACATGAACCTCTGCATTAATTTACAGCCATTGTGGTGTAACAACGAGGAGTTGCCAAGAACACTTAATAAATGGCTTGTTAATGACTGATTTGTAGCCATAGTCATGTAACAATGAGAATCTACTAAGAACACTTGATAAGTGGGATTTGTTAAAGATATGTGTGTGAATGGTTGAACAACCATTCAAAGGACAAGGTAAGAGGTATAATCTATTTTTTTGTAAATTTTTTATGATAACTCTCATGAGAGATTGTAAGCCATGTTATAGGAAGGCATCAAAATTGTTGGGTTTGGAAATCGATCCAATGTATGTATATGATATAAGAGGAAATTTGATAGAGAGGGATAACTCAAACTGTAAATAGACCAACTGATGAAGCTAAGAGGGTTTGTTGGTGGAGGATAGATATTAGTGGCTTTCCAAGGACTGATGAAGTTACTAACTAGTAGACATATATACTCAGGTACTTGTGATGGCTGATGAAACATGAGGTATACTAGTGCTTGCACTCTCTAAATAAATTCCTAACAAGGATGATCTTTGTTCTCCCATGGTAGTTTATCCAACTGAGGAACCTTTCCATGTTAAACTATCACCCTCTTGTAGTTGCCTAAGGACTAAATAATCCACCTAGTGTGTCTTTCCTTAAGAACCAATTGGAAGCTTGTGGTTTGAAGAACATATTGATTCATTAATAACTTGCCCCTGAAGCACCTTCCCATGTTATAATAAGACTACTCTCCTAATTTAGAGATATGATTCTCTGTGAAACAAGGGACCGTTGTGATAAAGGGTGACTGAGCTAAGTTACGGATATTAAGTAGTGGTTTTCTTAAAGCTAAAGAATACCATTTGGAAGCTTGTGGTATGAAGAACCTACCAATGCATCAGTAGCTTGCCACTGAGGAATATTCCCATATAATAATGAAATTATGTTCATGGATTAATGATGTTAGTCTCTGTGTTTATAAAATATTCTTGTGATGAAGCTAAAGGGGAGAAACCTTGTGACATGACAACTGAAAGTTGTTCAGAATATTTGAGAGAAGTGAGTCCCTATGCTTTTGGTTATCTAATTGGTTGGTGGGTAAAAGTGGGCTACCTTGGAGTTTCTGTTTCAGCTAGAATTACTGATTTTACATGGTTTGAGACTCTAGAAAAAAGGAACAAATCCAAGATTCGATCGAGCTCAACAAAAGAACCAAAGATTTCAAAAGGGACATTAAGAGATGGTTGAATTAATCAAGAAATGTTATCGAGTGGCTAGGTGAGCCACTGTGCCTATAAAATGTCTTGCAAAAGCTAAAATGAGTTGTGGGTATGAAGCTCCATATCAGTTGTGTTTATTTTGTTTAAGGACGTTGAACACTAAGGATGATGTTCCCCCTCAAGGGGGAGGGGAATGTGATATCCCTTGATTCATATTTTCCCTTTTTTAATATTAGTTGTAATTACTTTAAATGACTGAGAAAGGGAATTAGATTCCATTGCTTGAGGAAATGGTTCTTCTTTAAATAAAATTCTTGGTTAGTGGAAAACCATTAAATTTGCTGATTGTGCATTGAATTCAACAAAAAAGGGAAGCATTGGTCCAATTCCCCTTCATCTCAAACAACAAGCAAAGAAAAGGACAAAATTTATGAGTAACATGGGTTGTGTTTTCATGGGATAATTGTTGTGCAACTTGGGAAAAGAAGGAAGGCAATTAATTTGTTGGAGAGGAGGGGGGATAGGCATTCATGGAAGGATACATGCTCCCTCTTCATCTCACGCACACAGACAAGCTTGAGGTATTAGAAACAAATGTAACCTTTAGAGCTACGATGTGTGAGAGAACACTGAGCTGAGATAGAAAGATCAAGCAGTCTCAAACATTTAATTGACTCAAGGAAAGGAGCACTAGTTGAGGAACCTTCTAAGTGAACCTTGGTGTGCGAATTGTTATGGAGAGTGTAGATTGCCTGAAAGGCTGAAGAAACACTAGAAGCTTACGGATTGTTGAACCTATTATATTTGGGAAGAATCACTTAGGTGTTTATGAGGGTTGAAGAACCATCAATATTTTCCTTGGGGCTAAAGCTCGGACGTAACCACGTCCTCCCACACTTACCCAAGTTCACCGGTCCATTGGGGTAAATATGTGACGAAGAGTTACTATGATATGAATCAACCTCCTAAGTGTAGTTAAGGATGTGGAATCAAGAGACTAAAACTCTAGTGACCTTTCTCAGGAGCCATAAGACCCTCAAGAGCACAACAACCACTCCAAGTGCCCAAACCTTGAGTTAACTTGTGTTTTCACTGACCTAGGTTGCCAGTCGCATGCATAAAAAGGAAATCCAACAACTGTAAGCCTCTAGTCGCATGGGTAACCTTGCCTCCCAACGACTGCAGTCTAATTTACTCAGTTTTGTGCATGCGACCCCAAGATCTGAGCCACTCTTTTAAGGATAAGATCTAAACCTCTACCCATAACTTGATAGAATTTTCCATAATGATAAATGGAACAAGGACAAAGCCATTCATGCAAAACTTAAACAATAACTTGACCTAATCAGGCCTAACAATGGAAAACATTTTGTCAAACACATAGTGAACATGTAGTCTACAGGTAATAATTACATATATGAACATAAGGGTCTCATACTTATCTAAGAATCGTCAAGAAGGTTTGATTCCCTCTCACAATAGCTGCATTATCATCTATTAGGTCATGCATTCAATAAAAATTCATTTACCAATCAAGACATGATGAGATCCATAACTAAAGTCTGGCATAAAACCATGCTTATAACCAACATATAACTAGAATAATAACAATGATAGAACAACCATCAAAAGCCACATAATAACAAGTATAAACACTCATGAAATACAAGAGAAGAAGAGCTCTTATTAACATATGCAAAACCAACCAAGTTAGGGACTTCCACATACCACTTGACCATAGATTGGGCTAAACCAAATCTCTCTTTCAGCCAATCACCCCCACGCCATATTCCAAGCATGAATGTGGGATCTCATGGAATAACCAAAACAAAACCAAACCATGGCTTCCAGAGGCCAAACTGCCTCAACCCTCAACCAATGATTCAACCTCATAGTCAGACATCACTTACCATCACCAGATCTATCTCTACCCAAGTTATTGAGGGCTCCACAACGTTGTTTCCAACCCGGCTTCAAGACTAGTAACTCAACCCACAACTGCCGCAGGGCTCTAGAGCATTTGACCAACCAAGGATTCCAGGAATAGCAACTCAACCCAAGTTATTCTAGGGCTTCGGGAGCGTTTTTCCAACCAAGGGTCCAGGAACTAATAACTCAACCCACAACCATAAGGAACATTAGCACCAATCAGAAATAATCAAGTGGGAAACCCACAACACCATGGCTATCCAGGAAATGGAAAGGCTAGGAAAAATCACTGTCAATCTAGGCAATCCTCCATGCCAATGATAGATCATAACCAAATAACCACATGCATATGCCATGCATGCCAAAACTAGCAAGGAAATCATACATGCACTCGATACCTGCAAAGAAAACTCGTTGTAGCTGTTAATCCTATTGTTCCCTTGCACTTTCCTTCTTTTCCTTTGCCTTCTTTCTCCAAATCCAAAGTATGCCAAATCCTCTAAGAGTGCTCCAAGAAAACTTTAAGTGTGCAAGAGTATGAGAGAGAGAATAGAATGAGAGCGTCAAAGCCTGAACTGACGAAAGTTGTGAACTAACACTTAGAAACCTTCTTAGCATTTAGGCCTCTATTTTCTTCTATTTTTCCTTCAATTTTCCTCTCATGAAATTATGTGACCTTTCACCTTCCTATTTTCCATTATTTTCATAAATAAATTCCAATTAATGCCAATTTTCCTTTGCCATTTCCTTTGCTTATTTCCATAGCCATTACTTAATCACTAGTGATCCTCGTCACTATGTGTTTTTCCCAACATTCATCTTGGAATACGTGTCCCGTGACCTTGGTCTTATTTTTCCTTTGTTAACTTTATTACATGGATTTTTTAACTGGGGCTATTACAGAACCCTCCCCCTTGGGGGAACACCATCCTCAGTGTTCAATGACAATTAGAAACCAACAAACACATGCTGCCTATGAATATTTATAACACAACCCGATGCAACATTTACATCATATCCATCAGCTGAAAACATAACCAACATATCACAAACATCACACCGCTTATTGGAGCTTTATAACACAACTCGATATGGTATTTACATACATACGTATGCATATATAGACATAACCAAAACACAACATCAAAACATATATCAAAATACATCCACTCAACCAATGAATAGAGAAGGATACATAGCCTACATCTGATCAACCATCTCCCATGTAGCTTCATCGGGCCCAAAGTGCTTCCATTGCACTTTAACTTGCTCGATTTCAGAGCATGAGCATCTTTCGCTGCAAAATGCACTGAGGTTCCAGTTGGAATTCTCCTTCTAGCTCCACTTGCAATACAAACCAATCAATAACATGATCAACATCCTTTACATATCTTTTAAGCAATGAAACATGGAAAACATCATGGACTTTCACTGTCAAAGGCAATGCAAGTCTGTAGGCCACTAGTCCAATCCTCTCAAGAATCTCGAAAGGTCCGTAATACTGAGGTGCCAACTTGGCACATGATCCAATCCTCAAGGATCTCTTCTTGGGCTTGATGCACAAGTACACATGTTCCCCAACCTAAAACTCCTTAAACACCCTGTGTTGATCTACATAGCTCTTCTGCCTTTCATTTTCCACCTTTAAATTCTTCTCGATCACCTGCTTTTCTTGTTCCATTTCTACCAACATGTCCAGTCCAATCAGTACCCTATTCACTAGATAGCTCCAACTGATAGGAGTATTACAAATCCACCCGTAAAGTGCCTCAAACAAACTCAACTTCAAAGATTCTTGATACCTATTGTTATACACAAACTCCACTAGTGGAAGATACTCTTCCCACTTTCATTGTTGATGCATCACATACATTCTCAACATGTCCTCCAGAATCCTGTTGACCCTCTTTGTCTGAGGATGATACAAACAACTCCTTACATACAAACAACTCCTTACATAACCTAGAAGTGAACTTGGCATCTCTCTTGGATACAATCTTCTTCGGAACACCATGCAACCTCACTATATCCCTAATGAACCGTGCTACTTCGCTAGATGAATTCATAAACTTGACTGGAATGAAGTGAGCTACCTTTGTCAACCTGTCAACTACAACCATAATAGAATCATGTTGTCTAGATGTCATCGAAAAACCTGTAATGAAATCCATGGAAATGACCTCCCATTTCCACTTCAGAATTGGAATGGGATATAATAGACCACCTGGATGCTTATGCTCTACCTTTACCTAATTCTAATACAAACACCTTGCAACAAAATCTGCCACCTATTTTACAAATTCAGCTAGTGTTAGAACTTCTTCACAACTGTTAATGTCCTTTGATATCCTGGGTGACCTGAATATGACTTAGAATGAAATTACCTCAAGATAAGCTTCTTGAGTTCACTATTGTCTAACACATAGATCCTGTCCCTAAATATCACCAAACCATATATCGTAAGATGATAGTCCACATCCTATTCACTTGTACCCTGCTGCTATAACTTGTGCCTAAGCTGCTAGTACTTGTCATCTTATTGTCTTACTTGCAAGTTCTGATCCTGTAAATTTGTCCCATATGAACTCATATCTGCTATGTAATTTACCTATACTGTTCTGCTAAGAGCATTTTCAACCTTGTTCTCTTTACTCTTGATGTACCTGATCTCAAAATCAAGCTCACTGATCGTAGCCAACCACCTAGCTTGCTTGCAATTCATATTTGGTTGGTCAGATAAGTATCTCAATCCATTGTGATCACTCATCAAGAAGAACCTCCTGCTAAGAGGATAATGTCTCCACATATTCAATGCATGAATGATCGTTGCCAACTCAAGATCATGTGTCACATAGTTTTGCTCGTGCTCATTCAGTTTCCTTGACTCATAGCATACTACCTATCCCTCTTGCATAAGGACTCCACCAAGTCCTTTCTTGCAAGCTTGTACACACCACAGACTCAAGCTCATTGATCTTAACCAACCACCTAGCTTGCTTGGAATTCAGATTTGGTTGGTCAAATAAGTATCTCAATCCACCGTGATCACTCATCAAGAAGAACCTCTTGCTAAGAAGATAATGTCTCCACATCTTCAATGCATGAATGATTGTTGCCAACTCAAGATCATGCGTCACATAGTTCTGCTCGTGCTCATTAAGTTTCATTGACTCATAGAATACTACCTGTCCCTCTTGCATAAGGACTCCACGAAGTCCTCTCTTGCAAGCATCTGTACACACCACAGACTCTTTTTCTGGATTTGCACTTTAGAACTGGAGCATTTGTCAACAACTACTTCAACTACTCAAAACTTGCTGCACATTCCTTTGTCCATTCAAATTTATTCCCCTTTCTTTACAGTGATGTAATAGGATAGGCAATGCGCGAGAAGTTCTTGATGAATCTCCTATAATAACCAATTAACGTTGTGAATGATCTAACCTCACCCACATTTCTAGGAGTTTCCCATTCCATGATAGCTCTTATATTTTCCAGATCCATTGTTATGCCTTCCTTGGAAACCACATGCTCCAAATAATGTACCTCTTTCTTAAAGAAGTTTCATTTATTAAGCTTGGCACACAATTGATGCTCTCTTAGAAATCTCAATACTGCTGCTAAGTGTTCAGCATGCTCTTCCTCATTCTTAGAATATATCAATATATCATCAATGAATACAATAACAAACTTGTCTAGATAAAATGCAATACACTATTTATTAAGCACATAAAAGTAGTTGGAGCATTTGTCAAACCAAAAGGAACTACAACAAACTCGTAATGCCCATTCCCAGTCCGAAAATCAGTTTTGTAGATGTCCTCTTATTTGATATGTAGCTGATGGTATCCTGATCTCAAATCGATCTTCAAGAATATTGTTGCTCCCTTCAACTGGTCGAACAAGTCATCAATCCTCAGCAACAGATACATATTCTTTATCGTCACCTTGTTCAACTACTTGTAATCAATACATAACGTCAGAGTACGATCCTTCTTCTTCAAAAACAACACTAATGCACCCCAAGGTGATATTTTTGGCCTTATGTATCCCTTGTCAAGCATTTCCTTCAACTGCAATTTCAATTCCACTAACTCTGGTGTGCTCATCATGTAACGTGACTTTGATGCTAGTGTTGCCCCTGTTACCAACTCAATAGAGAATTCCACTTCCATGTGAGGAGGCAACTCTAAAATATCTATTGGGAATACATCTTGAAACTATTGTAAGACCAGGTACCTCTTCAACACTTCTGCATCTTCAACATCCTTACCTTTATCAATATGTACTGTAAATAATGGACATCCTTCCTTGTGACTGCACTTTGCTTGCATAGTTGTCAGAATTCTAACTAATGTTTCCTTCTTCTTACCCTACAAGATTCTTTGTTCTCCATTGTTATCCAAGCACTTAGTGGCCTTTTCATAAAATTTCACCTTAGTCCTGTGAAGATACAACCAATCCATACCTAGAAGCATATTGTACGATCCCAACAGAAGAACATTTAGATGCGTTGATGTAGACATACCATTCAACTCAAATGCACAAGCTCTTACCCAATGATGAACTATTTTCTTAATACCTGTAGCCAACTGCATTAACCAAGATTCTGCATACATTTATTTATTCAAACTACACTTACTCAGAAAGTCGAGAATAACATAACTATAATTAGATCTAGGGTCAATCAAAATAGAAGCAACTTGATCACAAAGGTCACTATCCATCTCGATAATAGATGCATGGTGATCCGCTTGCCTATCATCCAATGCGGCATAAATCCTAGGAATACTCTATCCAAAATACCCCACTGTCTGTGCCTCCCGAGCACTGTAGATATGCGGTCTGCCATCTTGATACTATGGACAATCTCTCCTATGATGATCCTTGCCACAAGTCCAACACTGTAAAGGTTTCTTGCCATCACCCTTGTTATGCTCCTAAGACTGAAATCCTTGTCCTCTATCAGATGCATTGAACTTCTTGTGTGACGCTGCATTCTCCTTGTTACATGTGTCCTATAGTCTTCATCACTTCTGTTATCACTGACAAAATTTCAATGCCAAATGTCTTACATTTGTTTGATGGTAAAACACATAAATCATTTTTAGCAGTTTCGCAGCGCAACATCTTTTAGGTGATTTCGCAGCGCGCTGCGAAACCCCTGTAGCAGCCTGTTTCAGCTGAAGAAACTCTGTTTTCTGCTTTTACTAGTCAATTTCTAAAAGCTTTCCTGAGCAGATGAGAACTTAATTTTGCAAACTGAAAGAGGCTTTTCTTCCTAACATGCTGCACTACAAAAACCTCTTTCAGTTTCTTCAAATTCGTTCTGAGGTGGGAGGAATTTATGGTTAAACTTGCGCTACGAAACTGCAGAAAGTCAAGCTTTGTCTACTGGTTTTAGTAGTGTTTTTCAAAATCAGTTTCTGGTCACATGAAAGGCTATCTTGGAATTCTGAAGGAGGTTTCTCTTCATAACATGTCCAGCTACAATAACCTATCTCACTTTATTCGTATGTGTTTTCAGTTGGGATATAAGAAGCTTTCATTGAGACCCTAATTTCAGAAAACGGATTTTTCCCTGTTTGCCACGTGTTGTTCAAGGAGAGTTTCTGGACAGCTGGAGAAATATTTTCAAAAACAAGGAGAGGTTTTTGTTCTGGACAACATGGGCTACAAAAACCTCCTTCAGTTTCGTAAAATGTGTCATGGATGAAGATATAAAGGCTCTGCAATTTTCAAGGATCTAACCCTAAAAACAGGGAAACATGTTCCCTAATTTCTAGGGTTTCTCATCAGCAGTTGGGTGACCACGTGGGAGGATTCATCAAATTCGACCTCATGGAGTGTTAGGTGTCAAAGAATGCTTTAAATGTTTAGATAAGTTTGTTGTAATCATAATAAGGAGTTACACTCCTAGTTGTATTAGGTCTCTAGGACTCCTAGTTAGCTGTCCTTTGCATTTAATAGTTAGTTTTGAGTGTCATTAGGTGTCACTGATGGAAAATTCGAATTCTCTTGTTGAGGGATGATGGAATCCTAATTGTAAATGCTTTATATAGAGCAAGAGGTCGAATTAGCAAAGGGTTGGAGACTTTTTGGCTCAACTGCTGCTCTATGTGCAGACTGTGTATATTTTTAACCTAATGCAGAATTTCTACTTAGACAACTCAAGATTCATGAAGAGTTCTTGTATTTTCTTGTTTTGATGGCATCTTCCAATACTTACATTGCAGTGAGGTTTACTTATGATACTCAGAATTCATCAATAATGCTCTGACTTCCTTCATAGATAAACTAACTGTGTTTCACTGTTTTATATTTGCATTTCTGCACTTGAACTCTATAATGCCTTGACTTCCATGCTAGGTAGAATGTTTTGGCTTCACTACTCAGGATTCAAAGAGGGTTTTTAATGTCCTATTGTCTCATGGCTTTCCTCTTTCACTTACTTGCAGTGGTATGAATACATGTTACTTAGAATTCATCAATGATGCTCTAACTGCCTTCATGTATTTATAAACTGTGTTTCCTTGCATTGTATCTTTGTTTTGTTGATGTATAAAAACTCTCTATGCCCTGACTTCATGTTAAGCTGATCTTGCTGTGGTACTGAACATACTTTGACTCCATAGCCCAATGGTAGCCAACCTTCATCTTTCAACCTATAAACATATATAATCACAAACCATAGAGTTAGCCATCTATCTTATTCTTTAATCAAAATCTTTAACCCTTTGAGAGAGCCCTCTCAGGCTGAGGAGGCTAAGCCTCAGCCAAAAGTTTGGTTTGAAATAGTTACTCAAAGTCTTCCTGATCAGCAGCCCTTCAGTGCATGATTTTGTGATAACATTTTGGTGCGTCTGCCGGGAGCCTGAAGTCTATTCATTCCCGAAATCAATGGTTGAACTTCTGAAGGTAGCAGGAGCTCAGACATCTTTTTGAGGCTGCAAAACTACCTTGGCGACTCCACACATCAAATAAGAAATTAGAAGGTGACTCCACTGCTAGAAGATCAGTAGCTTGATGAAGTTACAAGATGAGTTCCACTGCAAGAATGGATGCTAGGTATGCTCCTATGAATCGGTCTCATATCCCTGGTTTTCCAAATCCTATGCCAAAGGTTGATTGGTTAGAGGATCTTCCGATATTCAAAGATGAAAAGAAAGACAATGCTACTCTTCATTTGGTTAGGTTTCATATGCATGTACGCAATCTTAAGGTTCACTTTCCTGAGGATTGTCTCATGAGGATGTTTATGGCCACTTTAGAAGGAAAAGCATGGTCTTGGTATAAAAGTTTGGAAAATGGTTCATTATCTTCTCTTGCCGATTTCCATAATGTGTTCTATGACATGTATAAAGAGTGTCATCCTTCCTTATTGTTGCTCAAAGATTGTTGTAGACATTCTTTAAATCTCATTCAGTACTTGGAGGATTGTTATGATGATGATGAGTTTATGGATGAAGAAATTTTAGAGGCTCTTCATAACAATGCATTTCAGCACCAAGAAGAAAGTACAACATCTCATGAAATGCAGCATGAAGATCAGCAGGGGTTTACTTATGAAAACCATGTTCAATCCTCTGATATTGATGTAGAGATGCAGCAGACTTGTCAGTCTTCGTATCATTATCAAAATGAACATGATTACAAACACCAAGAAGAAATGTTGGAAGAAATTTTTTATGACCCTCAGGCAGAGGAAAAGATTGTTCATTTTTGTAATTTCTTGCAGCAGCTTAAACCAAAGAATGATGATAATAATGAGGAAAATTCCATTGTTTGTTGGAATGATTCAGAAAAGCAGTTGGATAGCTTGTCAAATAGCAAATTGGATAGCACATCAAAGGGGTTTTGTGTGGCTAAGGATCAGTTGTCTAAAGAGATAGAATGTTATGATGATTATCAAACTAACCATGTGTTTTTTGACCCTATAGCTGACTACATGGAAAAGATTTACTGTTCAGGCTTCCAATTATATGTTCATCTTGAAGAACAGTTGCACCTCATGCTTCCTTGGTTATTTCAGTATCTGGTTTATTTATGCTTCAAGCACAGTAAGGAGATCCAAGTTTCAGATCAGATTGATGATTGGCTTCATTGGAAGTTTCATGTTCCTTGAGCTACAATTGGAGAATGCAGCTGATAGGGTAGGTAGGTAGGAAAGTGCAAATAAGCTTTGAAGGATGACAACATTGACCTCTACTTGTTTCTCTTGTGCCCTGGCAAGTCCCTCTCGTGGCTAAATTATCTTGTCATTATCTGCTTTTCAACTTCTTATCTCTACCTTCAAGCTTTCAATGTATCCGCTATGTGAGGGGAGTACTCATCACCATGCCGCTCATCTAATCTATAGGGAGAACTACGTGAACTGTAGTCCATCATTTTTCTTGTCATATTTGATCCTCTACTTCCTGCAAACATACTATGATAGATAAACCAAATATAAACATAATCAAACGTACCTCAGTGAAGTTTGGGGAGGCTATCTCGTCTGAAAGATCAATTTAGATTAGCATGATACATGTATATATACATAATCATATCAATATACCAGCATCATCTCATTCATCATCCTAGTTACCATGCATGATGTCACAAAATATAACACCGACTAGATACAATACATACATAACAAACATATAAACAATTGACATGCATGCACGAAAAACACCTTCCGCCCATCTAGTCCAAGTGTTGAACCTGGGAACTCTGATATCACTCTATAACACCCTCCTCCCACACTTACCCAAGTTCTTCGGTCCACTGGGGTGAATGTGTGATGAAGAGTTACTATGATATGACTGAACCTCCTAGGTGAAGTTAAGAAAGTGGAATCGACAGACTAAAACTCTATTAACCTTCCTTAGGAGATACAGGACCCCCAGGAGCTAAACAACCACTCGAGGTGCCCAAACCCTGAGTTGACTTGATTTTTCATTGTTCTAGGCTCCCAGTTGCATGTATAACAAGGCAATCCACCAAATAGAAGCCTCCAATCGCATGGATAACCCTACCTCTTAGCGTCTATAATCTGATTTACGCAGTTCTGTGTATGTGACCCCGAGACTTGATCCACTTTTTTCAGGGCTAGGATCCAGACCTCTGCCCAGAACTTGATAGAAATTTCCAGAATAATGAATGGAACAAAGACAAAGCCATTAATGCAAAAATTAGACAATAAATTGACCTAATCGAGCCTAACCATGACAAACATTTTTTCAAACACATAATGAATATGTAGTCTACATGTCATAATTACAAATATGAACATAGGGCTCTCATACTTATATGAGAATCATCAAGAAGGCCTAATGCCCTCTCACAATAGTTGCATTATCATCTATTAGGTCATGCATTCAATAAACATTCATTTACCAATCAAAACATGATGAGAGCCATAACTAAACTCTGTCATAAAACCATTCTTATAACTAGCATATAACCAGAATAATAACAATGATAGAACAACCATCAAATCCACATAACAACAAGTAAAAATACTCATGGAATACAAGAGGAAATGAGATCTTATTAACATAAGCAAAACCAACCAAGTCATGGACTTTCGTGTACCACCCAACCATAGATTGGGATGAACCAAATCTCGCTTTCAACCGATCATGTCCGCACCATATTCCAAGCATGAATGTGGGATCTCATGGAATAACCAAAACAGAACCAAACCAGGGCTTTCGAAGGCCAAACTGCCTCAACCCTAAATCAATGATTCCACTTAACAGCCGGACATCACTAACCATCATCAAATCGGTCTCTACCCAAGCTGTCTAGGGCTCCATAGTGTTTGTTCCAACCCGAATCTAGGACCAGTAACTCAAACCACAACTGTCACATGGCTCCTGAGTGTTTGTCCAACTAAGGCTCCAGGACTAGTAACTCAACCCACCAAGGGCTCCAGAGCGTTTGTCTAACCAAGGCTTCCAGGAAAAGTAACTCAACCCAAGCTGTTTCAAGGCTTCTATAGAGTTTGTCTAACCAAGGCTCCAGGAACAAATAACTCAACCCACAACCATAAGGAACATGAGCACCAATTAGAAACAATCAAGTGGGAAACCCACAACACCATGGCTATCCAGGAAATGACAAGGCTAGTCAAAACCGCTCTCAATCTAGGAAATCCTCCATGCCAATGGCAAATCATAACCAAATAACCACAAGCATATGCCATGCATGCCAAAAATAGCAAGAAAATCATACATGCAACTCGGTACCTGCAAAGCAAGCCCATTGTAGCTGTTGATCTCATTGTCCCCTTGCACTTTCTTGCTTTTCCTTTTGCTTTCTTTCTCCAAATCCAAAGTATCCCAAATCCTCCAAAGTGCTCCAAGAAAACTCTAAGTGTGCAAGAGTATGAGAGAGAGAATAGAATGAGAGTGCCAAAGACTGAACTGACAAAAGCTACAAACTAATACTCAAAATCCTTTTTATCATTGAGGCCTCTATTTTCTTCATTTTGCTCTATTTTTCCTTCAAATTTCCTGACATGCAATTTTGTGACCTTTCACCTTCATTTTCTCCTATTTTGCATTATTTTCATAAATAAATTCCAATTAATGCCACTTTTCCTTTGCCATTGCATTTTCCAATTTCCATAGCCATTAATTAGTCACTAGTGATCTGTGTCACTATGTTTTTTCCCAACATTCAGCTTGGAATACCTCTCCCATGATCTTGGTCTTATTTTGCCTTTATTAACTTTATTACATGGATTTTTTAACCGGGGTTGTTACATTTAGTGCTTGAATCACTAAGGAACCACCTAGAGAAGTGTTTTTCTTATGCATTAACAACTTACCGTTGATGAAGTTTCATGATAGCGTACTCTCTTCTCTAGCGTGCCAGATTCTTTATATTGTGAAATATTGGCATGACCAAATGTATGCTTAAACAATGTGAGTTATAATGAGCCTAGCTGGTGGATGAAGGTAACAATGGCCTTGTGATGTCATGTCTCATATGCGTTGGTTGGATAAAATGCCAAGAAGCACCCCACCTCAAGATTTGGAATTTGGCTCGGGGTGACAGCCATAAGTAAGACTTGGCTGCAGTTGTTTATGGTTGGGTGGAGATTTGTAGTCTCGTTCTTAGTTGCCAACTATAGTATTAATTCTAGATAAGTGTTTGTAACTGCATCTCCTTGTTTTTGGGCTCATGTTGAATTGTAAATAATTGTTATATATATATATATATATATATATATATATATATTTATAGAGAGAGAGAGAGAGAGAACCACCTGTGTGGGTGCAGTATGCACTGGGTAACATTGTTGTACGTGGTATGAGCATTGGATGCTTGCTAGGAGGCCTCTTGGATAGAAACTTAAATCACTGATGCTACCAAACCAAAAATCAGAACGAAACTACTTTGCGCAACAAAATATAAACAATAGTAAATTTACTATTGCACAAAATATCTACAACTTTTTACAATTTTCAACCCAACTTCTTTATATTATCAAACTGAATAATACAATAGTCTAGGGCTCCTGTACGAGGGATAATTTCCCTCATACATCCAATAGTACAAGAATACAAAACTAGGGATTGGTGTCAATCCATCGACAACCAATCTACCCTCAACAAGATACTCTGACCATCTGGTTGTCGCATGCTCTATTAGCTCCTCTCGGTCGTACCATGTACCTTCCTAGTCCTTCGGCTCCCGATCTACATCACCACCTCTATCAACGATACAAGTCCATCTGGACACTGAACCTCGACTATCCAATCTACTCACTAGTTTTGCCTTAGTCCATCAAGGGAACAACACATTGAAACTCCTGTCGAGTTGTTCACAACTTTGTTTGTGAACAACTATCAATCTGCCCACTGCTTCTCCTCAACTACTCAGGGACTTCAACCCCTGGTAGTCTTCACGCGTTGCTCCAATGAAGACTAAAATAGGGCACAGAGGGTTGCCACCTATTACTGTAAGATTTCCATCTCCCACAATGAACATGGGCTAGGAGGACTGCCCATCATCTATTGTAGATGTCCTTCTCCACACACAATTCTAGGGATACTCAACTGCTTCTGGCTTATCAAACCCTTGAGTTCTTCTTCTGCCACTTTAGTAACCACCTAAGTCCATGAAGATGGTGCACACCGGGCTCCAACCTGGGCACTATGACATTATCCTCCAATAAACCATAAATGCACAATCCACGTCCACACTTAGTCCACTCACACATTGCCCTCCAACAGACCACGAATGACCAATACTTGTTGTAACATCTACTTCTAGTTAGGGGATACAATCATCTAGGAAACCCCACATCTTCGCTGCCAACAAACTCCTCAATCTGTCCTCTTTTAGGACCCTCATCCACTAGCATCGTTATCACCAAAATACCATTTGCTGCATGTTGTTGCCAATCTCTTGCCCTAGTGTTCTGTGCACCCTTGAGCTCTGGTTAGGGCTCGCTTCATAGCCCTTAACCTTGCTCCAAATCTCTTTGTTCCCTTGTTCAATAAGTCTGGTTCACTTTCTGTCCCTTCCATCCCTCTTAATGCATTAGTTTAGCCTTGGGTTCCTCCACAAGGCATCTTACTTCCTACGACTAAGCTACAACAAGAGATGTGAACCTTCTAGCAAGGGTATCCATCCTCCATTCCACTCCGATACTCACTGTACACTTGCGAAATTCCTTAGATAGACTGTGTCTAGGGGAGAATGGCTCTAAACTAGGCCCCTTGGCCCTCAACAGTCCTCCACATAATGTGCTACTACAATAATTCTTTTCGGCCCTTGGACATAGGTACAACCATCTTAATTAAGCATAAAAACATACCCTTACCTTATCTCTGATCTACGACTGACCCTCAAGGGAAATCACACTTCATTTCAAGTGTTAAGATGCCCTAAACCACCTCCTACACAGCCTGCAATATGGCTTAGAGTTGTGGCTCTCATACTCAGAAATCCACACCCTAAAACAAACCTAATATCAAGTTCTCCTTGCCCTTGCATCCTGCCTCTAGCTCATTGTCAATTTCAGAGATTATCTTGATGTTAAATGCACTTCGAATATTTCCAAATGATTCTCAACTCACCTCAATTTATACAAAAATGTGAGGGCTACATGTGGTGTCTCCAACATGCCTTGTGGCACACAAATACACTAGGCTAACTTTCTCTAGGTGCCACAAAACTCACCAACTATCTTAAAAAATTCATATCTCAAGTTCTAGACCTTGGATTTGAGTGTTTTTTGATGCTCCTGGTTGTTCTTGGGATTCTATATCACCTAAAATCATCACATGTCTAAATAGATATATGGTTTTGGCCCAAATATCAATGGGTGCAAAACCCTAAGCTTGGGTTTCAAGCCCACAAGGCCACTTGTGGAGCTTCTTCCTCCAAACCCTTGATCCTTAAGGCTTGGAGTACCTCCAAAGCTATAAAAATCAACACTCCGTCTTAGCGAGGGAGGTACTTCCAAGAGTAGAAGTAACCATCATCATCCAATGACACTAGCCCATTTGGCATCCATCACTGCAACATGCTTTGTAGAATGAACTCAGTAATATCGATAATGCCTCTACCTCATCACATCTGAACTTGAAGATCAAGAACACTCCATCTTAGCAAGGGAGGTACTTCCAAGAGTAGAAGTAACCATCATCATCCAATGACACTAGCCCATTTGGCATCCATCATTGCAACATGCTTTATAGAATGAACTCAGTAATATCAATAATGCCTCTGCCTCATCACATCTGAACTTGAAGATCCCAAGCCTCCATAGGTCTTCTCCCTTTGAGGCTAGACTCCCTTTGAGCCTACACGATCTCCATTGTCTTAGTCTTGCAAGCACTCATCCTCTTGGATAAAATACCACACGTGAAAATCCCTCCAATCTCGGATATGCAACATCACAATCCAAAGAAGACTCAAGCCTTCCAACATGTAGTCCATCACATGAAGCCATCTCGATCAAACTGATCTTGTCCATGCCAAAGAAGTCCTTGAGGTGTCCCAACCATCCTTGACAAGACATAGGAAGTCTATGATTTGCAAACCACCAAACTACATACTGAAGGGCACTAGGTTCACCATCGATCCACCAGAACTCCCAACCCATCTCACCATGTAGCCTATCGAGACCACATATCCATATCTTTAGCTAAACCCTTTGCTCCATGATCAAGACACCCACAAATCCTTCTGAGTTGCTTCACTGCACACACTCTGATTCACTATCCTAAACATTGCTCAAACATGCTCTATTACCATGTTGTTTTTCAATGACAAAATATAGACAACTTTTTACAATTTTCACCCAACTTCATTACATTAATCAAACTGAATAATACAACAGTCTAGGGCTCTCGTACCAGGGATAATGGCCTTCATACATCCACTAGTACAGGAATACAAAATTGGGGCTTGGTGTCATTCCATCAACAATCAATCTACCCTCAACACGACAATCTGACCATCTGGCTGTTGCATGCTCTCTCAACCCCTCTTGGTCATACCCTGTACCTGCCCAGTCCTTCGGCTCCCGATATGTAGCATTGCCTCTATCAATGATCGAAGTCCATCTGGCCACTAAACCTCGACTATCTAATATGCTCACTAGTTCCACCTTGGTCCATCAAGGGAACAACACATTGAGACTCTTGTCGAGTTGTTCACAAATTTGTTTGTGAACAACTATCAATCTTCCCACTGCTACCCCTCAACTGCTCAGGGACTTCAACCCACTATAGCCTTCCTGCACTCCTCCAATGAAGACTAACATAGGGCACGAAGGGCTGCCACCTATTATTGCAAGATGTCGATCTCGCATAATGAACATAGGTTAGGAGGACTACCCATCATCTGTTATATATGTCCTTCTCCACACATAAGTCTATGGCTACTCAACTGCTCCTGGCTGATCATACCCTTGAGCTCTTCTTCTGCCACTCCAACAATCACCTAAGTCCATGAAGATGGTGCACACTGGGCTCCAACTTGGGTACTATCATGCTGTCCTCCAACAAACCATAAATTCGCAACCCACGTCCACACTTGGTCCACTCACATTTGCCCTCCAACAAAACACAAGTGACCAATCCTTGATGTAGCATCTTCTCCTAGTTAGGGAATCCAATCATCTAGGAAACCCCTCCTCTTGGATGCCAATAGACTCCTCAAACTTTCCTTTCCTAAGATTCTCATCCACTAGCATCCTCATCACCAAAAGGCCATCTGCTACATGCTACTGCTGATCTCTTGCCTTAGTGTTTAGTCCACCCTTGAGATCTCATTAGGGCACACCTCACAACCCTTAACCCTCCTCCAAATCTTTGTTTTACCTTGTTAAACAAGTTTGGTTCACTCGCTATCCCTTCCAACACTCTTAATGCACTAGTTTAGCCTTGGGTTCCTCCACAAGGCACCTTACTTCTTGTGGCTAAGCTACAATAAGAGAATTGAACCTTCTAGCAAGGGTATCCACCCTCCATTCCACTCTGCTACTCACTGTACACCTTCTACATGCCTTATAGAGACTATGTCTAGGGGATAATGGCTCTAAACTATGCCTCTCAGCCCTCAATAGTTATCCACACAATGCGTTACTACAACAAGTCCTTGCGGCGCTTGGACATAGGTACAAAAGTAAGCACAAAAACATACCCCTACCTCATCTTTGATCTGCAGCTAACCCTCAAGGGAACTCACACTTCATTTCAGGTGTTAAGTTGCCCTAAACCACCTCCTATGCGACCTACAACATGGCTCAGATCCACGACTCTCATACTCATAAATACACACCCTAAAACATACCCAATCTCACGTGCTCCTTGCCCTTACATCCCACATCTAGCTCACTGTCAATTTCATATATTACCTTGAGGTTGAATGCACTTAGGATATCTCCAAATGACTCTCAACTTACCTCAATTGATACACGAATGTGAGGGCTACATGTGGTGTCTCCAACATGCCTTGTGGCACATAAATACATTAGGCTGAATTTCTCTAGGTGCCACAAAACTGATTAGATATATTAAAAAATTCATATCTCAAGTTCTAGACCTCGAATTTGAGAGATTTTCGATGCTCCAGTTGCCCTTGGGATGCTCTATCACCTCAAATCATCCCATGACCAAATATCTCTATGGTTTTGGCTCGAATATCGATGAGTGCAAAACCCCAAGCTTGGGTTTCAATCCCACAAGGCCACTTGTGGAGCTCCTTCCTCCAAACCCTCAATCCTCAAGGCTTAGAGTACCTCCCAAGCTATAAAAATAAACAACAATGAATATCTGATGACTAATTGTGAGGCTCATGGTTGGAAATTCTGTCCATAAGAATGAAATGTTTATAGGCTTGCATTATTGTTGCTTATGTGCCTGTATTTATGGTTTATGCTTGGAATTGGTCCGCAACAGAGGATTTCTTGATTGATTGTGGAATGTTGATCTCCTTGTGGCCTTCTTGGCATCATATGCCTTTTGGGTTCTGTTATAATCTTGTTATGCTTATTTGTTTCTCAAAAGAGACCTGTAGAACTCTGAGTCAAGTGTGGTTTATTCCTTGTATGACTTGGAAGGTCTAAGGGTTTGAAAAAATCTAATAAACTTAATGGACAAGTTATTGGCCTGGATGGATGATTCCCTGGGCTGTGTTTTGTATCGCTTCCATCATGGACCTGAAGATAACGATCACCTTGTTGTAAGCTCAGGAGGGATAACACCAACGTGTGCTTTGCATAACTTCAATAGTGATGGTCGAATATTGTCATAAGTCTAATCAGTCACAGAAACACCACAGCCAAGCCATGGTTCATCCTTTTACAAATGACGCATAATATAGAGTGGGAGGAAACCTCATCTCATATACGCATCCTCTTAACCTTGTTTATGTTTTTGGTTGTGGTTATCGGGCCGTGTAAGGAAAACATAATGAAGGGTTGAGATTAAATGTGATAGATCGACGACTTAGAGAGAGCCTGGGATGATGAATTCCTGGAGGTTACATCTCAGAAGCCGCGGGAGGTCACCCAAGAGAAACACCCAGGCTAACGAGGACTGAAATGACATGACATGGCCTGTAGCGCAGGGAAGGCCTAAATGACATGGAGGTCATGCATTGGTCGAATGAGGGACCACTTCCCATGTAAGTGGTCCTGTCACAATGTTATGATGTGAAAGGCGAGATCCATTAAGATGGGGAATATTATGGTAGTCGATGGGATTAAGTTTATCTCAGAGTCTATCTTCTGGAGGTGGCAAAGAGCAATGTTCGTAGGAGAGTCGGGATGACTCAACACTAGGTTGTCGTGGTAGGAAAGGGTCGTTGGAGATGACGTATGGGAGCATTGATAGAGTAGAGGTATGGACCTACCGAAACATATAAGCGTGGAAGGTATTTCCCAGAGTCATCTGTGAAAGCGTAAAGTGTTATTTTATGTCATTAGAATCGCCTTAACGAGGTGGTTGTAATGGTGATTTCTAATTGAGGTTTTAAGCTAGATGAAAGATCAAAATTTCTGGTCCCCATTTCCATAATGAAACCTTGGATCTTGGGTCAGTATAGTAACCACCCCCTTTTAATCGTTGTTTTGATGATGATTAAAAGGGGGTGTGTTACACTCTCTCTCAACTCGAGCGAGAGAGTGACGGTCAATCCAACAATATTCCTGGGAATGTAGCTATTACATAAATATTTCTCATCATCATGTCACTCGTAGAGAATTGAACCTGGGTGGGGAGATAACAACCATTTTGGCCAGCCACCCGAGATAACGTCAATTGACAAACCAACCATTTAATTTATATGGTTGCACTAATGATATTTAAATTTTATTTTTTTACATATGGTGGAGACTTATTTAATTTTCCTTTGACAATATGTCTTACTGAGATGTGACTTATGATGAGTTTGGTTTTAAATAGTTCAAAGATTCACTCATGTTTGAGCTTATTTATAGAAATGGTTTGCATATGCTTTTTCTCACAATAACAAAGATTAAGTGTATTTTGATTGCTTAAATTTATCGTGTTTTTTTTTTTAGTTTAAAGTTTCAAAGTTTAAATGGAATTGGAAGAAAAACAAAAGGATAAACACTGTTATTTTCATATTTTTAAAAGATTTCTTTACTAATATTTCTAGTCAATTTGATTTGTTAATATTGTTTTTTATGGAAAATGTTCCATCATGAACTATTTGGTTTATTTTTGTAATTATATTCATTTTGTTTCCTTCACTTTTGTTTCTAGAGTTTAAACTTTTCTTTGATTTGATGCTATAAATTAACTTAATGTCAACCACTACTTGCTTAGATTTGTTTTTTGTTTTGTTTTAATCATTCTTAGCTTGATTTGAGGTAAGCTCTTACCATGTTCTAAAAAGTAGGATATAAATTTGTTGTCTAGCTCCTAAATTTGAAAGGAACTTGGTTTCCATGGTTTTATTCTTCAAAATGGTTAGATGTTGCTTGAGAATTCATATACCCATCAAGTTATAATGAACTTTAAGTATGATTTTTCTTATAAAGAAAATTTGCATATGGCCATACCTTTTTTTCCCAAGGAAACTTTTTATGTACTTCCCCATGCTCCATGGATGGTAAATGAGTTAAATTGTTGACCCTAACTATAGAGCCTAACCTTGAGGCAATCAAGAGAGTCAAAATTGTGACATCCCAAATTCACATCTAGCTCATGACCACTTAAACCAACCCTTGGGGCTATGGAGATGCCCTATTTAGTTTTCTTTTTCATTATGCCTTGGTGTAACTTGCAATGGGTTTAGCTTTAAATTTTTTAGAGATTCACATGAGATTCATCTATGTTTCTAAATTTATGCTTTTAGTTTTTGGATTTCCTGATATGAATTATCTCCATTGTTAAGAATCTTGTTCCATGTTTTTTTTTTAAATGTATATATGTTTAACTTACGTATTATTATTTTTTATAATTACTTTTATATCCCAGATGAACCCAGCAGCTCGCATGATACGTGGCTACTAGTAAACCTCTCGAGGATTTGAACATTGGATCTCTCAGTTTTCTCAAGACTCACATTACTTTGATCACCAATTGAGTTGCCCTCCCAGGACAATTTTTTTTAATGATTAATATTAATTTAAAATAAAGTGATAATTTAATTAATTTTTATGGTTTTTAAAATTTAATCGAGTGAGATGTACCATGAAGTAAGTGTTTTGATGCTTATTATGGATTGATGCTTATTATGGATTGATGCTTATCAACATTTACCAACTATTTAATTTATATGACCACAGTAGTAATATTCAAACGTTGCATTTTTACATATGGTGAAGACTTATTTAATTTTCCTTTTACAATATATCTTGGTTCAATGTGACTTGTGGTGAGTTTGGTTTTAAATAGCTCAAAAATTCACTCATGTTTGAGCTTATTTATATAAATGGTTTGCATATACTTTTTCTCAAAATAACCAAGCTTCAATCTATTAGTTTTAGGCTTGATTATTTTTATTTTTATTGTTATTGGTATAATTCGAATAATAATTACTTTGAATCTAAGTTTCAAGGTTTAACCTTGAAGAAGAGGATAGAAGCTATTATTTTCATCAAATTTTCTAAATTTTCATGCTTTATATTTCTTTACTATTTTTTTGTATTTGATTTGCTAATATTGTTTAATATGGAAAATATTCATGCATAACCTATATGGTTTGTTGTTTTAATTAGATTCATTTTGTTTCCTCCAATACCTATATCATGTTCTTGAAAACTTCACTATGCTAATTATATTCTCAATTTTGTTCATTTGAATCCCCTTCCATATTTTACTTGCTAATATGTATAAAAACACATGTTTTTTGTCTTCTTCAATATTGCTTGCTGCTCTTAAGTAGAGCATAATCAAAGTAATACTTATAATAACAGATTACGCCCTACAATAATCAAAGTAATACTTATAATAATAGAATATGTACTAAAATAATCAAAGTAATACTTTAATAATAGAAGATGGCCTACAATAATCAAAGTAATACTTATAATAATAAAATATGTCATAGTGTTGAAGATGCAACTAGTGTTGCCCTTCATAATTGTATTTGAGTCATGATGTAAAAATAAATGTTAACTGTAAAAGAAAAAAAAATTAAGCATGGGTTTCTTGCTCCTTTATTTATTTTCTAGGTCATAGCCTCTATTGAAGGCTTCTGGGTTTTGACTTGAGACATAAGAGTCATTGTCACATTTATTAGACCCTTCTTGGGCTTGTATATCATGTAAAGAAAATTATTTTTGAGTAAAAAATGTCATTTGTCACCTCCTCACTAAGTTAGCCCTATCCTGATAAAGTCAACCCATATTAGGGCTATTCGACCCAATAAAAGTAATATAAATAGAAGTGGAGCTTGATCTATTTGGTATCATCTCATTCACAAGTTCGATATGCAATTCAAGAACAAGAAAAGGAGAGCAAAGTCAAGGAGAAGGAAGATAAAAGCTGAGGAAGATCAAATCAAAGTTCTTGGGCATATCTCTCTCACACATGCAAAGTATTTCTAGGGTTTCTAGGCAAGTTGTAGGGGCCGAAATTTCTGAAGTAGCCGCAGGTCTGAAACTCTGTAGCTGGGGGTTTGAAATTCTAGATTGAAGCTACATTTGAGAAGTTGACACTTAGAGAGTTTAGCAGAGTTCATCTACTTGAAGGAAGGGATGATTTGGCGATTGGAGTAGGTCTTTTTCTAGGTCAAAAGGGTCTTGGATTGTCTCATTTTAATCTACTAGTGGAAGAGTTTGACTGGGTTTTCCCTAAGAGAGTGGTTTGCCCTGGTTGAGTGCCTATATCTTGTGTTCCTTGTTCTTATGACCTTCATGCACTTTTAATCTGGTAATTGCTTGATGAGAGATAATATTATTAAGAAGTAAAAGAAGCCAACACACATCACAAGTAATTATCAAGAAAAGAAGAATCAAACCCTAATAACTACCTGGATTAATTTCTCAACATCGAAAAAGACATGCTAAATATTTCATTCCTTCTGTGTGAGGTAATAATAAGTCCAAAACAATTTTTAGTTATATTCTTTACCGATCTATTTTTTCATTATCTTTCCTACTTTTTAAAAGCATCTTGATGTGACTCGTAATGGTTCGATTAAATAGTTGAAAGATTCACTCGAGTTTGAGCTTGTTTTACAATTATGAGTTTCCATGACTTGATTGAGTTAAAAGAAAAGACTAGAGGCTAGGGTTTTCCTTTCTTTCCATGAGTTTGCTTATGTTTAGAGTTCCTTGCAAGGATTATGAGGTGACTTAATTTGTTAATTATATTTTTACAAGAAAATTCCACACCAATTCTATTCTATCATCTTTTTGGCATCATAAGATTTGAATTATGTTTCAATTAATTGATCATATATACGATTTGGTTGTATTTGAGATCATGTTTCTTTTGTTTTTTAATTTATATGTATGGATTTTGATAATAAATTTCCCTATCTCTTATCTAAATTGTAAACTATTCCAAGTAATTTAACTTATTAGAGTTTCCAAAAAATTTTAGTGATGCATTTCTTTATTGAATATTAACGTCGTTTAAATTATTAATTAAAAACTAAGAATATTGTAGGTCCGATAGACCAATTTGGTCTAAGTGGACATTAACCATCATCATCATAATATTTGTTTTTTTTTTTTGTATTGTTAAGCACATCTAGTGGATACAAATTTTGTTAAATCTGTGATGCACATTTTGATAGATTTTATAAACAAACATGGTTTTATTTTAATGTTATTTTCAAATACCATTTTGATATCAAATATCAAATATTTTGATTTTGTTTATTATGTTGTTTTTTTTCCAATGAGAACTTTGTGAAAATTCCTCGCTTCTCAAGAATATCTAGATGGAGGAAGGCTCAATCACCAACCATAATAGTAACTAGTAACTTAAAAGGACTTCACTAAATTTGAACCTATGACCTGTGGCCTCCCTATTGACAACATTCCTTAGTCAAATGGTTCAACTAATTCAAACAATCTTTGGAGATTTTTAGATATTTTTATGTTGCCAACATTTGTTGTTTTATTATTGTTGAGCCTTTCTATTTCAATAATGTTACAGACTAATGTTCCCTTGACTTATCCTTTTCTAATAAGATATAGGTATGCATTATTGATCCGTAAACTATCTGGATATTCTAGCAGAGAGTTCGTTACAGCATATTTGATAAAATTGTTCTTAAAATTTCTAAATCTACACTTTGAGGGTTTATTTCTCTTTAGATTTCCCGATTTGTAAATTATTGTTTATTGTGTGTGCATGGAAATTATAATTATGCAGAAAATAGAGAACAATGAAATAATAACTCATAAACCATGATTAACACAAGGTATATCCCGGGAAAAGTGCCTCAAACAAACTGATCTTCAAGGATTATTGATACCCATTATTATATGCAAGCTCCACTAGTTGAAGATACTCCTCCCGCTTCCTCTGCTAATGCATGACATACATCCTCAACATATCCTCAAGAATCTTATTGACCCTCTTTTTCTATCCATCTATCTGAGGATGATAAGTTGTATTGAAAGCTAACTCTGTTCGAAAGCCTACAAGCAACTCCTTCAAAAACTTGGAAGTGAACTTGGCATCTCTGTCTGATATGATCTTATTGGGAACACCACGCAATCTTACTATCTCCCTGATGAATATCTGAGCTACCTCACTAGATAAATTAGTAGACTTCACTACAATGAAGTGAGCTACCTTACTTAACCTTTCAACTACAACCATGATGGAATCATGCTGCTTCGATGTCCTTAGAAAACGTGTAATAAAGTCCATGGAAATGAACTCCCATTTCCACTCTAGAATCAGAATAGGCTGTAATAAACCAGTTGGATGCTTACACTCTACTTTTACCTGCTGAAAATCCATACATCTAACAACAAACTCAACCACCTTTTTCTTCAAGTTCGTCTAATGATAGAAATTCTTAACAGATCTCAAAGTCTTCTGATATCCTGGGTGACTTGAATACGACTTGACATGAAACTCCCTTAAGATAAGCTTCTTGAGCTCACTATTGTCCTGCACATAAATCCTGTTTTTGAATCTGATCAAGTCATTTTCCATGAGTTGATAATCCTCATCCCTATCACCTTTACCTTGTTGTTGTAATCTCTACTTCAACTGTTAGTACCTGTCATCATCCTATCCTGCCTTCAAGATCTGCTCCTGCAAGTCTATCCCATAAGAACTTATTGTTGCAATATGATTAATCTATACTCTCTTACTGAGAGCATCTACAACCCTGTTCTCCTTGCCCTTGATGTACATGATCTCAAAGTCAAACTCACTGAGATTAACCAACGATCTAGCTTCCCTAACATTCAGATTGGGTTGGTCAAACAAGTACCTCAGTCCAATATGATCACTCATAAGTATAAACTTGCTGCCAAGAATATAATGTCTCCACATCTTCATGGCATGAATGATAACTATCAACTCAAGATCACGAATCACATATTTTTTGTCCTACTCATTCAACTTCCTTAACTCATAGCATACCACCCATCCTTCCTACATTAGGACTCCACCAAGTCCTTTCTTACAAGCATCTGTACAAACCCAAAACTCCTTATCAGGACTTGTAATCTTCAATACCGAAGCATTTGTAAGCAAATTATTCATCTGTTCAAAACTAGTTGCATACTCCTCAATCCATTCCAACTTCTTTCCTTTTCGCTGCAAAGATGTAATGGGACAAGCAACGTGTGAGAAGTTCCCGCTGAACCGCTTGTAAGAACTTGCTAGTCCCATGAATGATCTGACCTCATCCACATTCCTAGGAGTTGGTCACTCCATGATAGCTTTAATCTTTTATGGGTCCACTACTATACCTTCCTTGGAAACAACATGCCCCAAGTAATGAACTTCAGTATGAAAGAAACTGCACTTGTTGTGCTTGGCATACAACTAATTCTCTCTCAACAATCTTAGCACTATTGCTAGGTGCTCTGAACGCTCTTCCTCATTCTTAGAATATATCAATATATCATAAATAAACACTATAATAAACTTGTCAAGATAAGGACACACACATTGTTATTCAAACGCATGAAAGTAGCTCGAACATTAGTAAGACCAAAAGGAACCACTACAAAATCATAATTCCCATATCTGATATGGAATGCGGTCTGGTAGATATCTTCTTCTTTGATGCACACCTGATGATATCACAGTCTCAAGTTAATCTTTGAGAACAATGTTTCTCCTTTCAACTAATCAAACTAGTCATCAATCTGTGGCAATGGATACCTGTTCCTGATTGTTACCTTTTTCAACTGCTTGTAATCAATGTGCAACCTAAGAGTACCATTCTTCTTCTTCACAAACAACACTGGTGCACCCCAAGGCGACAGACTTGGCCTTATGTATCCCTTATCAAGAATTTCCTTAAGCTGCAACTTCATTTCCACCAACTCTGGAGTGTTCATCCTCTAAGGTGCCTTTGATGTTGGTGGTGCTCTTGGTACCAACTTAATAGAGAAATCCACTTCCTTATGAGGCGGTAACTTTGAAATATCTACAGGAAACACATCCTGAAACTGCTGCAAAACAAGATACCTCTTCAAGACTTCATCATCCTCAACATCCTTCCCTTTGTCACTATAAATATGAACTGTAAACACTACACATCCCTTTCTACAACTGCACTTTGCCTGCATAGTTGTAATTGTACCCACTGATATAGGCTTCTTCTTTCCCCATCATCATCCAAGCACTCAATGGCCTTGTCATAACAATCTACCTCAGTCATGTGAATGTATAACCAATCCATGCTCAAAATCATACTATATGAGCCCAAAATAAGCACATTTAGATGTGTTGATGTAAGCATAAAATTCAGCTCAAATGCACAAGCTCTTGCCCAATGATGAACTCTTTTCTTAGTCCTTGTAGCCAACCACACCAACCAAGATTTTGCATGCACTTCTTTATTCAAGAAACACTTATCCACAAGGTCAGGATTGATATAACTATAGTTAGATCCAGGATGAATCAAAATAGAAACAACTTGATCATAAATCTTACCTTCCATCTCAATAATGGATGCCTGATGATCAACATGCCTATTATCCACTATTGCATAAATCCGAGGAATACTCTGCCCAAAGTCTCCAACTATTTGTGCCCCCTTAGCACTATAAATATAAGGTCCGCTACCCTGATGCTATGAACAATATCTCCTGTGATGCTCTCCAACAAAAGTCCAACACTACAAAGGCTTCATTCCATTGCCTTTGTTATGCTCCTTAGGCTGAGATCCATGTCGTATGTCAACTGCATTGAACTTATTGTAACGTGCTATATTCTCCTTATCACCTGCATCCTAGGGTCTTCCTCGCTTCTTAACCCACTTTCCTTTAGTATTATCATTCCCTTCCCAATCACTCTTAGGCTCTGACTTGCACTTAGACTACTCATAACAATGCTTCAACTTTCCAATGACTTCCTCCAATGGTCGAGGCTCATCATACTCAATCTCATCTTTAAATGCTAAAGACAATCCACTGAAGAACCTTTGGACCTTTGTTTTCTCATCCTTAAGATATGGCACATACCTCAACAACTCAAGAAACTTGGTCATGTACTCTTCATATATCATAAAGCCCACATTAAGCTCATATAATTCATGAGCCTTTCCATCGTAATATCTCTCGCACAAGTACTGCTTTCTAAAGAGTCTTTTAAAATCATGCCAACTCAAATCCTTTGTCTTGGTTCCTCTGACATGATTCAAATCTTCCCACCAGATATCTGCTTTCCCCTGAGGCTGGAAATAACTATACTGGATTTCATAGTCTTTATATAATCATATACTTCGAAGAACTTCTTCATCCCAAGTAGCCATGCTTTTGCATCTTCTAGTTTCTTCATCTCTCCATCAAATGTAGGAGGCTTGGATTTCTTCAACTCATATGGAAAGTACTACTTCCCACTCCTCCTATAAGGATGATGGTGGTGATGGCCATGATGTTTCTCAACATCAGAACTAGAATCGAACCCATAAGCACTACCTCTCTTGTCAGGTGTATCCAACCATATGCCACCTATGATTGTGTCATCCCTGTCCAACCTATATCCTGATTGATAGATGCTGCCATAAGCCCCATTAGTCCTTTCCTCTTGTTCATGATTGATTCTTGGCTATCCCCATGTCTACAAATCAGATAAACTCTGAAGGATTACTGCATTAACCTTGATTTTCTTTTCCTAAGCTCTGGCAAATCTTTCTTGTGACTGAATTATCCTGTCATTATCTGGCTTGCAACTTTTGATTTCTTCCTTCAAAATTCTCAATGTATCTACTATATTAGGAGAATACTCATGTCCTTGTTGCCCAATTGATCTATAAGGAGAGTCACATGAACTATTATCCACCAGTTTGATCGTCATATATGATCTTCGTCTTCCTGCAAACATGTTATGTTAGATAAACCAAATATAGACATAATCAAAATCATACCTCAGTGTAGTTCAGGGGAGGCTATCTCATTTGTAGAATCAACCCAAATTAACATGATATATGTATATATAATGGCATCAACATATAAAAATCTCAACATCATCATGATGACACAATACTGCAACAATGACCATCACAATTCATGCATAACAAATATATCGACAATTAACATCCATGCATAACAATCACATCTAGCCCGAGGTCGCACTGATACCACCTCGTGGTATCAGATATCACCCAAAGAGAATGAAACCTGCTCTGATACCACCCTGTAAATGTCTCCTCCCACATTTACCCAAATTCACAAGCTTGCCAAGGTAAACATGAGACGCGTGTCACTATGACATGAGCCAACCTCCAAGTTCCAGTTATGGAAGTGGGGCCTACAAACTAAACACTTACTGACATCCTACGGGGACTACAGATCACTCAGGAGCTGAAAAACTATCCTAGGTGATCAATCCCTGAGCTGGAACCGTTTTCTCTAAACTAACATCCCAACTGCATGCACAACAAGGAAAGAGTGTGGTTATGAGGTCCCAACGCATGCACAAGCCTGCTTCCATACAGTTATGACCTAAATCCTCAAGTTCAGTGCCAACGGTTCCAAGATCTGAGCCACTTTTTTAGGATAGCCTCCAGACTGCTGCGCAAAACTTCCTGTAACTTTCCATAATCACAATTAACATGGCAACAATACCAAACATTCAAAGTTGAAGCAAAAACTTGACTGAGACCGCCTAATCCATAATATACATTTCATCAAACATATGGAAAACATGTAAGCTACATGTCATGAATGCATATCTAATCATAAAATTATAGTCTCCATCTGAGAATTACCAAGAAGTCTCTAAGCCCTCTCTAGCTAGTTGCAATAACACTTGTTAGTCCATGCATTCATTAACCAATCAATAACTTATCAAAACATGTCAAGAGCCATAGATAGATTACATCATATAACCAACATATAACCAACACAGAAACCATGGAAAATCAACCATAATGTAAACATGATAACCAATACAAGTGCTTGTAAATCAAAATAGGAAAATAAATCTTATTAACATATGAAAATGCCAACCAAGTTAGGGACTTCCACATACCACCTGGCCATAGATTGGGTTGAACCAAATATCTCTTTCAGCCAATCACCCTCGTGCCATATTCCAAGCATGAATGTGGGATCTCATGGAATAGACTAAGACAAAATCAACTAGGGATTCTAGAGGCCAAACCACCTCAACCCTCGACCATCGTGTTTCCACCTCTACGGTCTTGAAATCACTAACATCAATCACATTGGTCTCTACCCAATGTGTACAGGGCTCCAGGAACTAGTATCTCAACCCACAACCTTCTAGGGCTCTAGAGTATTTGTTCCAATCACGGCTCCAAGGACTAGCAACTCAACCCACCAAGGGCTCCAGAGCGTTTTTCCTAACCTACAGCTCCAGGAACTAGTAACTCAACCCAAACTGTTTCAGGGCTTCCAGAGCATTTTTTCCAACCCACAACCATAGGGAACTTGAGCACCAATTAAAAAAAAAGTGGGAAACCCACAACACCATGATTAGCCAGGAAATGGAAAGGCAAGGCTAAAACCATTGTTAACCTAGGCAAATATCCATGCCATTGACAACACATAACTAAGGAATCACATGCATATACCATGCATCCAAAAATCAGTAAGGAAATGACACATGCAACCTATTACCTGCAAAGTATCCATGCTATAGTTTTTGATCCAACTATCTCCTTGCGCTCCCTTTCTTTCCTTTTCTTTCTTCCTCCAAATCCAAGTGAATGCCAAAGTGCTCCAAGAATGCTCTAAGTGTGCAAGAGTACGAGAGAATGAGAGTGTGCTCAACACAAAACTATCAAAATCTAAACCAACAAAAATTGTTCCAAAAGCTATGAACTGATTCTCTGAAGCCTTTTTATCATTGATGCCTCTATTTTCTTCCTTTTCCTTCCTTTTTCCTCCAATTTCCCTTGCATGCAAATCTATGTCTCTTCACCTCCCTTTTCTCCCATTTTCATTTATTTTCATAATTAAAATGCCAATTATTGTCTCTTTTCCTTTGCCAATTTCCATGGCCATAAATAAATCACAAGTGATTCCCACTATGATGTTCCCCCAACATTTAGTTTGGAATATGTATCCCATGACCTTGGTCTTATTTTATTTATAGGGAAAATCAATTCGGGGTTGTTGCACATATGACCAAGTTTCTTACCTTGTGGGAGCCTAATTGTACTCGTACAAAAGAAGGATCAGACCTAGAGAATCTACATTTATTGTTGGGCACTAAATAGTATCACTATTAGGAACAAATACCTGATCCCATAGATAGATGACCTTCTAGACCAGTTCAAAGGGTACATGTACTTTAACAAGATTGATCTGAAGTCTGGTTATCACCAAGTTCAATTAGAACCCTCAAATGTATGCAAGACCACCTTCAAATCCAATGAGGGCCTCTTTGATTGGTGGGTCATGCCCTTTGGGTTGAAAAATGTGCTTACAACTTTTATGAGGCTGATGGATGACATCTTATGGCCTTTCATCAACTTGTTCGTGGTTGTATATCTAGACGACATCCTCACCTTCAACAAGAGTTGGGCATAGCACTTGCAACATATTCAACAGGTCCTTCAAACCCTACGGTAGCAAAAAACTATATGCCAACTTGGAGAAATGATCCCTTGGCATGAATCTGGTACAATATTTGGGCCACATAATTGATGCGTAAGACGTGCATGTGGATCCGGCTAAGATCCAAGTCATTTGGGATTGGATAACACCGAAAACTCTCATAGAGTTTCATAGATTTTTGGGCTTTGCCAATTTCTATCAAAGGTTCATGATGGGATTATCTCATATCACTTGGACTTTGAGTCAATTTACCAAGGGAAAAGTGAAAGCAAAGTTTTTTTTCTTCGAGGCACAACATAAGGCATTTTTTGAGCTGAAACATCACCTTTGCTCTGCACTAGTGCTCACATTACCAGACCTACAACAACCATTTGAAATTGAGACATATGCCTCTGACTATTCTATTAGTGTAGTTTTCACCCAACAAAGGCATCTGATGGCCTATCATAGTGAGACACTCTCTAATACTATTTGAAAATACCCCCCCTATGATAAGGAGATGTAACCCATCGTGCATGCTTGCTGATAGTGGAAAAAGTACATTCTAGGGAAGGAGACACTCATCCACATAGATCACCGACCTCTTCAATTTATGTAGAGACAAGAGAAGCTACAAAATGATGAGCATCGGAAATGGTCAACATATGTAATGACCACTGGTTGATTTTCCATGTAAATAAAATATAAGATCAAGGTTATGGGACACATATTCCAAGCTAAATGTTGGGCAAAACATAGTGATGGGTATCACTTGTAATTGATTTATGGCTATGGAAATTGGCAAGGGAAAAAGTGGCAATAATTGGCATTGTATTTATGAAATAAAGGAAAATAGGAGAAAAGGAAGGTGAAGAGACAAAGATTTGCATGAGAGGGGAATTGAAGGAAAAATCAAGGAAAAAGAAGAAAATAAAGGCCTCAATGATAAAAAGGCTTCTAAGGATTAGTTGCTAGCCTTTTGATAGTTTTTGGGTGGAGCTCTCTTCTATTCTCTCATTCTCTCATTCTCTCACACTCCTGCACCATTAGATAAATATTGGAGCATTTTAGTTTCACTTGGATTTGGAGAAAGAAGGCAAAGGAAAGCAGGACAACACAAGGGAATTGGTGGACTAGTGGCTACAGCTAGATTTCTTTGCAGGTAAGAGTTGGCATGTGTGATTTCTGTGTTGATTTATGGATGCAGGGTATATGCATGTGATTATTTGGTTATGTGCTGCCATTGGCACGAATATTGCCTAGATTGACAGTGGTTTTAGCCTTGCCTTTCCATTTCATGGATAACAATGGTGTTGTAGGTTTTTCCACTTATTGTTTTTCTGATTGGTGCTCATAATTCCTTATGGATGTGGGTTAGAAAAAACGCTTTGGAAGCCGTGAAGCAACTTGGGTTGAGTTACTAGTCCTTGATCCTAGGTTGGGACAAACGCTCTAGAGCCCTTGGTGGGTTGAGTTACTAGTCCGAGGGGGCCGGGTTGGAAAAACGCTCTGGAGCCCTTGAAGGTTGTGGGTTGAGTTACTAGTTCCTAAAGCCCTGGACAACTTGGGTAGAGACCGATCTAGTTGGTGTTAGTGATTTCCAGACCGTAGAGGTGGAATCACCGTGGTTAAGGGTTGAGGTGGTTTGACCTCTAGAAGCCCTGGTTGGTTTTGTCTTGGTTTATTCCATGAGATCCCACATTTATGCTTGGAATATGGCGTGAGGGTGATTGGTTGAAAGAGAGATCCGGTTCAGCCCAATTTATGGTCAGGTGATATGTGGAATTCCCTGAATTGGTTAGAATTTTCATATGTTAATATGAGACATTTTCCTAGTATGATCTATGAGTATTTTCAATGATTATGTTGGTAATATTATGGCTGAGTTTCCATGGTTCCTATGTTGGTTATTTTTTGGTTATATGTTGGTTATATGATGTGTGCCATCTATGCCTCTTGTCATGAATCATTTAGTTATTGATTGATTGATGAATGTATGGATTAATAAGTATTGTTGTAGTTATGTGGAGAGGACATAGATCCTTCTTGGTCATTCTTAGATGAATCTCAAACTATTATGATCAGTTATGCATTCATGACCTATAGATTCTATGTTTTCCATGTGTTTGATGAAATGTCTAGTGTATTCTAGGAGATCTAGGTCAAGTTCTTGATTCGATTTTGAATTTTTAGCCTTATATTCATGTCAATAATGAATATGTAAAGTCTTAGATAGTTCTGGGCAGTGGTCTTGAGGTTGGCATGGAATTGGGGCTCAAATCTCAGGACCGCACCCAATAAATTGGAGATTTTGGGCTATAACTGCATGGAAGCAGTGTCATGCATGCGGTTCGAGCCCTATAACCACACCTTTTCCTTGTTGTGCATGTGGTTGGGGCTTAATATGTGAGAAAAGCAATCCCAACTTAGGGTTTGGTCACCTAGGGTGGTCCTTTGGTCAATGAGTGTCCTATAGCCTTGAGTGATGTATGTGAGAAGTCAATTATCGACCCAAATTTCATAGTTGAAGCTTGGAGGTCAAGTCATTTCATAGTAACTCTTCGTTTCATGTTTACCCTAGAAGGTCAATGACTTTGGGTAAATTTGGGAGGGGGTGGTTACAACATATCTGCAACAATTCCATTTGAACATTAAATATAAGTAGGGAAACACCAATAACATTGCAGATTTCCTTAGTTGGCCCCTGATTATGGCACTTACCACTGTTCTCAATTCTTGTGGGCACGATATTTCTGGATGGTCGCATCTATATAGAGATGACCTAGAATTCACCAACACATACCAAATGCTGATGGATGGAAAGAAAGTACCATACTTCCACATCTAGGATGCATTGTTATACTACCTGGGGCACCTTTATGTTCCTTCCAGTGAGAATGCCAAGCTAATTTGGGAGGCACACTACAGTTAAGTTGCAGGACACTTTGGTTTGGGGAAAACCATGGTAGTATTGTAGAAGTATTTTTATTGGCCAAAACTCTGACATGATGTTGGAAAATATATCAGATCCCGCATTGCCTGTGCCACCATTAAGCCAACTATTATGAAGCAAGGTTTGTACACTCCTCTGCCTAGTCCTAGCTAGCCTTGGGAATGCATCTCCATGGACTATATGTCTAGCCTTCATTCTACCAAGCATAATAATGACTATGCATCTGTGGTTGTTGATAGATTTTCTAAGATGGCTATATTAACTGCATGCAAGAAGAGTATCATGGAAAAATACACTGCCAAACTCTTCTTCGAACGAGTGTGGGTACATTTTGAGATTCCACAGACTATTATATCAGATCGGTATAGAAGGTTCTTGAACATATTCTGGTCAAGCCTCTGGTCATTTTTGGACACTAATCTCGCCAAGTAGACTGCATTCCATCCTCAGACAGAGGTTGTCAACAAGATGATAGTGCAGATACTATGTGTGTATGATTCCAAGCATCCACGAAGATGGGATGAGAGTCTTCCTTATGTGCAACAAAACTATAACGAATCTCTCTATAGCTCGAATAGCCACATCACCTTTAAAGTAGGCCTCAAATTTCAACCATTGTGTCCCATTGATGTTTCAATGCTTCTTGCAACTACACAAGCCTAATATGCACATGTTCAGTCTGAAGTTGATAGAGCCACTAGGTTTATTGAATGTATCCAGCACATCTACCAGCAGGTTCATGATATCCTGTATAAAGCCAATGCCATGTATAAACAACGTCATCATCAACATTGAGTGCCACATAATTTTCAAGTGGGTGACAAAGTTTCATTGCATTTGCAGAAGGAACGCCTTACCAGACTCCATCAGAAGCTTCAACTTGTCTAATATGAGCCTTACACCATCACCAAGGTTGTGGGTGAAAATTATTTCGAGATAAGTATTCCCCCATTCCTTGGACTGTATCCAGTATTCAGTGTGGACCACCTTCAGCCATACTTTCCACCATTGCTAGACACATCAGACATTGCTGAGTAATTGACACTAATAGATCTCAACCCAGATTGCATTAAATAGGCCACGATTAATCAGATCATGGACACACAAATTAAGAACCCTCGCCAACAGAGGATCTAGTTGTATCAAGTTGTCAAATCTGACCAACTCTTGCACCAAGGCAAGTGGCTCACTAGGGATGAAATTCAACAAAAGTTTACCCGTCTTGTGGAGGTACTCAACGCAATGGGGACCAATACTTCTTAAGGGGGGAGGATTGATCTAGGTGTATATTGGTGGCCACTCACCTATTCCACTTCGACCCCCAACGTCGTTTCCTTTCAGTTTCCTAATTTCTAGCACAATTTCCTATTTCGACAATTTTCTATATTTTACAATTTTTCAAGTCATGAAATTCAGAGCCATTTTGAGGCCCTAAATGGCATTTTCTTGAGAAATGGGAAAATAGGAGACCGACTTTGTTTTAAATCAAAATTTGTTTTCCTGGATATATATTTTTAATGAGGTATCATGCGTGTGAAAGGGAGATCACATGCCAAAGTTATGACCCTAGGAAGTTGACGTTCCAACTAACCACATCGAAGCCCACAAACTTTTGGCGCTTCATCTCCAGGGTTAGATTTTTGGATGTTTAATGTTTCTCATTGTTTCTTCATGATAAAAAGGCCTCAGAGCCTCATTGTAACTTAGTTGAGAAGGCATGTAGCTGACACACATATTCTCACAGATAAGCTACCATCACTTGAGATAGTTTCTTTCTTTTCTGCATGTAAACAATTTCACAATTGTTATTTATTAATTGAAGTTTTGTTTCGATGTACCTATGTGTTTTTTCTTAAATATGTATTTCATTTTGTTCCTTCATAAATTTGGATCAAATATGCTGATAAAAGAACTAGAGATAACTAAGGCGATGGCCTAAAAAAGATCTAAAATAATGTTGCATCTAGCTTCCAAAATATGTTGATGGGATCGCTGCACCTGTGAATTCTGAGTGAATTCACCAAGGGGAGAAATGGGTTCTTGCCCACCCTCACTAAATCACCTGAGGGGTTTCTTCCTAGGGCTACTATAACAGAGAACTAAATTCTTAGATCTACACTAAAGACAAATACATAAGACCAAGATGTCCTCAAATGATCTCCTGCTCCTCCTTTTAAAGATTCAATAGATAGATCTCCAAGCTTCTAGAAGTACCTTATTTTTATTGTATAAACTCCCCTTTGACTCCATCTAAGTGTCTTTTTAATTTAATTTTGTTTTACTCAAGTCACTTTTGGCCTTTTTCCTCCAATTAATTATTTTCCCCTCCTTTTTATTTAACTAAGTGACTAATTAAAGCCACTTTTTAATATGGGAAAATGGTAAATTTCTCACCACACTTTATTTTCCCAATGGAATTCTCTCCTCCTCATCCCATCCTATATATCTTCTCATCCTCGTTCCAACCCACTATTACACTGGGGTATTCCATCAAATACTCCTCCAAAAACGCCACCTCAAGTGTAATTAATCAAGTCAGGCTCAATATTAACCATGTTTTATGGAAGTTGTCTAAATGCATGAGAATAAAAGGCAAGTTGTGCGGATGATGGAATATTCCCTACAATCTAATCCCATAAAAATACCTCAAAATCCCTCTGGGACCCTTGATGATGTAATCCTACTCCTATGGCTTGGCTATCACATATCCTGGAAATCCATCCTGGTTGTACTATAGAGGAAACTAAAAATGGGGACATTACATAAGAAATAGATATGAAATAGATCTTGTAATTGACATGGAGAAAGATTCTACTCATATGTATTCACTTGGTATTTATGATACTAAGCAATTATCCAACAAAGTAGTGAATCTCTAATTGAAATCTTTTATTCATCGCTTTAGTTACATTTTGAATCTTAATAACTTCATAAAGAGAACCACCGAAGTTAATTCATCACCAAATTTTAATATACAAGCAATTCCATAATATGGCCAATTAATAGTAAGTCCAACAAAAAAACTAAAAGGCCATGTAGTTAATTTTCCATGAAAGGGTGGTCACCTAATAAAACAAAAATGTTGACATGGGATTTTGACCCCCATCAACCACACAATCTCACTTGGATTAGAAGCGTAATTATCCATCCCATGATTTAAATGGAAATACCTCCACTTACATATTGACTATTATATGGAAGGTAAGGCATTCTATTATGTCATCTTATCTATAATCTAATGAGCTAAACTAACTAACATAAAATGTATAAATGTAAATGAATATTGGGTTAATGTGTAAAAGAAATGTAATAGTGTGTTATGCTAAAATATAAGATGTAGCTAACTAGATCCATATTAAATAGGAAAAAGAGCAAGAACTTGGAATCCAAATGATAACATGGAGAATAGTTGATCAATGCTATCAAAAATAAATAAGAGCCACACCACCTCGACTCCATTTAGAAGTGAGATAACTTAATTGTCGAGTTCAATTCCTTGTCCTAAAACTAGCTAGTAACCCAGCTAAAATGACACATGATTAAACACATGGCATTAGGGAGAATAGTCCACTAACTGAAGTAAAAATTCTTAGCAATAGAGAATAGTATACAATTTATTAAGAATTTTTTTATTTCATATTAGATTTTACCAAGCATAGGATAATTGAAAACAAGCATCATGACTAGAGAATACTCCATAAGATAAAATTCTTACACCTACATGCACCAAGAGAATTATGAGAGGGGATAATAATCCACAACTAGACCTAAATATGAAAGAATATGTTGACAGTGTTGGAAATTCCGCCAACAGTTAGGGGATCTCTCCCGTGTAAAGTCCCAACTAGACCCTACACCACTTCGAATAGGAGTTCCATCCTATTTGTAGGGCTGACTTCCACCATGTGTACGTGTTTTCTCTTCGCTATCAAATGAAGAGAGGTTAGCAGGAAAATAAGAGTGAAATTCTTGAAAATGGGGACGAAGTCAACCCACAATTGATAACTTGCAAAACATGATACAAGAATATAACAATGAAGTCGATTAGCTAAAATCATCCAAGATATACACAAGTGAGAATGTACTAGAAGTTATTGAAAATTAGTTCACAATAAATTACTAGCATAACATGGGATGAGAAAGCAAATATTCGAAGCAAACACATAAGACATAAGTTGTGAATTAGTTTGTCAACATATACACAATCTGCAAGCACACATGTACCCATAGTAAAAGTATTGGATAACCATTACAAATACCATAAAGATGCATGGGAATCGATGTAAGGATTGAATAAATTCTCATTAATAATGTTGGAAATTCAAGTACATGTCCAACAAGTAGACCAAAATCCACTAGTGGAATGTAGGCCACTCATACCATCTTCAAGACAAACCTAGCCTTACCACAACTCACCCTACTATCTTCCGAGAGTGGAGTGCTTCTAGGTCCTTAAGCACAAAATAGCTCTCTAAATGCTAACTCAACTCAAGTGCTAAAATTCCTTTTGAATGAGGCATGTGGGTGCATTTATAGAAATTGGGGTTGACCTTTCATCTCTCTTATGACATTTCAATGCTCCATGACTCTTCAACTTCTCTAGGACCTTTTAGACTTCCTTGTGACCTTTGATGTTCTTTTGGCCTTTTCTATGATTTTAATATTTTTCATTTTATGAACAAATAATATATTTACAAAAAATAATAAAAGGAAATGTAATGAGCTTTTGATGTAACAAACTTGGAATATAGGTATGGTGCCTTGTGAAAATTCCTTGAAATGCAAAAACTGGAATTTATTCTTCTAACTGATTAATTATGTAGTTTATTTTGTTACGACAGAATAATGAATAAATCACACTACAGTTTCTTCACAATAAAAATGTTGCGGAACTAAATTGGAAACTGAGAAACGTAGAGTGCGCACACAATAAAAATGACACCATTCTTTTTTAACAAAAGTCCCTGGAAAAATCCAATGTGGGAAATCCGGTGCAACAACTGAGTGTTTTATTATTATTATGCAGCAAAGGAAATTCTGAGTACAATATGGATCCCAAACTGATAATCCTCACCAAAATAATCTAGAAAAAAAATTAGTGAGACAATTTATGTCTCACCCGACAGTGATCTCAACTCCGAAACTGGCTTCTTGAACACCCCTTGCGTGAGCCTTTGCGCAAACCAATTCATACTACTTGTGGAACTACTATGATGTTGTCATTCTTCCTACCTCAGCCTTTGAGAATGACTTTCTTGACCTTTTGGAAAATTTCCCAGCCTCCAGCAACTAAATCGATCCTCTCTCCTGCTAAATTGAACCCTCCTCTGAAGTTTCTTGTGAAGGCCCTTTGCAATCTCATTGAGGAAAAACTCAAACTCTTGTTGTTTCCTCTACGAAACTGGAAAATCCTACCGAGTTTCACTGCCTCTACTGCTTTACCTTTGTGAATCGATCTTTGGCTCGAGTTCTATTCCTGATTGAATCTCTTCTCCCTCAGAAATTCAATCTACCTAGATCATTCACCCACTCGATGTATCTATCTCCATCTGAATTTCCCGCGCTTATAATCTCTCATTAGTGAACCAAAGACCATGATTAGATTCCCATCAATGACTAAGATCATCTCAAACTCAACTCATGTGAGTTTCTAGAGAATTATCACCTTTCTCAATTAATTGTTGTTAATTAATCACTTTTCCTAAGTTAAACTTAGGAAATATTTAATTATTGATCAATTACTTTTCTCGTGAAACTTTTTCTGGGTTTTGCAGATCTTGTGTTTCTTAGCTTCTCTGACCAAAGTGGAGACTAGAGCACTTGTTCGATGCTACAAAACTAACACTCCCTCTTAGCGAGGAAGGTGTTCTCTCTCCCATAACATCTTCCCATACACAATTGATGTCTGACAATTGTGACAACTTGTCACTTCCCACCAACTACTATGCATACTATGATCCATTTTCCATTCTGTAACTAAACCGTCATGCATCTGCACTACTGCTAACATTGCACTGTACCACCCTATACTACTTCCAACAGTACCTTGAGCTCCCATTGATTTCATGTTGTTGTTGGTTCTACTGCAACTACTTCATCTAAGAACTAAAAACTGAATCAACTGTGTCTCTAGACTAGCTTTGTAACCGTCTCCTAAGTCTTTGACTACTACTAGCCTCTGCACTGTCCACTGAGTAATTGTTTGCGCTGCAACTTCTCTATGCCCCTCAACATTTGACTACAACTAGCTCTGCAATTGTCCCTCAAGATTTAACTGCACCATCTAACATTGATCGATATGCTATTGAATAGAGTGGGCCACTGTAGCAAGGGTAATGATCCATATGAGGAGTAAATTGAAACTACTATTACTTCTCTTTGACCCTACCCATATCTCTATAACTCTGGGGTCTAAAGTTCCATGTCTCCCCACTTCTCTCATGGAGGTATAACTACATACAAAGCGATCTTTTCCTCCAACCTGGAAGATAAATTGTCGATCTTCATCGAAGCTGTTGTCTACTCCTACTTTTCCTTCTTGTCCTTCTTCTTCTTAAGACACTGGGTACTATAGTAACCAAACTCACCACATCTGAAGCACTTGATCTTCGACAAATATTTATTCTTCTTTTCTTCTATTCAAACCTTTCTTTGCCTTCCCCTTTGATGCAAGGATAATGTTCTGTTGGAAATAATACTGAGAGGGGGGGGTGAATCAATATTATCAGATCAGATAAAACTTTTCAATTTCATGCTTAGAAACATATACGCTACTTCAGTTAAGTGAACCTGCGTGTACACGCTATTGTGTCTAAAGCAACTAGCGTATATCCAGAAATCTTATGATTCAGTTAGCTTATATTCAGTAAATGCATCAGAACATTATTAACCACATTGACAGTAAACATGTGCAGTATAACAGAACAGATCATCACATAAAAGACACACACATGAACACCATGATATAAGGTGGAAACCCAATGTGGGTGAAAACCACCTGCTGCAAGTCGTCTCTTTCTTTCTTTAATAAGAAACTTCAGTTTACAATCTTTTGTACTGGTGCAGCCTTATACGAGTACGCAGGCTACAACCTGCAGAGGGCTACAACCCTCTCTCATTTTCCAACTACTTTGGAAGGGAGCTACAACCCCCTCAGCTCTTGTACTAGCCGATCCATTTACTAGTACGTAGGTGCTGACCCTACAGAAGGCTACAACCTTCTTTCCTACAGGGACCACATTTCATCAATTTTCAGACTGGATCCATGAGTATAAAACAAACACTGCTGCAATACAATCATCAACTTATACTTGCATCATAATTCTCTAGATCACCCAATACTGAATCACTGAAACCCTGTCATCAAGAACACAGAACACAAACCAGAGCCCAGAACTCTGCAACAACCACCAGAATCAACAGCAACCTGAAATATCAAACCTTATTATGCATACGCTACTTCGATATACCAAAACCGCGTGTATACGCGCTTTCTCCAAAGGCAACTCGCGTGCAGATCTAGAAATAATTACTTATACCTTCGCTGTCAGATCCGACCCTTTCCAAGCGTCCCGAACAGATAACCAGCAATACCAGATCTTCTCACTTCATCAGACACACATTTCTTACGCACTTTGCCTAATGATCTTCTCCTTATATAGCCTTAGACACTTCACAATACCACGGACCAAAACCATAGTAACACAATACCATCAACTTCAAAACTAGGGATCGAAACGCCCGTCGAGACACCATGGTCCAAAACCATAGGCACAACTTCCAAGGACTAACCGCCATGGACCAAAGGTACTTTTCACATGTATGCGCTTTTACTGAAGCCAACCTGCGTGTACACGCAGGTTTTCCTTAATGAACCTGCGTATATCTCTTTCTTGTCCTGCTGTACTGAGATCTGTCCTTTGATCAAGTTGCCATCACTTGTACCTGTCTCTGAGTGAGTTGCCATCAAGGACAACACTTGTATCATAATGCCAACATGTTCTCCTCGTCTTTCAAACTCTTTGGTCCTTCGTTATTGTTGTTGCTAATATTACCATCAACTTGAGCAAGCCTCATCTCTTCCTCTATGAAATTTGCCCACAATCGATCCCAAATAGGTAGATTATCTTGTCCAGTGATACCTTGGACGAAGGTAGTCCACTTCGGAGTGAAAACATTGAGAGTTGTATGCACTACCTCACTCTGCTGAGGTTCTTCTCCAACTGTTGCAAGCTCACCTTAAACATTATGAATTCTAGTGAGATAAGGAGTGACTCTTTCACCCTTATGCATTGTAGCAGTCTTCAACTTCCCTTTCAAGAACATCTTTCGGTTCTCGGAAGGATTATAGAAAATCATAGCAACCACATCCCATATTTTGTTGGCCACTAAGTGTGAGACTATATGATATCAAACTCCATCAAGGATCAACCGCTTTGCCTTGGTCATCCCTTATTTTAATTCTCTAGTTGTTGCAGGTTTGTAAGTATGATTACAACTCTCTCTCTACATACGTCTTATGACCATGCTCATCAAGTAGGAAAGACGTTCTAGATTTCTAGATACAATAATTTGAGGCTCCTTCTGTCCTATCTTGATCTTGAAGTCTTGTTGAGGCCATTTTTGTAAAAATCAAAATTGGGAAAATAAACAAGAATCTCCTTCCTTTCCTGTTCATCCAATGGCTCTAAAACTCACACTCCATGCTGAAATGCACAGTTCTTCCCAACTACTACCCTCTACTACTAGAAATCTTAGATTTCCTCCAAAAAATTGGATATGGAAACCCTGAGGGAAATTTAGGAAATTCCTTCCTCCGTGTGACGTTGATATGCAACTACAAAAATTGCTTCAAAATCATTGCGCCTGTTTGGTCAATTTAGTGTCCTAAATTGCTCTACATAAATTATCAATTCAGGTATCGCACACTGATGAAGTGTAGTGCACTGTTTGTGCTAGATGACCCTTCTTACTTCATTGTTTTTATGTTTTATGTTGTTTTGGGGGTTTTTGGTCCTTTAATCCCTAATGATTTACAATGTAACTATCAAAATCTTAAATCTAACTTCTGTAAATACTGCTAAGAATATAAAAATGAGAAATAAAAGAGCTTTAAGGAATACTTGGAAGCAAAGTTTAAGCAAGAAATGAAAACAGAGTTTCTATTCCTGTTTTATCGTTATTTCCAAATCATGAACTAAAAACTGAAAGTGAAATTGCAACTAATGTCTAATCTATTACAGAAACAAAACTAAATGAAATACTTAGTTACTCTGCCTCTCAATTTTGGGAGAAAATCTCCTTGTGATGACATTTGAGGAATTCTGTACTTCATTATTCTAAGAGAAAATAAATGCAGGAATGCAGAAAAGACTCATTGCATGAATGAAGTGTTCAACCACTTAGTTTAGGATGAGTTATCAACTAGAAGGGCTCTTCATAAACATTCATTAACACCATGAGTCAATAAACTAGTAATAAAATGGCAAGAATAGTAATGGCACTGATCAATCTTAATTGAAATTTAAAGACTAATAAAACAGTAAATGAAATAAACTAGATTACACTACTGAATTTCAACTTCTAACTACTGATAAAAACTAGAAAGAAATTAAGCAAAAAGAAGCTATTCTGCACTAAAAGAAGCTATTCTGCATTAGTAAGAAAATGATGAAAGTTTCATTATAAACAAGGTTAGTACGAAAATAATTATGAACACTGTGGAAGGAAATGATGAATAGTTTAACTAGAAAAGGAAAATCAAAATGAAATAAAACCTCATTCAACACAAGGGCCCTGTGCAACTGATCAAGTTATGTGTGCTTAATCAATCTCCAAGAAAATCTTTCATATGTCCCTAAAACATGCAGTCTTCATATTAAAAACAGGGAAATACTTTTCAAAATTACAGAACAGTAAGTCTGAGCTTAATACATGAGGAAATTCGAACTCTTTCTGAGTTCTTTACAACTGATATTTAAAGAAAAATCCTAACTGTCCTTTGAGAGAATTTAGCTACAGGTGGTCCACGTATTACAACAGTTCTGCGTGAATGGGTGATCAACTATAGGTGACTTTAAGTCAGCAAGGTAGTTACGTGAAACTGTTATCACCGATGGCTGGTTCAAGTAAGTGCTACAACAGAAGCTATCAGATTTATTAAATAACCATGAAGAATGGACACAGAGTCCTATTTCTCCTGGGTTTCCTTGTTTGACTCCACTTTTGACTGTGGTCTTGAGCTGGTTTCTTTGGCGATTTGGGCTGGTTGACTAGGATAGGATCCACGTCGTGACCATTCCAGAGATGCCCATGCGACCGGTTTCCTTGTTTGACACCTGTAAAGCATGAAGGTTGTTGTGGAACAGCCGATTAGCTGCAGAATAGGCTACGTTCCGTAGCTAAAAGACAAAAATTTATTCAAACAACAAAACATAAGAGCATAACATGTAAATCACTAAATGTCCTCCTTAAGGCAATATATATTGGTCATTGATGATACAAATGTATTTTCTTCATGGAAAAACAAAGAAAAGGAATGAGAAGAGTTGCTAGGGAAAGAGTAATTTTGAGGCTCAACAATGCCCATATCTGCTCAATGAAATATTTGATTTACTTATCGGAACTGCTTCCTAGAAATACCACTACCTACTGGAACTGTTACTAGGCTATTCGAACTTTTCCTACACCTGCAACTGGAAATTAAACCCTTTTGCCCAGTAATTCACATTACCTGGCTAGACGTCTACGCAGACCCAAGAAATTTTCCCAGAGACTCCCTTTGAAGATGCAAAATTTCTCCTTGTCACCTATCTCTTGATATTTCTTCAAACTTGCTCCTATGCCATGTGAAAATTCCTTGAAATGCAGCAACTGGAATTTAGTTTTCTAATTGATTAATTATGCAGTTTATTTTGTTACAAAAAAATAATGAATAAATCACATTGCAACTTCTTCACAATAAAAAAGTTGCAGAAAATAAGCTAGAAACTGAGAAAATAGAGCACACACAAATAAAAATGACACTGTTATTTTTGGACAAAAGTCCCTGGAAAAACCCAATGTGGAAAAAGTAGTGCAGTGGATGAGGGTTTTATTATTATTATGTAGCAGTGAAAATTCTTAGTACAATATGAATGCCAAACTGGAAATCTTGAGCAAAATAATATGGCAAAAAATTAGTGAGAATTTTTGTCTCACCCAACAGTGATCTTGGCTCTGCAATTGGTTCAAATTGGCTACTCGAACACCCCTGTGTCAGCCTTTTTCCGCCTCTATGTTATGAAACCAACTCACAAAATAGAAGAAAAAATAGATCAACGACTTAAAAATCAGCCTCTTCAAGGAGACAACCTCCTTTACATTACACAAATGAACATTCTTGGATGATACAAATGATAAGACCTCCTTTCTATATATAGGAGTCTAAGGGGTCCCAATACAATGAGAGCCCACATAATAATAATATTAGGGGGGCACAACAATAACAATAGTGGGCTTCTATGGGGCACAATAATAACAACATGGGGACTACATGGGCACAATAATACAATAAGGGGGTTGCACTAATAATAATAAGGGGTTACACTAGTAGTTAAGGGACCTAACATGCGCCTCTCCTTCAAAAAGTGTTGTACTCAACGCTTGAGTAGTTATGGATTCTTCTGTATAAAATTATCATCCTCCCATGTGGAATATTCAGCGGGTAATTTTTTCCACTTGATGAGATACTCTGAAATTGATTAATTTCGTAGTTGTTGATTTCTTGTTTCTGTGACTGCTTCAGATTCCAATATGATTTTTCCTTCCTCATCAAGTTCTGGAAATATTGTTTGAACTGGGATCTTTTCACCTATAACCTTATTTAAGCATGAAACATGGAAAACTGGGTGCACTTGGGAAGATGTAGGAAACTCCAATTTGTATGCCATAGTACCAATTTTTTGTAACATCTTGTACGAACCATAATATTTTGGTGATAATTTAATATCCTTCTTAGCTTGCTTGAAGGACATTTGTTTGTATGGCTATAGTCGTAGAAATACCAAGTCACCTACATCAAAACTTTTTTCGTTATGATGTTGATATGCCTGCTGTTTCATTCTATTCTACGCTAAAGTGAGGTTATCATTTAAGAGTTTGAGAACTTGTTGTTGATGCTCGATGTGATCTTCCACCACTTGAACCTTAGAATTTTCTTTTAAAGATGATGTGATGGACGATGGATGCTATCCATAAAGTTCCATAAATGGGGTCATTTTTGCTGTAGTATGGAAGGACATGTTATACCACCATTCAACCAAAGGCAACCACTTGACCCATTGTGTTTGTTTATCATATACAAAGCAACGAAGATATCCTTCCAAACATTTGTTCAGTATCTCAGTTTGCCCATCAGATTAAGGATGATAAGATGAGCTATGAGCTAAATGAGTACCCAAACAAGAAAATAATTCTGTCCAAAAATTTCCCGTGAAAATGGGATCTCTGTCACTTACAATAATATTTGGGTTGCCATGTAGCTTTTGAATTGTTTCCATAAATGCAGTAGCAACTATACTGGGTTTAAATGGATGAGATAATGCACAAAAATGTGCATACTTGGTAAGTCTATCAACTGCCACCATGATGACACTCTATCCTTCAGACTTGGGTAAACCTGTGATAAAATCCATTGAAACCTCCTCCCAACGTTGACTTGGAATGGATAAAGGTTGTAACAGATGCGGGGTCTTAATTGTCTCAACTTTATTTTGTTGGCAAACCAAACATTCCGCCAAAAACTTTTGAATATCAGATTTAAGGTCATCCCAAAAAAATTCTTTCTTAACACTGTGGTAATTTAAAAAAAATCTTAAGTGCCCTCCTAAGGGAGAGGTGTGCAATTCCAAAAGAATCTTTTTTTTGAGCTGGGAATTCCTACAGAGGTATATGTGATATCTATACCATAACAAATCTTTTGTCCAGCTAAATGTATTAGATGTACTGGGATCTTTCTACAACTTTTGAATGGGTGCCCACACTTATTCGTTATTCTTCCATTCATCCCTTGCTTCGTTTATTCAATCTAATTAGATAATAGAAATGGCACAAAACAATGCTTCCACAACCTCATCCTTTCTTGAGAGTGCATCTGCAACAACATTTTGCTTCCCTTTTTTGTAGATGATTTCAAAGTCATAGCCCAACATTTTTGTGACCCATTTTTGTTGCTCTTTTGAAGATAATCTTTGTTCTAAAAAGTATTTAAGACTATCATGATCCTTTTTTATCTTGAAGTGTCTTCCCATTAGGTAAGGTCACCATTTCTTAAGTGCGTGTAGTATCTCCAACATTTCCTTCTCATAAATAGCTTTGTATACATACTTTCCTTTGATTGGACGACTTTCAAAAGCAATGGGTCTTTCTTCTTGCATTAAAACAACACCAATTCCATTTCCTGAGGCATCACATTCCACAATAAATATTTTTGTGAAGTCTGGCGTAGCTAAGACCGATGCTTGGCACATTGCCTCTTTAAGATGTTCAAAGGCCTTTGTTGCTTCTAGAGTCCAAGAAAATGCATCTTTCTTTAGTAATGTTTTTAGAGGTGCTATATTCTCCCATAATTTTTAACAAACTTGCGATAATACCCTGTCAACCTGAGAAATCCTCGCAAATGCTTTATGGATGTGGGCATTTTCCATTCCTTAATGGATTTAATTTTGCTAGGGTCTACCTTAACACCTTCATGAGATACAATATTACCCAAATATTCCACCTCTTGTACTCCAAAGAAACATTTGGAGGTTTTTGCATATAATTGTTTCTCCTCCAATAGTTTGAGCACGCTCTCAACATGTTGAACATGATCCTTCCAAGACTTGTTGTAGATTAGTATATGATCAAAAAATACTAACACAAATTTTCTAAGGAAGGGTTTGAAAATGGAATTCATTAAACCTTGAAATGTATAAGGTGCATTGGTAAGGCTAAAAGGCATGACCAAAAACTCATAATGACCCTCATGAGTTATAAATGTTGTTTTTGGAATGTCTTCAGTCTTCATTTTGATTTGATGATATCCTGAATGAAGATCCAACTTGGTGAAGTAAATGCTCCATGTAATTCACCGAATAATTCATCTATGATAGGAATGGGAAATTTATATTTAATAGTGAACTTGTTGAGCTCCCTATAATCTGGACACATGTGCCATGATCCATCCTTCTTATGTACCAATACTATTGGAGCAGAGAAATAACTTTGACTCGGTTGGATTATACCAGCCTCTAGCATTTCTGCAACCATACATTCAATTTCACTCTTTTGGGCATATGGATATCTATAAAGCCTAATGTTTGGGGGAACACTTCTTGGAATCAAATGAATGGCATGATCATGATCACGAATAGGTGGGAGTCCTTTGAGAGTCTCAAATACCTTTGAATGATTATCCATTTTTTTTTGGAGATTTGGAGAAATAGATGATTTCGATTTGGGAACCTCTAGTGAACATAATTGTGCAATTATGCCCCGTTGTTCTTTATTTAGAAGATTTGTCATGTTGTTAGAGCTGATTATCTTTCCTGGTTTCCCTACGATACCCCTTAATTCAACTTCCTTTCCTTCCCAAAAAAATTTCAAGAAAAGTTCTTGAAAATAAAAAAACTATCGTACCCAAAGATTGTAGCCATTGGATTCCTAGTACAACATCAGCACCACCCATTGGAACAGAAAGCATTGAACTATTCAATACATATTCTCCCATGGATAGCTTGATATTATGGCATTTTCTAAAGAAATTTATGTTTCCTCTGTTGGCAACCATCACTTGACACTCTGGTGCTAGATATAGGAAGCAATTCATTTTCTTGGATATCTTACAATGAATAAAATTATGGATACCACCTGAATCAATCAACACTATTACCTTTTTCTTCTTGATATATCATTCTATCTTGAGAGTTTGAGGAGTGGTAATTTCTGCTAATGTATTACAAGATATGGTCGCATTCATTTCGTCTTTCTATAGGGTTTTTTCCTAGTGTATATCCTCTTCTTTTGACGTTTATTATTCCTTTTCTTCCTCCTCTTCACAATCTATGTAAAGTAATTTCTTCTCAGCACACTTATGACCTTTAGTGTATTTACTATCACAACTGTAACAAATCCATTTTTCTCTTTTCTCTTCCAATTGTTGTGGTGTCAACCTTGTAGGTTGTGGAAGGTTAGGGACAACAACACTTCCATCTTTATAGTTGTGAGTGGTAGACTTCCTTGTTGCCATAATTTTACTTTCAATTTTTCTTGCCAACCTGAATGCCTTCTCCAATGAATGAAGCTCCCAAAGGTGAACCTCATGTTGGATGTTATCCTTTAAAGTCCCTATGAAAAAATCAATTCTATGTTCCTCTGGAATATCTTTTACCCTTATATTCAATTTTTGGAATTCCTCAATGTGCTCCACCATTGAACCATTTTGTTGAGATTTATCAATTGGCTAAAGAAGGTGTTTCTTTTTGTATCCTCATAATGTGCTATCATTTCCTCCATAAAAATTGACCAAGTGACATTTTGTTTACGAGAGCAAAGCCATCGACACCATACAAACTGACTGGGTTCTAAATATAAAGTTGCAATGCGTACCTCTTGTGTGTTTTGCACATTATGGAGATCGAAATATTGCTCCATCTGTAGTATCCATGTTACGAGACCCTTGCCATCAAACTTTCTCATATTGATCTTTGGAACATGGTGGGTCTTCAATCCAACATTAGATTCTATGGAATCGTGATTGATGTTTCTTTTTTTCTTATCATGAGTTTCCTCTACTACCTTTTCGCCATTAGGAAGAATTTCTTGAAGCAACTTTGCCAAACCTCCTTTCAAACCTTCCATTTCTTTCTTCAAATCTTCAATGTTTACTTCTAAGCCATCCATCATAGATTCCATGCCATCCATCTTAGCTTCCACGCCATTCATCTTAGCTTCCATGCCTTTCTTTAAACCATCCATCTTAACTTCTGTTACTTTTTGTGAGAGTGAAATTTGTTGCACTTGGTCTCGTGATTTTGATATATCATGTTGCATTTCTTCCTCTTCTTCATGAGTCATGGTGTCTCCATTTTATTTCTTCGGGGCATTAATTAATGATAATTATGCTTCACTATGCCCTTTGAATTACTTCAAACTAATTTTTCAAACCAAACTTATCCAAATTTTTAAAAAGACTACACAACTTTTTTTTCACTTTGTAGGAGCTCGATATTGAATTTGTTGTATATCTGTAATTTCATATCTCCAAGGTCTGAAATTTTGTCTTGTGGTAGCCCTTTGAGTCCTCTTTCTAACCCTATAAGTATGATCAATATCGGATTCTCCAAGGAAGAGTTATTCCAAATCTCCCATAATGACCTGATTATGGACTAGTTTAGTAGAGCGAACTTGTACGAAGTGCCACGTGTCACTGCTTTGACCTTCAGACCTAGAAATCATAAATAGAAAACTATAGTTTGTCCTCTTTCTATAACGTTTTACGAAATTTCAATTTGATGGCGAGAGAGAAAATTATGATGATTTTCCCAAGGTCCCCTGTTGAGATATAATTCGAGAGCCTGCAAAAACCCTAACTTCCATGGATCATATCTCTAAAAATATATCGAGACAAGATTTGAAATTTGGACCCAAGGTTCATCAAGATTTTTTCTCAATTGGGTTTTAATTTTAGCTTCAGAAACTTCGTATAATAAAATTTATAGCGAAAATTCCACAATGACCTGTTTGAATCATCGAAAACTTAGAATCCAAAGTTCTGATACCAATTGTTATGCAACTAGCTCACAAAATAGAAGAAAAGATAGATCAACAACTTCAAAATCAGCCTCTTCGAGGGGGAAACCTCCTTTACATTACACGAATGAACAATTGTTGGATGATACAAATGGCAAGGCCTCCTTTCTATATATAAGAGTCTAAGGGGTCCCAATATAATCAGAGCCTACATAACAATAATATTGTAGGGGCACAACAATAACAATAGTGGGCTTCTATGGGGCACAATAATAAAAACATGGGGACTACACGGGCACAATAATACAATAAGGGGTTTGCACTAATAACAATAAGGGGTTACACTAGTGATATAGGGACCTAACACTCTAGGCAGGCCAATTTGTACTGCCTATGTAACTGCTTTGATGTTGTCGTTCTGCCCAACTCAGCCTTTGATAATGGCTCACTTGGAATTATGGAATTTTTCCTAGCCTCCGACAACTGAATCAATCCTTTCTTCAACTAAATCTAACCCTCCTCTGAAGTTTCATGTGCAGGCCCTGCATAGACTCACTGTGGAAAAACTTTTCCTCTTATCACTTCCTCTATGGAACTATAAACTCCTTTGAAATCTCATTGCCTTTGCTACTCTATCTCTGGCTCGAATTCTCTTCCTGGATGAATGTTTTCTCTCTGGGAAATTCAATTTTCCTAGATCATTCACCCATTCGATGTATCTATCTCCATCCCAATGTCTTGCTCGATGGCTAAGCTCCTCTCAAACTCAAAATATGTGAGTTTCTAGAGAATTCTCACCTTTCTCAATTAATTGTTGTTAATTAATCACTTTCTCTAAGTTAGACTAAGGAAATATTTAATTATTAACCAATTAACTTAATTGAGCTGTCTCTAGGTGTTTTCTCCTAAAACATTTTATGGGTTCTGGATATCTTGTGTTTCTTAGCCTCTCTAACCAAAGTCGAGAGTAAAACACCTATCCAATGCTACAAAAACTAACACACCTTAGAAAACTTGTTGATGCCTTCGTTGCACCCTAGGGCCACCTTGGTGTTGAGTTGAATGTTCAATTATTGCCACCAATTTAGATCATGCATCCACCAAGTGTTTAGATATAAATAACCAACAACCGCCTCACAACTCCAATCCTACAATCACATAACCATTAGTTAGGATGTGAGATGAGCATACTTTAATATAATAAGAAACAATTATCACAAATAAGAATTAATCCATATAATCAAGGTTAAGAAATATGTAAGAGTTCATAACCCTGAAATGTTGATATTAAAACTGTTTGGCTTGGTTTTCCTTCATCCTTATGGGGTCATTATTGCCTATGTTGCATTCATACATTGTGGTTTGACCAGTCTCAATCACATGCTCTATAATTTGCACATGTTATTTGTCATGTAACCTTCCTCTGTAATGCATTTGTGATGTCTTATTAGTCCTTGCGGTGGGCAAGGTAGGGACTATAGTAATCAAAATGTGGTATTTTAACATTAATTTAGGCTGCTGACTATTACAAATAAGCAAAGTTTTTAGAACCGCACTGCATATCCAACACTGTATTTTTTTTCACCATCTTATTTGGCCTCTTCCCCAGGCGGGGAGGCAAAACCATAAGCTATATTTATCTCTTTGCTTCACATTTGCTTGGCATTCTTAAATTGGTAAATTAATGCTAGCATTAATCGAATGCATTAAATTGTAACTCACGAACAACTGTTAATGAAGTATTAGATAATGTGACTGTTGGAGACACGTCATGTCTGTCATGTCAAACCATATCTATCGTGTCAAAATCGTGGTTTGCATGAGAGCAACCGACTTTACTTGCATGGCTGCCAATTTTTTACTTTACTTGCATGCCTATACAAATTTTTGCATGCCTATCCAAATTTTTGTTTGGTGCCTGTAAATTCATTGCTTGTTTGCTGCCTATAAATTCATTATGACTCACGAACAACCGCTAATGAGGTATTAGATAATGTGACTGTTGGAGACACGTCATGTCTATCGTGTCAAACCATGCCTGTCGTGTCAAAATCGTGGTTTGAATGAGAGCAACCGACTTTACTTGCATGCCTATTGAAATTTTTGTTTGGTGTCTGTAAATTCATTACTTGTTTGTTGCCTATAAATTCATTGCTCCATCAACTATCTGGACCAACTAGCATCAACTATCTGCACTGGGTGACTCATAAGGGATAGAGGAATAGATACAACCATGCCACTCCATCAACTATCTGCACTGTTTGCATTGGGTGACTCATGAGGGACAATCTGCACTGAGGGAAGAACAACAAATCCTGCAAGTAGGAAACACATCAAACACATCCTTAGTAAGAAAAATAATTGCAACCTTTGTGATGATTTCATGCATCTTTTGTTATGATTATCAATTTTCATATTTATAAGTTTGCAGTAAACCTAACATTCAAAAACTTTAAAGTAAACCTAACATTCAGAATCTTTGCAGTAAACTTAACATTAAAACAAGGCTCCACTTCCATGAGGGCAGAGCTCTCCATGCTTACTGATAAGCTTTAGTGACAATACAGAAGCTATTTATGAGTCTGTCTACTATCATGAACAAGGGTAGGTCAGTGCATAGGACTAAGATGGTCATCTCAATATAATTTGAAGTAGGGATTTTGGTAGGAATTGATAACTGCTTCCCTATAACATTCGATATTTCCCATCTTGACCCCTGTTCATACATATCACAAGTAACATCATTTAGCAATTACCAAAAATAATTTTATGAGAGGTTATCCAAAATTAAATATCATAGCCATCTTTAGATGCAGGTCGTTCCAGGAACCTATGAAAAATATTTGATAGTAGTAAAAGCTAAGGGAGAATGTTCTGTGCATGAACAAGCAAATATTTCACAAAATTAGCCAAGTTTGAAATCTACCAAGAACTAAGCACGAACTATCATACTTCGATATAGTTGTCGTAGATTACAAAGCCAACAAGGAAGAAAGTCAGTAGAAGAAGTATCAAAGCCAAAAAATTATTGTGCCAACAACTAAACGTCTTGCATGTTCCATCTGGCCTTTCAGCCTGTTAAGTAATCAATATGACAAATAGATGTAAGACATAAAATTAATTCACAACTTGGCTTCCATCTTTTCCATAAGGACCCATTAATGCTTCTAATTCTGTTGTTCAATGGCTAATTTCTCTATTTTCACAGTGAAATTATAAGTTAATTTGTTCAATGACTGTAGTGAACAGAGAGTAGCTTGAATGTTGACTGATACAAGTTCTCTGAAGAGATTTTAAAGTAGTATAAATTATTAGAAGACATTAAATATGACATATCACATTCACCCATGAAAATGTTGAAAAGTGTGCAACAAGAAATGTAAAAATAGAAATTGCTAAAAATAGCAATTTGGCTAGTGTGGAATTTTTGCCACCTTGGGTGAGAGGTGAAACTACTAAAAGTAGCATCTTCTAAAAATAGCATTTCTGGCTCCCTTCCTATTTATAGTAGTCCTTGGTCTATCTATAGGAATTAAATTCGAATCTGGTCTTACCAGCAGTTTGGAATATTAATTAACTATTTTTCCATGAGTTAGTTAGTTAAGGAAAAGCAAACTTGAAGTCTTTGTGAGAACATGCAATTATTTCTCCATGTTAGAGTCGGTCTGGTCAGTCCTCCGTCAGAAATCAAAACTCTTTATGCATTTCATTTTTAGGTGTCCCACTCCATTCACTCAGCTGCATTCCGCTAGGGGCATGCCATAATCTGACGGAGAAAGTCATGTTAGTCATTTCCCATCATGTCTGGTTCCTGCTGGCTTGGGTCTTTTATAAATAATCACTAAACTCCATGACAGTCAAGGTCTGGTCCTTTAATGGAGAAAAGTCATCTTTGATCATTAGGTCTAGGGATTGATCAATTTGATCTTTAAATATGTCCAGTAAGGCCATGCAGGCCAGAGTGATGTTCTTGCAAAGTAATGATCCGCAGAGTTTCATCATCATATTGATAAACTTCGACTGTTCTTCAAAACTCTGTTTTGAAGAAAAGTCAAACAGTGATATTGGTGAATTTTTTTTCAAAAGGGGTCTACAGTTTATTTCTTTAGGTGTAGTCATGGTTTCCGTGGAAAAATGATCTGTCATGCAATCCCCGCAAAAAAGTGTTGAAAATTTCATCGTTTGAGCCCAAAATTCAGAGAAAAAGTGAAAATCAGGGTTATATTAAAATCAGTGAAAAAGGTGCCAAACAGGACATTAGAAAGTGGGTTTTTAAAAAAGAAAATTTAAAACATGACTCCAAGCCTATATACACAAATTCCACCATGAATCCAAGTCATTGTGCAGCCAAGTTCTTGGGAGAACATTTCAAACTGTTTGAGTGAGAAATCGCACGATTTGGAGCAGTTTGAGGAGGTTTCAGGGTGCGCGGCGCACACAGGCAGGGGCGCGGCGCACACACAGGGCGCGACGCACACAGAGCCCGCCTGCAGTGTTAAATTACAACTAGCGCGACGCACACCCGGAGCACGGCGCACTGGGCTTTGCGCGCGGCGCACAGAGACAAAGCGCCCAGAAATTGCCAAACTCACCCAAATTTTTTGTGAAGACACTCTAATTGCAAGGTAGGCTACCTAAACTCACTTGTGCATCAAATTTGGTAAAGATATGATGGTTTCATGCCCGTGATTGAATGCAAAAATTTCTTAAAGCAACCACAAAAAGACACCAAGAAATCATCTTGCTAGGGTTGTGTAACAGTGTTATTGCTGCCAAGGTATTTTCCCTTCCCTACCCCTGTTCCTTATTCCCCTATTGCATTCTTCCTACTATCACTACCCTAACACTACCAAACTCATATTCCCTTACCCCTCCTCCCATTACTTAATACAAACCCTAAAACCCTACCTTGCCAAAAATCCAAACCCTACCCTATCAAAAATACCCAAACCCCCTACATGTCCCTAAACAAAATTCTCCCTATAACCCCTGTTCCCATTATATTATTCCCCTCCTGATATTCCCTTGTTTCATTGTCCGCTTGGTGGTAGATTATCAAAACAACCAAGCTTTCACCATCATCAAAAGGGCAACCTAAATTCAGTTTATAAACAACAGTCATGGCATCCGAGGTTTCATCAGAGTATGAGGTGGAGACCCACAGTGATACAGCTTTAGGAGAACAGGCCCCCAGGAGACATCACAGGAGTGGAAAACATGTTAGAGATGAGCCAAACACCCTCACTGAGTTGCAGGCATGCCCTCTTGCTATGTCATGTTTCCAGCACCTAGCATGTTTTGAATTTTGTCAAAGGGTGGAAAATGTCAGAGTTCATCATGGGTTGGCCCGTTTTTTTTCACTTCACCTACATGGAGGTCAGTCTATCTTGGCTGGGGTCACTTTCACATTGACCCGAAGCCATATCAGTGGCAACAGGCATACCAAATGTTGGAGAACAGTGGCATAAGAAGAAGAAAGTGGAGAGGCATCATTATGAACCTTACATTAAGGCCAAATCTTTGAGTCAGCTCACGAGAGTTTTCCCATTCAAATTTTTGAGAGATGAGTATGCTCCGCTCATGAAATTGATCATGAAGTACTTCAGTTGTGAGGGGAGGTTTTCTCACCTTTATGCCTATCACATTAGGTTGCTCATGCACTTTACCAGGGTGCGGATGATGAACCTCCCATTTTTCATTTGCGGGAACATAGAGAGGATGAAAAATTTCACGCAGCATAAGAACCCTCAGCAACAACTCAACAGTGTTTATCACTTTGCTCTTATCTGGATTTTGGTGGATCATCAGTTGGGATTGCAGGGTATTGCTTGGGAGGACTTCATCTCCCGTGACTTCTTCAGCGCTCCACAGGTAGTATCAGAGGCAGAGCATGAGATAGGTGGTCCATCACATCAGTATGAGCGCCATGAGATTGCTACTATGCCAGTATTCATCACCTATCAGAAAGGCAGTAGAACCTTATTTGCAGCAGCAAAGCGAGTGTTATCTCCACCCGGGGTGGAAGGGGCCTCGCTTCCGACATCATCATCACATGAGCAGGGCAAAGGTAAGGAGCCAATGCAGGAGGAAGGGCCATCAGGTGAACGAGAGACCGAATTCGTTCTCCTCAATGATGATGAGACGGATACAGAACCAACAAATGCAGAGCTTACAGAGATAATCCAGGAGCAGCAATCAATGATTAAGGCCTTATCCCTTGACTTGGAGAGGGCCAAGTGGAACATGAAGTACCTACAGCAGAGAAACAAGCAGCTTGAGGACTAGCGGGCGATTATGGAGCTGCAAAACATTCGTGAGCATCGCCAAGCTGATCCAAGGAGAAGAGTTCAACTCACATCATTGGAGCAAGAGATCAATGAGGATCGGGAGGCCCATCTCGAGAGCGTGAACATGCACTTGGAGAGGTTGCTGGACAAGGCCGATCAGGACCTTGCCTTGGTGAGACACATGGCTTATCATTACAGGACACGAAATATGAGTGCAAGGGTCCGGATAAGGATCTTGAAGGCGAAATTGAGGAAAGCAACAAGAAAGGCAAAAGAGCAATATCGGCTTCGAATCTTGGCTGAGGCTTCCTTGGCCCATCATAACACCCCGTAGAGAACCTCCAGCCCAAATTTCAGAAATTTGGGGAATTTTTGGTCACATGACAAATTTTTGGGCAAAACACACGGTTTTTCTCCAAATGAGGAATGGTTTGCATTTTTGGATTCAGCATGGAAAATCACGACTACTGGTGCCTGGACAAGAAATTTGGGCAAGATCTGAGTCTCCAGGAGGTCAAAAACACCCAAAAAATGGCCTCTCTGCCCCTTTTTTGACACACAGGAAGCAGTCTTGGGAGAATGAAGATTTGGAGGGGCAAATGAGCACCAAATTCAGAAATTCCAGTTGGGTTAGAAAGTAGACAGGATAGGCTTTCCAACAAGCCCACTTGGGCACATTTTGGACACCAAAAAGTGCCCCAAAATAGGCCCCAAAGTAGCACGGTGCATAGAGGAAAAATTGCCAAATTTGCTTCCGTTTCGCGAAATTTCGATTCACGACTTCTCCAAGTGGGCCCTCTTATCTACATTTCGGTTTTTTGGCACCAAAGGCGGCATTTAAAGCATTTTCTTTCCAGATGGACTTCTATCCAAGTGGCGAAGGAAGGCAAACAGTCACCCAAGCCAAATTTCATGTTTATAGCGCTGCACCTGTAGCTGATGGTTGGCTCTTCATGTCCATTTTGTAATGATTCGAGTAACTCCCCAACCCTTGGGCGTTCTATCTCTTCATGGAACATTCTATATATTGTATGTAAGCTATTTGCAAAGGGTTGGTTAGTTTGTAACTTCTGGGAGACTGTGGGAAAAAAACTCTGTTTCTTCATTGTGTATTTTTGACAGAGAATTAATGAAAGGCAGTGGCTCTGTTTCATGAGATTCTTCTGGTTGTGAGTGTACCAAATGTGTCTCTTATGTTTTCATATGTATTTCATTATGTTTCATAATTCAATTCATGTTCATTTATAGTGAAATTTTCTGAGTGAGATTAGGTAGAATTCAATTTTATTGCTCTGCATGTGGGAAAATTTCATGTTCAGTGTTCTTCTTCTGTTGAAAAGGATTCATGTCCTATGCCCTTTTCACACTCCTCAGCAATCTCTCCGTTCCGCGTTATTCCAAACTAAATTGCTACACTTTCCGCCTGCCTTGACTCATGAAGTAATTTGTGCCTTTGTATTAAATTCTCTGTTCTTTGCTGACCGTTGGTCCCATACCATCCCAGAAGCTCGGTAATTCATAAAAATAGTTTCTTGTATCCATATTCACTTACTAGCCTAAGATCAATATTTCATTGTAAGTCATCTTAGACCATTTTTTCTTATCTATTCACTGAGCGTGACTCGGAGAGAGCCCTCACCTGTTCTAGTAGGGCTAGCTACCAGACTGAGCATGGTTTGTGGTTACCCTGAATTTTGCCTTCCTTCAGCCTAGGGTAGATTTAGGTATAAACATAGTGGTGACTTCGCTGGGGAACAAAACTGAAATCAAATCCCCTTGTTTCATAATAATTCTAAGCTTCCGATGATGAGCTTAGGATTGGATAGGCTGAGTAAGTTGCTTGTGTCCTATGATTTTCCTCAATAGCACGCTGGCTTTGAGACGATATACCAGAGCCAATCCAGACCCGGATCCTCCTCATATCTACGAAAATCCCAATCTGATTCCTAGACTCCTTTGTCAAGAAAGCACCATAACTCCCGTGTTCAAGTCTCATTCATGTCCTGATATTTTTGAGTATCTTGAAGAGCTTCAGTTTCACGAACGGTTTGAAATATCATTTTTTGAGTCTAAGTCCGAAAGGCCTGTTGATTATATTGTCCCCAATCCTCAATTTCTTGTAGATCTAGAAACATAAAGAGCTAACCGATTAATTGATAATTATATTGCGACACAGCCTCAAACTCCAATTTCTAGCCCCTTACAAACTGTAGACACCCCTCCAACACCTCCAAGGCCGAATCCACCAAGAGTGATGGCTGCCCGTTTTGCACCCCTGGTTCTGCCTCAAGTTCTAGATGACATGCCCACAGATTATCAAAGCAAAATCCTGTTTTTTGATGGCACTCCTAACAACATTACTACCCAGCAACATGTGGACAAAATGGCAGACTTCTATGAACTTCATGAGATCGATGCGGAGAACGTGGCAATGAGACTCTTTGTACAGACATTTGCAGGTGATGTGAGGAAATGGTTCAGAGGTTTTCCGGCAGCAAGTATCACTACCTTGGTCAAACTACAAAGACAATTTTTAAATCGATGGAAAGTGAAAAAGAACCCCCTTCAAATTCTGGCTGAATATGAACAAATCAAACGAAACGCTGGTGAGTCGATCCAAGATTATTGTGTTAGATTCAATACCATTTATAACGAGATTCCAGATCATCTAAAGCCACTCGTGGGACTGGCTATGATGAAATTTTCGGATGGTTTTGATGCTGATATGGCCTACCAATTAAGAGAGAGAGAACCAAAAACAAAGGAAGACATGCAGAAAATTGCGGTCAGGGTTGAAGCAAATCTGCTGTCCAAGAGAGCTAGAGCGAAAGCAGAAAAGAAAGTCACGGTTAAGGAAGAGTCTTCTTCAATGGATCAATTACTCAAAAAGGTAGAGCAGATGCTTGAAAGGGTGAAGCTTGACAAGCCTGAGCCACAAGTTAGAAATCCTAACTTTCGTGGCCAGCAGCAGCCACAATATAGAATAAGACAGAGAGATCAACAAACCCAAGAGCAGGCAGCACAACAGCCAGTACAGACACCTTTGCAGCAAAATTTTGTGCATGGACCGGAGTCAGATGAGGATGGGAATGTAATAGGTGAAGAGAACCACCTCTTTACTCCAGATGAGCTGCCTACTTACATTGCCAAAGAAGAGGAGTGTGCGGTGAGTTCAGCTGCACACAAAGACACGAATTTCATTCTGGCTAGTGACACTGTTTTAGAAGAAGAATTAGAGGAATATCAAAGGGTGTATATGAATGCTCTGTCCGCACAGCAGCAACGATATTCACTTAGAAACAGAGATGTGCCGGCCAAACCAATTCAGAAAAAGGAGGTTGAAACAACAAAGAATGATTCATCAGCTACACAAAGAAAAGGAAATGAGGCGGTTGGTCCGGAGAGCAGCAAATCAAAATCACCAGAAATAATCACAGCAACAAGCTGCATCAAAGGAAAAGGAAAAAAAAGAAATCCTAGTCAAAGAGGTAGAAAAGATTCCCGCTTTTAATTTAGAGAATGAGGTTTCCAAATTAAAAGTATCCATCCCCTTGACTGAAATAATGAAGAACAACAGTTATAGAGGACAAATATCTAAGATGTTGAATTTGGACCCAATGTCCAACATGGTGAATGTTGAAGACAATCAACTTGAAATGATTTTTGGACCAGCATCGAATAATGCGTCTCCTGATAGTGATGTGCCACCCTTTTACATCAGTTTAAGATTGCATGATTTTGTGTTACATAATGCCATGTTCGATTCCAGAGCCTCTCACAATCTCATGACCAAGGCTATCATGGATAAGCTTAGTCTGGACATCACTCGGCAATACCATGATGTCTATTCATTTGATTCCAACAGAGTGAGATGTATAGGACTCATCAAAGACTTGGTTGTGAGTCTGGATCAACTTCCAATGAAAAATGTTTTGATGGATGTGGTGGTAGCAGATATTCCTCCAAGGTTTGGCATGCTTCTTTCCAGGTCTTGGGTAGCGAAATTGAAAGGGACACTACAACTAGATTTCTCCTATGCAACAATTCCAGTGTTTGGACAAATGAGGAAATTATATCGGGAACAAAAAATGAAATATATGATCACAAGCAAGGAGAAACCCATAAGTCATCCAATTAACTATGTACATACAGATTTAGAGTCTTTTGTTTTGTATTCATATAGTTTAAATGATATAGATAGTTAGGTAGTAGAAGCAGATGATATTCCGGAAATAACAGAAAATTTCAGAGAAATTTTAAAGAAAGAAGGACAAGAATAGTAGAACAATGTTGGGCAATCAGTTGAAAGTAATGGACAACAAGTAGACAAGGCACAACAAACAGATTTCCAGAACTTACAAGAATAGGAAGAAGGTTTGTGGACCATGGATTTTGATGGAGCAGTGGGAAATGATGGCGCTAGAATTGGAATTTGGGTACGCAGTCCTTTTTCCGCCCCAAACAAAGTGCCTAGTAGCGTGAGGGTTTGCTCTTACAAGTTGGCTTTTGAGTGTTCAAACAATGAAGCTGAATATGAAGCTCTGATTGCTGGCCTGAAGATTCTAAGGAAGCTAAATGCTAAAAGGATTTCGGTATATGGCGACTCCGAATTGGTAATAAAGCAGGTCAGAGGCGAGTATCAAGCAAAGCATCCTAGGATGCGGGCCTACCGTAATGCAGTTCTAGACATCCTAAAATTATTTTCAGAATACACCTTGACATGTGTGCCTCGTATAAAAAATAGTATTGTTGACGCTCTTGCCAAGGCAACAAGTAGTTTGAAGATCCCAATGAACTCTAGCAATAAATTTGAAATCCATGTCAAGCATCGTCCAACCATTCCAGACAATCAGAGATATTGGCAAGTGTTTCAAGATGATGAGGAAATTAATGATTTTCTGCAAAACAAAGGCAAGTTCAAAGAAAACTCAATCGATGTAGAAAATGACGATGGAAAAGGGAATGGTACAGATGAAGTGCAGATCAATGAAATGGACATGTTGCAGCTGCAGAATAACATTATTCCTAAAGGTCTGATACCTCTAGAAGAACTTTTTGATCAAGATGATGTAGCCCACAAGCCAACATTGCAGCCAACAGAGAAGGGTGTAGAAGAGGTCAACATAGGAACAACTGCCAATCCTAAGTTCTTAAAATTGTCTAAAGCATTGCCGCCAAAGATCAAGGACAAATATATCAGTTTTATGGCTTCATTTCCAGATGTGTTTGCTTGGGATTATTCTAACTTAAAGACCTATGATACCAATATAATTCAGCACATGATACCCATCAAGCCCGATCAAAAACCATTTAGGTAGAAGTTGAGAAGGATAAATCCAAAGTTGCTGCCATCTATTGAAACGGAGGTAAACATGTTGTACAAGTCAGATATCATTGTGCCCATCAGATTTTAAAATTGGATCTCTAACTTGGTGCCCGTATGAAAGAAGACAGGTGAGATCCGCTTGTGCATTGATTTCAGAAATCTCAATAAAGTCTCATTGAAGGACAACTATCCACTGCCCAAAATGGACCATATACTTCAACGAGTAGTGGGGGTATCTCGTATGTCACTACTTGATGGTTATTCCAGATATAACCAAATTTTTGTCCATGAGGATGACTGAGACAAGACAACATTCACCACTCCATGGGGAACCTTTCATTACGCCAAAATTCCTTTCAGTTTAAAGAATGCAGGTGCCACATTTCAACGTGCAATGGACTTGGCTTTTGCAAATGAGAAGGATGTCTTTTTGGTGGTGTACTTGGATGATTTGACAGTGTTTTACAAATCTGATGAAGAACACATGCACCATCTAAAAACTATCTTTCAGAAGTGCAAAAAATATGGTTTATCGCTGAATCCTAAGAAGAGATTGTTCACCATGGAGGAAGGCAAATTGCTTGGGCACATTATTTCAAAGGATGGCATTCGTATTGACCCAGAACATGTGCAAGCAATTCAGCAAATTGATCTGCCCCGGAATAAAAAAGAGATACAGTCGTTCAATGGTAAGATGAATTTTCTGCGCCGATTTGTGCCTAACCTTGCTGAATACTTAAGAGAGATGACCAACATGCTCACGAAGGATAGCCAAGTGAAATGGATAGAGGAGGCTGTAAAATCTTTCAATTTGGTAAAATTGGCCCTTTCTTCAGCTCCAGTTCTAGTCAGCCCGGACTACACTCAGGATTTCATATTGTTTTCATTTGCTTCAGAGGACACTATGGCAGCAGTATTATTGCAGAAAAGAGATGATCATGAAAGACCCATCCATTCTTCAACAGAAATATAAGAGATGTAGCTTTAAAGTACAACATCATTGAGAAGTAAGCCCTGGCACTGGTGAAGGTATTGAAGGATTTCCGGGTATATATTCTACATTCTCATATTTTGGTCTATGTTCGTGACGTTGCTGTAAAAGATGTTTTAGTACAGACCGATCCAGAAGGAAGAAGAGGCAAATGGATTGCAGCCTTGCTGGAATATGATGTGGAAATAAAGCCCACAAAGCTGGTCAAAGGACAGGGGTTGGCGAAGTTAATGGCCGAATCAAACTTGCATGCCTTGGACATAAATCTGATCGTTGCTATGTCTGATGAGAATGAGGAAATATCATCCATTCAGGTATCTGAAATGTTTGCTCTGTCCCCATGGTATTCAGATATAATATATGTGCTAAAAAATCTATCACCACCGCCCGGCATGACTAGAAATAAAGCGAGAACACTCAAGTTGAAGGCTGCCAAGTTTTGCATTCTAAATTCTGCGCTGTATTGGAAAGATCCCGGTGGCGTTTTGTTGAATTGTTTGGTGGAAGAGGAGGCAAAGAAAGTCATGGAGGATTTCCACGGAGGAGAGTGCAGTGGTCACCTTTTTTGGAAGTCAACAACAAATAAAATTTTGAGAGCAGGGTACTATTGGCCTACATTGTTTGCTGATGTGTACAAGATGGTCAAGCGCTATCATAAATGTCAGATTTTCGAAGGAAAATAGAAATTACAGCCTTTGCCACTTAAGCCCATTGAGGTGAGCGCTCCTTTCCAGCAGTGGGGGTTGGATTTCATTGGGGAAATTCATCCCGCTTCTTCCGGTCAGCATAGATGGATCCTCACAGCGACATATTATTTCACAAAATGGATTGAGGCAACTCCCACCAGACAAGCTATAGATACTGTAATCATTTCATTTCTCAAAAATAACATCTTGTCTCTCTTTGGTTATCCGAATAAGCTAATCACCGATAATGCAGCAGCTTTCAAATCAAACAGGATGGTAGAATTTTGTCATAAATATCACATCATTTTGGGCCACTCAACTGCCTATCATTTGCAAGGCAATGGATTGGCGAAATCTTCGAATAAATCATTGGTCAACATCATCAAGAAGCTGCTGGAAATAAATAAAAAGAGCTGGAATAAGAGGTTGGTCCATGCGCTTTGGGCAGATCGGATCAGTCAGAAAAAATCCATTGGTGTGTCACCGTTTGAGCCTGTTTACGGAGTTGACACAATATTTCCCACCTCTCTCGCTGCCCCGGTAGTCAGACTTCTTCAGGAGGCCGGCAGTGAAGAAGATCCCATGCAGAGAAGGTTGAATCAAATGGTCCACTTGCAGCAAACAAGAGAAGAAGTTTTCAAGAACACATCCAAATTGTAGGAGAAAATAAAGACAATTTATGACAAAAAAGCAAAGGCAGATAAATTTCAATTGGATGATGTGGTGCTGAAGTGGGATGCAAGGAATGAAGAGAAAGGTAAGCACGGAAAGTTCGAGAATCTTTGGAAAGGTCCTTTCAAGATTGCAGCATATAGGGGTCAGAATGCCTTTCTTCTAAAGGAAATGGACGGGGAAGATTGTCCAGGAGGGCCGATCAATAGTCGGCTGCTCAAGCGGTGCCACTGCTGATTTATTAACGCTGCTTCCACTGTCATTGTAAATACCATTTTTATTTCAGTTTGGTTTCAGTCTGTCAAATTAGTTTTTGAGTCATTTCAATGTCAAAGTTTGAGTCAATTTCTTGGTCATTTCAGTTTCATAAATAAGTCAAAGTCTTGTGTTGTAGTCAAAATGATGACTCCATAGCCCAATGGACAAAAGGCACTATCTAGCTCCTCCAGAGATCTGTTGTTCTTGGCACCTCCAAGGAGCTACCATCCCCCATTGGAGCCAATGTTAGAGTCGGTCTGGTCAGTCCTCCGTCAGAGATCAAAACTCTTTATGCATTTCATTTTTAGGTGTCCCGCTCCATTCACTCAGCTGCATTCCGCTAGGGGCATGCCATAATCTGACGGAGAAGGTCATGCTAGTCATTTCCCATCATGTCTGGTTCCTGCTGGCTTGGGTCTTTTGTAAATAATCACTAAAGTCCATGACAGTCAAGGTCTGGTCCTTTAATGGACAAAAGTCATTTTTGGTCATTAGGTCTAGGGATTGATCAATTTGATCTTTAAATATGTCCAGTAAAGCCATGCAGGCCAGAGTGATGTTCTTGCAAAGTAATGATCCGCAGAGTTTCATCATCATATTGATAAACTTCGACTGTTCTTCAAAACTCTATTTTGAAGAAAAGTCAAACAGTGCTATTGGTGAAAAAATTTCAAAAGGGGTCTACAGTTGATTTCTTTAGGTGCAGTCATGGTTTCCATGGCCAAATGCTCTGTCATGCAATCCCCGCAAAAAGTGTCGAAAATTTCATCGTTTGAGCCCAAAATTTAGAGAAAAAGTGAAAATTAGGGTTATATTAAAATCAGTGAAAAAGGTGCCAAACAGGACATTAGAAAGTGGGTTTTTAAAAAAAGCAAATTTAAAACATGACCTCCAAGCCTATATACACAAATTCCATCATGAATCCAAGTCATTGTGCAACCAAGTGCTTGGGAGAACATTTCAAACTGTTTGAGTGAGAAATCACGCGATTTGGAGTAGTTTGAGGAGGTTTCAGGGTGCGCAGCGCACACAGGCAGGGGCACGGCACACAAACAGGGCGCGACGCACACAGAGCCCGCCTGCAGTGTTAAATTACAACTAACACGACGCACACCCGGAGCTCAGTGCACTGGGCTTTGCGCGCAGCGCACAGAGACAAAGCGCCCAGAAATTGCCAAACTCACCCAAATTTTTTGTGAAGACACTCTAATTGCAAGGTAGGCTACCTAAACTCACTTGTGCATCAAATTTGGTAAAGATATGATGGTTTCATGCCCATGATTGAATGCAAAAATTTCTTAAAGCAACCACAAAAAGACACCAAGAAATCATCTTGCTAGGGTTGTGTAACAATGTTATTGTTGCCAAGGTATTTTCCCTTCCCTACCCTTGTTCCTTATTCCCTTATTGCATTCTTCCTATTATCACTACCCTAACACTACCAAACTCATATTCCCTTACCCCTCCTCCCATTACTCAATACAAACCCTAAAACCCTACCTTGCCAAAAACCCAAACCCTACCCTATCAAAAATACCCAAACCCCCTACATGTCCCTAAACAAAATTCTCCCTATAACCCCTGTTCCCATTATATTATTCCCCTCCTAATATTCCCTTGTTTCATTGTCCCCTTGGTGGAAGATTATCAAAACAACCTAGCTTTCACCATCATCAAAAGGGCAGCCTAAATTCAGTTTATAAACAACAGTCATGGCATCCGAGGTTTCATCAGAGTATGAGGTGGAGACCCACAGTGATACAGCTTCAGGAGAACAGGCCCCCAGGAGACATCACAGGAGTGGCAAACATGTTAGAGATGAGCCAAATCCCCTCACTGAGTTGTAGGCATGCCCTCTTGCTATGTCATGTTTCTAGCACCTAGCATGTTTTGAATTTTGTCAAAGGGTGACAAAGGTCAGAGTTCATCATGAGTTGGCCCGTCTTTTTGCACTTCACTTACATGGAGGTCAGTCTATCTTGGCTGGGGTCACTTTCACATTGACACCTGAAGCCATATCAATGGCAACAGGCATACCAAATGTTGGAGAACAGTGGCATAAGAAGAAGAAAGTGGAGAGGCATCATTATGAGCCTTACATTAAGGCTAGTCGTTTGAGTCAACTCACGAGAGTTTTCCCATTCAGATTTTTGAGAGATGAGTATGCTCCACTCATGAAATTGATCATGAAGTACTTCAGTTGTGAGGGGAGGTTTTCTCGCCTTTATGCCTATCACATTAGGTTGCTCATGCACTTTACCAGGGTGCGGATGATGAACCTCCCATTTTTCATTTGCGGGAACATAGAGAGGATGAAAAATTTCATGCAGCATAAGACCCCTCAATAGCAGCTCAACAATGTTTATCACTTTTCTCTTATCCGGATTTTGGTGGATCATCAGTTGGGATTGTAGGGTATTGCTTGGGAGGACTTCATCTCCCGTGACTTCTTCAACGCTCCACATGTAGTATCAGAGGTAAAGCATGAGATAGGTGGTCCATCACATCAGTATGAGCGCCATGAGACTGCTACTATGCCAATATTCATCACCTATTAGAAAGGCAGTAGACCCTTATTTGCAGCAGCAAAGCGAGTGTTATCTCCACCCGGGTTGGAAGGGGCCTCGCTTTCGACATCAACATCACATAAGCAGGGCAGAGGTAAGGAGCCAGTACAGGAGGAAGGGCCATCAGGTGAACGAGAGACAGAATTCGTTCTCCTCAATGATGATGAGACATATACAAAACCAACAAATGCAGAGCTCACAGAGATCATCCAGGAGTAGCAATCAGTGATTAAGGCCTTATCCCTTGACTTGGATAGGGCCAAGTGGAACATGAAGTACCTGGAGCAGAGAAACAAGCAGCTTGAGGACCAGCGGGTGATTATGGAGCTGCAAAACATTCGTGAGCATCGCCAAGCTGCTCCAAGGAGAAGAGTTCAGCTCACATCATTGGAGCAAGAGATCAATGAGGATCGTGAGGCCCATCTCGAGAGCGTGAACATGCACTTGGAGAGGTTGCTGGACAAGGCCGATCAGGACCTTGCCTTGCTGAGACACATGGTTTATCATTACAGGACACGAAATATGAGTGCAAGGGCCCGGATAAGGAGCTTGAAGGCGAAATTGAGGAAACAAGAAAGGCAAAAGAGGCAAAAGAGCAAGATCGGCTTCGAATCTTGGCCGAGGCTTCCTTGGCCCATCATAACACCCCATAGAGAACCTCCAACCCAAATTTCAAGAAATTTGGGGAATTTTTGGTCACATGACAAACTCTTGGGCAAAACACAGGGTTTTCTCCAAATGAGGAATGGTTTTCATTTTTGGATTCAACATGGAAAATCACGACAACTGGTGCCCGGACAAGAAATTTGGGCAAGATCTGAGTCTCTAGGAGGTTAAAAACACCCAAAAAATGGCCTCTCTGCCCCTTTTTTGACACACAGGAAGTAGTCTTGGGAGAATGAAGGTTTGGAGGGGCAAATGAGCACCAAATTCAGAAATTCTAGTTGGGTTAGAAAGTAGATAGGACAGGATTTCCAACAATCCCACTTGGGCACATTTTGGACACCTGAAAGTACCCCAAAACAGGCCCCAAAGTAGCGCGGCACACAGAGGAAAAATTGCCAAATTTGCTTCCGTTTCGCGAAATTTCGATTCACGACTTCTCCAAGTGGGCCCGCTCATCTACACTTCGGTTTTTTGGCACCAAAGGTGGCATTTAAAGCATTTTATTTCTAGATGGACTTCTATCCAAGTGGCGAAGGAAGGCAAACGGTCACCCAAGCCAAATGTCATGTTTGTAGCGCTGCACCTGTAGCTGATGGTTGGCTCTTCATCTCCATTTTGTAATGATTCAAGTAACTCCCCAACCCTTGGGCATTCTATCTCTTCATGGCACATTCTATATATTGTATGTAAGCTATTTGCAAAGGGTTGGTTAGTTTGTAACTTCTGGGAGACTGTGGGAAAGAAACTCTGTTTCTTCACTGTGTATTTTTGATAGAGAATTAATGAAAGGCAGCGGCTCTGTTTCATGAGATTCTTGTGGTTGTGAGTATAGCAAATGTGTCTCTTATGTTTTCATATGTATTTCGTTATGTTTCATAATTCAATTCATGTTCATTTCCAGTGAAATTTTCTGAGTGAGATTAGGTAGAATTCAATTTTATTGCTCTGCTTGTGGGAAAATTTCATGTTCAGTGTTCTTCTTCTGTTGAAAAGGATTCATGTTCCTATGCCCTTTTCACACTCCTCAGCAATCTCTCCGTTCCGCGTTATTCCAAACTAAATTGCTACACTTTCTGCCTGCCTTGCCTCACGAAGTAATCTGTGCCTTTATATTAAATTCTCTGTTCTTTGCTGACCGTCGGTCCCATACCATCCCAGAAGCTCGGTCATTCATAAAAATAGTTTCTTGTATCCATATTCACTTACTAGCCTAAGACCAATATATCATTGTAAGTCATCTTAGACCGTTTTTCTTATTTATTCACTGAGCGTGACTCGAAGAGAGCCCTCTCCTGTTCTGGTAGGGCTAGCTACCAAACTGAGTGTGGTTTGTGGTTACCCTGAATTTTGCCTTCCTTCAGCCTAGGGCAGATTTAGGTGCTAACACTCCACTAATTGGAGAATGTGTCCTTAATTTTCTCCACTGGTTGAGGAATTAAGGACGAGTTCTATATTGAGAGGATCAGTTGACTTAGTCTAACTTAGTCAAGTTCAGTTAGATTAATTAACAAGTTGTTAAATTAATGAGATACAGTTTGTTGATGCTTGTATGGATGTGACAACTATTATTTTCAGATAACTATGTATTCAATCATGGATAACTGATGCATGTTAGTTCTGTCAGAGACCCAGTTGAGATCAGATGTGGGACAATGTACTATCAGATGCTAGGATATTTCTAGTAAGTATTCCTTGCATGGGGAAGGAAGCTTCTTCCTTCTATGACTGCGTAGTTGGACCTGAGGTGACAACAGGTATGATCAAGCCAATTTACATGTGTTTTGTAATTGGACCCCAATCAAAACTGCGCAAGGAAATAGGAGCTTGGACCTGAGGTGCAACCTTTATATACAGGGCTAGGTAGTCCATGAGCTTTATCATCAGAGTACAGAGAGAGAATGATAGCTTTTGAGCTGATTCTTTTTGTATGTTGTTGAGGATTTCCACTTGATTGATAATACAAAGATGGGGTTTTAGGCTGGTGCTTTTCTCGGATAAATTCTTCTGTGTTATGTGTGATTGATACCTTCTTATCAATTATATGTGTTCATGCTTGATGTTTCTCATGGTTGATTAGCTTCCACAAATTTTATGGTAGATGTAGATCTAATATTATGCTTTAGTACATTGCATATATCAATTGGATCTGCAAGTGAAATTTCTACATGATATCAGTAAGCTAGCTGATTTGTAGAGAAAAATCTACATGGTATCAAAGCACAGGTGATCAAGGAAGAACAATATACAAGATGGAATTCGAAGTTCATTATTCGGGATATAGATCTCAAGTTCTTATCACATCTATTTCACCGATGGCATTCTATGGTTTGAGGCTTGAGTATGCCCTTGATGGCAGCTCAAACTATATAGCTTGGAAGGATCGCATGGAGGTAGTATTGGAAGATAACGGCCTTAAGGACTTCATTGATCAAGAAGTCCCTAAGCCTATTGATGCTACTCAACTGGCGGAATGGAAGAAGTGTGTGGCTAGAGCTAGGAGAATTCTCTTGGAGGGAGTGCGAGATCACATTGTCTCGAGCCTCCATGGGAAGGAGACTCTGTTTGCAATGTGGAAAACATTGAAAGATTTATATCAGAATAACAGTGATCAGAGGAAGCTGGCACTGAAGGAAAAACTTCGAAAGATCAAGTGTGAAAAGGATGAGACGATCTCTATGTATTTGACCAAGCTCATCACATGCAGGGATGAGCTTGCAAGTGTAGGGGTCATGACAGCTGATGATGATATGGTGATTCTAGCACTCCTTGGCCTTCCTAAGAGTTGGCATAGCTACCAGGATTCAGTTAATGGAAGGGAGAAACTACCAGATTGGGAATGACTATGGTCATATTTGATGCAGGAGGAGATCAGACGGAGCACCAGAGACAGTTCTTCATCCGTGGAGGATGAGGAGAGTTGTACCTTAGAGAGTAAGTCAAAGAAGGGGAAGGAGAAGGTTTCTCTTTCCGAATCCAGTTCTTCCAATGGTGGGAAGAAGGTTGACAAATTGAAAGTGCGATGATTTCGTTGTCATGAGGTGGGACGTTATGCTGCAAATTGTCCACAGAGGAAATCCAAGAAGGGATCCGGGGAAGGATATGAAGGTGAGGCACTTGCTTCACAGTTTGAGTTGGATTTCACACTCTTCGCATGCATGGTTTCATCCATGGTGGGAAGTGGCTGGTTTCTTGACAGTGGAGCTTCTTTCCACATGACCGGCGACAAGAGTTTGTTCAGTACTTTGGAGGAGAAAGATCTCCAGATACTCATAGCGATGCGTAATGATGAGAAGTATAGTGCCTCAGGTGTAGGCATGGTTATTTTTCAGAGGGAGCATGGAGCTCACCTTACCTTGACCGATGTCAAGTATGTACCAAGACTGAAGAGAAACTTGGTGTCGATCGTGATGCTGGAAGACAGAGGCTATGATGTAGTCTTCATTAAGGGAAAGGTTTTCCTTAGACACATCATCACTAGACAGGTGAAGCAGATTGGTTCACGGGTCAAGAACCTATATGCTCTTGAGTTTCAAGATGCATGCAAAGCCTTGAGCAGCAAGGCAACTGATGGAAACTTGGTGGTTGAGAGGGAGGGTATGTTACCTCTCAACATGTAGCACTAGAAGAAGTCTCAGACGATTGTGGAGGAGCCACGATTGGTGCAACAACTTCAGGAGGTTATGGAGCAACCACAACAGGGGAAGTTGATTGGAGATTGAGTAGAGACATCTACTAATGCAGAGACCTCTAGTAGAGGGAAACTTCGAGCCAGGTGGGCAGAGGGATCACATGCAGCCATACCTCCAGGTAGGAGGTGGGGTGATATAGAGTGATCGTCCCAAGGAGGAGGGGCAGGATCCTTGAGGTACCCAACCTCTTGGATGAGACCTTGCTACGAGAGCCCCGATGTGGAGTAGCAAGAACTGACTAACTGGGTAGAGACAGATGCGGATGGAGCGGCAAAGAGAGCTACAGTGCAGGGAATCCCGGGACAGCGCAGAGCATGCAGGCTGTAGCAATGTGAGAGGCACAAATGTGTTGCATAGTGTGGGGTAGCATAGATAAGGGTGCAACGGTGCGAGATGCATGGAGATGTTGCAGTAGTGCAGAGGTCAGAGAGGGAGCAATTGTCAGCAACAGGTAGAGCTTCAGCATCAAAGTATGTTTCTATCCCAACAGAGTGCTCAGTTGGGAGTTTTTTTGTTCCGAGTGTTGCTGGAGCAACCGCACTTGGTAGATGTGTTGCACGCAGAACATTCCAGAGTAACAGGATTTGGTTCGAGAGGAAGCCTTTCTTGTTCAGAGGGAGTGTTGAAAAGTGTGCAACAAGAAATGTAAAAATAGAAATTGCTAAAATAGCAGTTTGGCCAGTGTGGAATTTTGGCCACTTTGGGTGAGAGGTGAAACTGCTAAAAATAACATCTTCTAAAAATAGCATTTCTGGGTCCCTTCCTATTTATAGCAGTCCCTGGTCTATCTATAGGAAGTAAATTCGACTTTGGTCTTACCAGCAGTTTGGAATATTAATTAATTAATTCTCCATGAGTTAATTAGTTAAGGAAAAGAAAACTTGAAGTCTTTGTCAGAACATGCAATTATTTCTCCACTAATTGGGGAATGTGTCCTTGATTTGCTCCACTGATTGAGGAATTAAGGATGAGTTCTATATTGAGAGGATTAGTTGACTTAGTTTAACTTAGTCAAGTTCAGTGAGATTAATTTAACAAGTTGTTAAATTAATGAGATATAGTTTGTTGATTCTTGCATGCATGTGACAACTGTTATTTTCAAATAACTTCATATTCCCTCATGGATAACTGATGCATGTCAGTTCTGTCAGAGACCCAGTTGAGATCAGATGTGGGACAATGTACTATGATATGCTAGGATATTTCTAGTAAGTATTCCTTGCATGGGGAAGGAAGCTTCTTCCTTCTATGACTGCGTAGTTGGACCTGAGGTGACAATAGGTATGATTAAGCCAATTTACATGTGTTTTGTAATTGGACCCCAATCAAAATTGCTCAAGGAAATATGAGCTTGGACCTGAGGTGTAGCCTTTATATACAGGGCTAGTTAGTCCATGAGCTTTATCATCAGAGTACAGAGAGAGCATGATAGCTTTTGAGTTGATTCTTTTTGTATGTTGTTGAGGATTTCCACTTGATTGATAATACAGAGGTGGGGTTTTAGGTTGGTGCTTTTCCTGGATAAATTCTTCTGTGTTATGTGTGATGGATTCCTTCTTATCAATTATATGTGTTCATGCTTGAGGTTGCTCATGGTTGATTTGCTTCTGTAAAGTTTATGGTAGATGTAGATCTAGTATTATGCTTTAGTACATTGCATATATCAGTTGGATCTGCAGGTGAAATTTCTACATGATATTAATAAGATAGCTGATTTGTAGAGAAAATTCTATAGAAAACACATCTCATAAGGAAGGGCTTGGAAACATTTTTTTTTTCTCAATTCAATCAATTATTAAGAAGCCCACTACACTATGGAGACCCATTGACATAGGGAGGGAAACTAAATATTTTAAGACACTTACATGTTGCAGTGGCCTAGACCTCACAACCATTGTGAAAGCTCATAACATGGGTTGGTTTGTAGAAGTTATAGAATCCACAACAATTGAATTGAGTGGAGAAATTTAATTCGGGTAACTGGGTTTGATATTGAGACACAACAATACACAAATACTCTTAGAGACAAAGATACCTAAAATATACCCACAAGGTGATGGATGGACCATTATCAACAGGACATAACTAAAATTTAATGCAATGCAGACACAAAACTATGAACAGACTATGAACAATTGACGGGGAATTCTTTTTGGAAAATTTCAAGAAACTAAAAGTTGCTCACATTTTTCTTACATCTGCATATTCCTATAATTTTTTGCAGCAAAATGCCATGGCAGACATTGTCCCTCAGATAAATTGTGCATGGGGAATCTCAATTGTTGAACCTGTGTATGCCATGAGAAGTTCTATGCATTTGCAATTTCTCCATTAAACATACAAATCCCAATTTTTGAAAATTGCAACAGAATGAATCATAATTCAAATGCCCTTGCAGGATTCACACTAAAACAGGAACCACTACTGGTGTTGCTGGGTAACTGGAAAAAAACACTACCCCCCTCGTTCATATCTACTCATACATACCAGAAACACATATGCTATACCACTGGTTCTCCAGCTGCAACTCCTGCTGACCACTTGTTATCCAGTGTATGAACCTACTATCCAATCCTGCTTACTCTCAAGCGATAGCGAAAACTTCCACTTCAACTGCCGACTATTCAACAATATCAGTAGTGTAATATTGTTCAAGCAATCTGGAATCAATGGTAATCGTTCTAACTAGTAAGCACCAAGCCCAATTTTTCGGTGTTACATTTTATGGATACCATGTGCCCAGGAAGGTTCGATAATATATATGTGTGTGTGTGTGTGTGTGTTACCTGTTCTGTGTTAACATGAAGTGATTTTGCATGAACAGTTTCTCATCCCCACACCCAGGAGTTTTAGATTCCCTTATTGAGCCCCAGTCCATACCGATGACTGAACCTTTGTGAAATGGCATTACTAGACTTGCGTGACTGGCTCAATCAGAGGAGATCTTAGACTTCATTGAAATTGGTTTTGGATTTATATATAAGATGTAGAGAGAAAGAGGAAGAGATAAGCTTTCAAGGTGTGAATTATTTGTGATGGATAAGAAGAAATGGGTGAAAATTAAGTTGCGTCAACCTACAAGACTGCATAAGCATGAGATTCTTGAGCCAGCGCAGGAGTGGGAATGCTGCAACATTGACTTCATGAGTAGGCTGGATCTCAAAAACCACTACAACATGCTACAACATCTCGTTTTGAAGCAAGTAGATTCGTCGTGACATATGCAGGAACGAGCACATGTAATGCATGCAGGTGGTTCCATTGTCACTGGGTGTTCGAATGCCCAATACAGGTGTTCTATTCGACGACTGTCCGAATGGCCGGGTGTTCTATTCCATGGATGTCTGAATGCCGCCACAGGTGTTTCCTTTTTCCTTAGGCAGGGAGTAGTAGCCACGCTACTATCCATCTTGTTATCACTTGAAATCCTATGGTATTATCCCATCCTCCTACACATTATGTGTATCCTCTTTGCAACGTAGTGTCATATTCGTTGTTACCATTATATCATATACATTGCAACCATTGTATTGTCACCTTTCTAACATATGAAATCCTTCAATGTAATGTGTTATTATTTCTGCATTGAGTTTTCATAGATGCACTGGTTTTAACTCTATAACGCCATTTGCACTATGCTTTGATATATATCCTTGGATCGATCTCCATCTCATCTATTGCAAAGGCCTTTGTATATAACTACCATAATTGTTGCCAATGCACACAATGGCCTAAATGTTGTAACCCACACATGCCAATTGAATAATCTTTCCCTTCACATGCAATAAAATGTGACCTTCATCTATATATTAAATCCTTGACATGCATTAATGTATAGCCTTTAGCTGTTGCAATGCTAAGATATAGCCTTTCATGGTACCAATTAGATATATTCCCCCATCAATACCTTTATTGCAACCCTCGACATGGCCTTTCAGCGTGTGTAAATATTAGGGTACTTGGGCTACTACAAGGTTTCATGAAATGCATCTAATGCATCTTCTTTCAAAGCTTGAAAAGGATACTCCAATGGTGTTTGAAAATAGGTGGGTTCCTTTAAGGCATGATTATAATATCACTTTACCATCCTTCTAGGTTTTTGTCAAATGGTGAAATTCATTGCATATGTGAAAACTTTGAAAGATTACCCAGCATGCCCAAAACGTAATATGAATTAGTAATATTATGCGACACATGATAAGATTTCATAATCTCAAGTGCTAAAGATTTGGATACTTAATAAGTGATTGATATTGCAAGCACAAGATGATAGATCACACTAATCTCACCAAAATAGACTTTGCAATACTCCAACATATGATAGGGATGCTTTAGGGATTCCTTGAGGGAATGACAAAAAATGCAACTGGTAACATGATGATACAATAATGTGACTCAACATTCCATGGAATGTTCATGAAAACTCAAGAAAATCGCATAATGAAAACCAAGGTAAAGAACAACCATCAAAACAACATGTCTACTTATAATTTGAAATGCATACCATGGAGACATATGGCTGTAATATCCATGAAAAAAACAACCACTACACAAACCCTGATGCATCCAAACGAATGAGAATTAAGATGAAGAAAAGTGAGCATGTGCAATATGCATCATGAAAGCATGAGCAAGCATAAGGTTTTATCACATTGATCCAAAATGGATTTTGGATAAACTCCTAAGTCTAAGTGTCCCTCACAAAGGAAAAATGAAAGTCCAAGGAAGTTCCTGGAAATAGCCCAATTGCAGAGATCGTCTTGTTCTGAATCTGCTACAACTTGAATGGGAAAAAATGGACTTAGTATGCAAAAGTTATCGTAGAAAGAAGATGCCCTTTGTTCTTTGGAAAAAGAGGCAAATCTTCAAAAAAATGGCCTAAAAGGCTTTATGGAGAAAAATCACATTGGAGGAGGTCAAAGGCAGACTTAGGCGAAAAGGGGAAGAAACCCCCGATTGTCGATCCCCGACAAATGGGGTCGGAGGAAGGCACATGCACATATAACATAAGGTGAGGACCTCCAGGCCGATGCGATATGCCGATCGCCAATATCAGTGGATTGGCATCGGCGGTGGCATGGGGCTTAAGGCGGGACCCCGCGCCGAGCGATATTGCGATCACCGATATCGGCGGATTGCAATCGGCGTTGGCATAGGCCATGCCATATGGAAAGACCCCGGGACTATGCGATTGCGATATCACAATATTGCATCAGAACAATATAAAAGAGTGGGGGCCGATACATACGTGACTTGCGATAAAGCCGGACCCGACGGGTCTTATGGGTCAAAGTATATATATTTTGAAGTCCGTAAAAAGGAGTTTTTCAATGTAAAAGTGTGTTTCCTTAAATAAACAAAATACAAAAGGAATGCGCTTGATACGATGAATCCGGACCCGAAAGGGTGTATAAATGCCACTGTATAGTATTTGAAGTCCACCATAAAGCCATTCGTCGGAATTTCAGTGTTTTAATGTATTTTTCAAATACAAAGGGAAACCACGAAATGAGCGGGATTTCAGGCGGGCCATAGGCGATAAGTGGTTTTGGCCGGGCTCCGCCCGAGCCCATACATTGGTTACCACGTGGCTAGGCGCTAGAGAGGGAAAACCACCCTTTTCGGGCGGGTAATCCCCATGCGCATTAGCCACCCGTGCAGGTTTTAACCTCGTACATAAATTACCTGCATAAGAATTCTAAAAGACAGAAAATAAACAATGTAACACATAAAACACATATACACAGAGATTTTCCCGTGGATCCCAAAACCGGGACTACCAACTTGATTTTTCATTATGTTCCTTTCAATGTTACAATACATATTTATACATGTCGAAGCATCCAATACCATGGACCAAAAACCATCGCGTCCAAAACCATGTGCGAAAATCATGCACAAAACCATAGGTGCATCGTCCCAACCTAACATAGGGTCCAAAACCTAGGTGTGGTTACCTATACCCCTCAAACCCCTTGTAAATCCCCTCGCTACGCAATCGGCACAATGAAGAGGGGGCTCCACCCCCCCTCTAACCCCCTGGTTAACTACGTGGGCTAGTCGTGGAAAGAACATAACACAACCCAACATTCTCCCACTTGTTGTTTTCTTTCCACAGGGGGCCACAAGAGAGCTTAGTCATTTATCCAGCCCTGCAACGCCCATTGTTTCTCTACACCAAGAGAACTTCTCAGAGCTCACAGATTTTGTCAATGCATTTGCAGTATTCTTCAAAGTGTCCACCTTTACCAGCAACACCTTTTTGTCTTCTATCATATCCCTCACAAAGTGATACTGAACATCAATGTGCTTTATCTTTGAATGATATGCAGGGTTCTTTGCCAAGAAAAATGCACTTTGGCTGTCACAGTCTATCCTTATAGCTCCCTGTACTAACCTCATACTTGAACACAATCTCTGCAACCAAACTGCCTCCTTTCTTGCATGAGTGGCTGCCATGTATTCTGCCTCTGTAGTTGATAGTGCCACTATAGATTGTTTCTTACTCATCCAACTGAATGCACCTCCAAATAGGTTAAACACATACCCACTTGTAGATCTTCTCTGATCTAGATCTCCAGCCCAGTATGCATCAACAAATCCACGAATATCTAATACTCTGTCCAATCTTGGTCTTCCTTGGTAGCACAAACCATAATCACTAGTGCCACGCAAATGCCTGAAAACCTACTTCACTGTTGTCCAGTGACCCTTCCCTAGTTTTGACATAAACCTACTCAATACTCCCACTGCATGTGAAATGTCTGGTCTAGTATAGACCATCGCATACATCAGGCTACCAACTACACTTGCATATGGAACATGGGACATGTCCTCTTCCTCTTCTTGTGTCTTGGGACACTGTTCAGCAGATAATTTTACACCTACAGGAATAGGAACCTTCACCGGTTTACTATCATGCATATTAAACCTCTGCAATATTGTCTCGACATACTTCTTCTGGTTTAACCAGAGCTTCCTCTTTGTCCAATCTCTTTTAATTTCCATGCCCAAAATATAGTTTGCAGCACCAAGATCTTTCATGTCGAATTCAGAGGACAAATGGGTCTTCAAATCCTGGATAATTTCTTTGTCATTTCCAACCAGCAACATATCATCCACATACAAGACTAGATAAACAACATAGTCACCAATTAATTTAAAATACACACACTGATTTGCTTTGCTTTTGGTGAAGCCAAGTCCCTGTATAAATGTATCAAATTTCTGATACCACATTGTTGGTGACTGTTTTAACCCATACAGAGACTTCTTTAACTTGCATATCAGTTCTTTCTTACCCTTCACCGCAAAGCCTTCAGGTTGCTTCATGTAGATCTCCTCTTCTAGGTCCCCGTGAAGAAATGTTGTCTTCACATCCATCTATTCTACCTCAAGATCAAAATCAACAACAACAGATAAAAGTAATCTAATAGAAGTTACCTTGGCAATAGGAGAAAAAATGTCACCAAAATCAATTCATGGCACTTGGGAATAACCTTTTGCTACTAACTGAGCTTTGTATTTCTCCACCTTTCCTTTTGCATTTGTCTTCTTCTTGAACACCCATTTTCTGCCAATGGGTTTCCTTCTAGCCGGCAACTCCACCAGATCCCAAGTCTCATTTTTGTGCAAAGATGCCATTTCATCAACCATGGCCTCTTTCCAGAGTTTTCCATCCTCTGAATCTACTGCTTTCTTCATAGTTCTAGGATCATCATCAGTAATAGATAAAGCAAAAATTGAACAGAAATAAGATGGACTATACCTTTATGGTTGCCTTCATTCTCGAACTGATCTTCTCACACCCGGAGTTTGTGGCTCTTCATCTTCTGATTCCTCCTCTGCTGTAGAGTCTGATTCTTCCTCCTTTAGCTCAAATTCTATCTTCTCAGGTTCCTTTGGTTGGACTTCATGTTTAATAACATCTTTCACCTCTCTGAACACCACATCTCGCCTGTACACAACCTTCCTTTTTACTGGGTTGCAAAGCTTATAACCCTTTAAACCATCCCTATACCCAATAAAGATGCACTTTTCAGATTTATTATCCAACTTTGTTCTTTTCTCCTTTGGAACATGTACATATGCATCACATCCAAATACCCTCAGATGTGAAAGAGAGGGTTTCTTACCATTCCATACCTCTTATGGAGTCTTATCATCCAACGCTGATGAAGGTGACCTGTTGACCAGGTAACATGTAGTCACCACTGCCTCTGCCCAGAATTCCTGTCCTAACCCGACACCACTGAGCATGCTTCTTGCCCTTTCCGTCAACATATTGTTCATTCTTTCTACAACTCCATTTTGCTTAGGTGTATATGGAGTAGTCTTCTGCCATGCTATACCACACTTCTTACAGAATTCTTCAAATTCCTTACTGCAAAACTCTCCACCGTTATCTGTCCTCAACACCTTTATCTTCTTCTCTGTCTAGTTTTCAACCAAATCCTTAAATTCTTTAAACCTGTCAAAGAATTAAGATTTCTTCTTAAGGAAATATATCCATGTATTCCTTGAGAAGTCATCTATAAATGATACATAGTACACAAACTTACCCAATAATGGAACCTTCACAGGTCCAAACACATCACTGTGCACAAGCTCTAATATCTGTTTTGCCCTTTTACCACCAGAGGGGAAACTCACCCGATTCTACTTCCCATATACATAATTTTCACAGAAATCAAAATCCGGAGAGCTATTACTCATACCTTCTACCATACCTTTACCATGAAGTATTCGAAGCCCTTTCTCTCCAATATGTCCAAGCCTTTTATGCCACAGCATGGTCTTCTCTCCAGAGACCACTAGATTTTCTGCTCCACTTTCAAGAACCATAGAACTATTGCACCCATCAACAACAGTGCTACCTTGCAGCTTGTACAAAGTTCCAATTTGAACTCCCCACATCACCAGTGCCCCCCGAACCATCTTGCAGGTATCCTTCTCGAACACTATCTTTACACCTGCATCATCCAACTTTCTTACAAAAATCAGATTTCTAGCCAATGCAGGAATATGCAGAACACTCGGAAGTGTTCTAACCCTTCCACCTTGCAACTTCAACTTTACTTTTCCGCGACCAACGATTCTAGCCTTCCTATCATCCCCTAAGAAAACATCACCACCATCATATTTCTCATACTCACAAAACCACTCTCTATGGGGAGTGAAGTGAAAGGATGCACCTGAGTCAATCAACCATGCCTCATGATCTATGTGTGTACTTGAAGAAGCCAAGTACACATCCCCACCTTCATCTGAGGTGGTTTTCGCCTCTACAGAAGGAGCATCATTAGATCCCTTTCCTTTATCAGGAGCTTTAGATTTATAGTCCCTTTTGTAGTGCCCTTCCTTTCCACATTTCCAGCACACTACCTTTACAGGTTTTACTAGAGATTTAGATCTCCCTCTAGATTTAGATCTCCCACTCAATGACTTATTTTTGTTTCTGTTCTGGGACCGTCCTCGTACAGACAAGGCATCACCATTCTGGCTCTCCATATTATTCTGTCTCATCTCCTCCATCAACAAGGATGAGACTATTTCATCAAACTTCAAGGCAGTTGCATTGCTACCTATTGCAATAACCAGACTATCCCACGAATCTGGTAGAGAACACAACAAACTAATGCACTTATATTCATTTGAAATTTTAATATCAATAGATGCTAACTGAATTACCACAATATTAAATGCATTTAGATGCTCTGTTACCGAGTCTCCATCTTTCATCCTCAGGTTATACAACTTTTTCCGCAGGAACAGTTTATTCACCAGAGACTTAGATTGGTACAAAGTCCCTAACTTGTCCCACAAAGCCTTTGCCGTAGCTTCCCCTGATACATTGAGCAATACTGAATCTGAGACACACAATCGTATTGTGCTCTTTGCCTTCTGCTCCAACTTCTTCCATTCTTCATCAGACACTCTCGTTGGTTTAGTACCTGGATCTACCACGATCCATTGATCTTTATCCACCAACAGATTCTCCATCTTGAGTTTCCACAACTCAAAAATCTGACCATTAAATTTCTCGATCTCTATCTTTCCGCTACTCGCCATCTTCTTTCACTACCAGAATCGATCTCGCAGGTATCCCATTGAACAGGGTCTACCACAGACCCTAGTGAAACCCCTCAGCAAAAAAGGCGTCCCCTTGAAGCCAAAACAACTCTGATACTAAATGTAGGTTTTAACCCCGTATAGAAATTACCTGCATACGAATTCTAAAACACAGAAAATAAACAATGCGAGAGCATAACATATAAAACACATATACACAAAGATTTTCCCCTGGATCCCAAAACTGGGACTACCAGCTTGATTTTTCATTATGTTCCTTTCAATGTTACAATACATATTTATACATGCCGAAGCATCCAACAACATGGACCAAAAACCATCGCGTCCAAAACCATGTGCGAAAATCATGCACAAAACCATAGGTGGGTCCGACCAACCTAACATAGGGTCCAAAACCTAGGTGAGGTTACTTGTACCCCTCAAACCCCCTATAACTCCCCTCACTACGTAATCTGCACAACGAAGGGAGGGCTCCACCCCCCCTCTAACCCCCCGATTAACTACATGGGCTAGTCGTGGAAAGAATATAACACAACCCAACAACCCAAAATCAATAACAGCTATTGATCAACATCACTTGCGATCGTGCCTATATGATTTTTGAAGTCCGATAGACCACGTTTGGGCAAATTTTCCTATGTATTTGCGTATTTCTCCGTGTAGACAGAGAACGACCATTTTTGGGATTTCCAAGGCACCGATGGTCCATTCTGTTACATAACAGGTGGTCACCATCCTTGAAGACGTTTAGCAATGATTTCTAATGCTCAGAGGGGGGATTCGAGCAGAGAGAGGCCGGGAGCCAGAGAGCCCGAGAAGGGGAAACGAATAGAGAACGTCGATTGGATTTAAAGCCACAGACTGGTAGAGATAGACACAAGGAGTTCTGAGACAAGAGAAGTCAAGAAGCAAAAGGAGAGAGTAGGTGAGAAAAAAGCTACTACACAGAGAAACTGAGAGAGCCTTTGGGGTCACTTGAAGTTCAAGTGAAAAGCCAGAGAGCTGAAGGTTGCAGAAAGCCAAGAGATAGAGCCAAGAGCCATAGCTGAGAGCCAGAGCCAGAGCCAAGAGCCAGAGCCGAGAGCCAGAGCAAGAGCCGAGAGCCAGAAGAGCCGAGAGCTTCAAGAGCCAGGGATAAAATGGTGTCTAAACCCATTGTTTCTGTGTAAAACAGTGGAGTTGAGCCAAGAGCTTGTAAAAGGACTTTGCCATAACCCAAGAGAGCCTAGTTGAGTTGACTAGAGCTCATGGAGACGTAGCCCAAGAGTTTTGTGTGAACTCCGTATTAAGCTGTTGTCTTATGTGTTTGTTATTTGCTGCACTATTTACACTATTACATGTATTTACATATGTACAGAAACAACAGATTTTAAAGCACATAAACAATTAAAATAACCATAAGCATGCACCTTAATTTCAAGCACATATTTAATTCCGCATTGGTTAATCATTTGTGACTTGGGAATGTTTAAGCTTTGGGAGTGGGAGAGGTTCTTATAAATTAGACAAGAAGCCTAAGTGCCCCATTTTCAGATCAGGTGGTATTAGATCTTGAGATTGGTTAACCTCACCTTCAAAGAAGGTTATATCAGCATGCTTTATTGACAGAGCAAAGATTGCTTGTCTAAAGGTGTTTAAACAGCCAGAGGTTGATTGTATGCTTGTTTTGTAGATTGACTATTGTTTGAGTTCGTAGAGGTGAAGGGAAAGCTATTGATAGCTCAGTCCAGGAAGGAAAAAATGAAGAAGCGCTGAAGGCATTCTTCTATGCCAAAGGACCTCAAAGTAATCCTTGAAGCACAAGAGGTTTGTTACCAAAGGTTACTTGAATAAGCTCTTTGTTAATCTTGTTTGAATTTCTTTTTTTCATTGGTCTAATGAAAACTTCTACAAGTGAATCCTCAAATTCCTCCTTCATCACAAGACTCTATGATGGAGACTTGAAGGAAGACTTGTTCATCATGATGGACAAGGTGAGAGAAATGTATGAGGATGGAAAGAATAGCAGCATACTTAGAGAGCAGTTGAATTACATGAAGGAAGAGAAGAAGTTGCTTTCTGACAGACTGCAGGAAATGGAGAGGCAACTTCATATTGCAAATATGAACCTGAAGAGAATGCACGAGTTGGAGTCACAACTCTTTGTTGCCAAAAAAGCCTTGGTCAACTATCAGCTTGAAGAAGAGGTAAACCATTCCAATTTGTCTTCAAATTCTTCTAAGAATGCTTATATTGTTTTTTTTGAAAAACATACTAGAGGCATAGGTTCCAAGCTAATTTCCAAGATGGGCTATGAAGGAAAGGGTTTGGGAAAACATGCACAAGGTATTGTTGAACCAATAATGATTGAGGAAAGGCCTAAGTATTTGGATCTTGGCTATGGACAGTCTTATGGAGCAATTTCCAAAGTTTCCATGAAGGCCATTGAAACAACTCCAAGAGGGAGTTGCAGTGCAGGTGTGCAGAAGCACACACTTGAACCAGGGATTTGTGGAAACTCTAACAGCCTTGAAGAGATTGATGGTGTTTTGAAGGGAGCCACTTCTTCATTTGCTTCACCTCCTCATGAAGGCAATAAAGGTGAAAGAGGCAGGTATAAATCTGGTTCTAATCATATCCCTTTTGATTTTGCAAAGCATGGTAAATTTCCACGTAAGCATGGGAAAAGAATTGCATGTTCCTTTTGTGGTTTGGAAAACCATCATGTTTCTAGATGTTGGAAGAGAATGGCCACATACAGGAAACTTTTGAAGGAAAAGAAGCAAAGAGCCAAAGTTCCATTGGACAAGGAAAATCATGTTGTCAAGAGGATGCACATGTGTTGCACTTACTGCCATAAGCAAGGGCATCTTGCTGAAAGGTGTTGGACTCTGAATCCAACAATGCTTCTACAAAAGCTGAAGAAAGTGGAAAGAGAAGATGGCAGAAATGGAAATGAAGTTTCCATGGATGATGTGCTTCAGAATGATTCACATGTTGATGCTGATGTGCAGACAAAGGAAAGACCTTTGAACTGGATTGGTAAGAAATGGTTAGAGTTCTTTTCCAATTAAGGATTGCATGTCTATTGATGCATCTATTTGCATTTCTTGTTGATGAGATTCAAGTTGCAAGTTTCTACCAAGATGGAGATAATGATGAAGTGTTTCGTCTTTTGAAAAAGAGTCCTAATGGTCTTTTTCCACATGCTTGACTTGAAGGGTCACTTGTTTAAAGGCATGTTTTGTGGGCTTGTTATCTAGTCCATCATTTGTATGTAGATGTAAGACATGGACGTGTTCACAAGATGTGAAATCTGTTTCTTTTGTTGAAGCAGGAATTTATGCCATCCAGTTGTTGTTTGTATTTCTGTTGTTGTTAACAATTGTTGTTGACAGCTTTTCAAACAGGTACAAATGAAAGTTTTGTGAAGCAGATGTACTTCACATTTGTTTGAGCCACCTTGGATCAATGATCAAGGCAGAGAAGTTCAAACTACCTTCTATGACCATTTCAACAGGAGTTTTGCAGGAAGGCAAGGAGGAAGACAGTTCTTCCCAAGAATGACCGGCACATCCAGAAGGGAAAGTGGTCAAAGGCTTTGGTTCAGAGGCACTATGCAAAGGAAAGAGTGTGGAGGCTGAAAGAAGAGGGTGTTGTTACTCTCATTTACTGTTCAGACCAATATATCAGTCTTTTGGTGACCAAAGTTCTTATAGTGGGAAGGCATGATCCAAAATGGATTTTGGATAAACTCCTAAGTCTAAGTGTTCCTCATAGAGGAAAAATGAAAGTCCAAGGAAGTTCATGGAAATAGCCCCATTGCAGAGATCGTCTCATTCTGAATCTGCTGCAACTTGAATGGGAAAAAATGGACTTAGTATGCAGAAGTTATCGCAGAAAGAAGATGCCCTTTGTTCTTTGGAAAAAGAGGCAAATCTTCAAAAAAATGGCCTAAAAGGTTTTATGGAGAAAAATCGCATCGGAGGAGGCCAAAGGCGGACTTAGGTGAAAATGGGAAGAAACCCCGATTTCCGATCCCTGACAAATGGGGTTTGAGGAAGGCACATGCGCATATAACATAAGGTGAGGACCCCCGGGCCGATGCGATATGTTGATCGCCGATATCGGCGGATTGGCATCGGCAATGGCATGGGGCTTAAGGCGAGACCCCGCGCCGAGCGATATTGCGATCGCCGATATCGGCGGATCACAATCAGCGTTGGCATAGGCCATGCCATATGGAAAGTCCTCAGGACTATGCGATTGCGATATTGCAATATTGCATTGGAACGATATAAAAGAGCGAGGGCCGATACATACATGACTTGCGATAAAGCCAGACCCGACGGGTCTTCTGGGTCAAAGTATATATATTTTGAAGTCCATAAAAAGGCGTTTTTTCAATGTGAAAATGAGTTTCGTTAAATAAACAAAAAACAAAAGGAATGCGCCCAATACGATGAATCTGGACCCGAAAGGGTGTATAAGTGCTGATGTATAGTATTTGAAGTCCTCCATAAAGCCATTCATCGGTATTTCAGTGTTTTAATGTATTTTTCAAATACAAAGGGAAACCACAAAACGAGCGGGATTTCAGGCAGGCCGTAGACGGTAAGTGGTTTTGGTCGGGCTCTGCCCGAGCCCATACACTAGCTACCATGTGGCTAGGCGCCAGAGTGGGAAAACCACCCTTTTCGGGCAAGTAATCCCAGTCTGTGTTAGCCACCTGAAATCAATAACATCTGTTGATCAACATCACTTGTGATCGCGCCCAAAGATGGATTCGAAGGGAATATAGGGCAGAAATAACGATTTTTGAAGTCCGATAGACCGCGTTTGGGAGAATTTTCCTGTGTATTTGCGTATTTCTCTGTGTAAACAGAGAACGACCATTTTTGGGATTTCCAAGGCACCGATGGTCCATTCTGTTACAGAACAGGTGGCCACCATCCCTGAAGGCGTTTAGCAATGATTGCTAACGCTCAGAGGGGGATTCGAACGGACAGAGGCCGGGAGCCAGAGAGCCCGAGAAGGGGAAACGAACAGACAACACCAATTGGCTTTAAAGCCATAGACTAACAGAAACAGAGGCAAGGAATGCTGAGACAGGAGAATTCGAGAAGCAAAAGGAGAGAGCAGGTGAGAAAAAAGCTACTGCGCAAAGCAACTGAGGGAGCCTTTGGAGTCACTTGCAGTTCAAGTGAAAAGCCAGAGAGCTGAAGGTTGTAGAAAGCCAAGAGCCGAGAGCCAGAGCGAGAGCCAAGAGCGAGAGCCGAGAGCCAGAGCGAGAGCCAAGATCCAGAGCCAAGAGTGAGAGCCGAGAGCCAGAGCGAGAGCCGAGAGCTTCAAGAGCCAGGGATAAAATGGTGTCTAAACTCATTGTTTATGTGTAAAAATGTGGAGTTGAGCCAAGAGCTTGTAAAAGGACTTTGCCATAATCCCAGAGAGCCTAATTGAGTTGCCTAGAGCTCATGGAGACGTAGCCCAAGATTTTTGGGTGAACTCCATATTAAGTTGCTGTCTTATGCGTTTGTTATTTGCTGCACTATTTGCACTGTTACATGTATTTACATATCAACACAAACAACATATTTTAAAGCACATAAACAGTTAAAATAACCATAAGCATGCACCTTACTTTCAAGCACATATTTAATTCCGCATTGGTTAATCATTTGTGACTTGGGAATGTTTAAGCTTTGGGAGTGGGAGAGGTTCTTATAAATTAGACAAGAAGCCTAAGTGCCCCATTTTCAGATCACACATCTAGGACATTGAAAGATATGACCAATTCAAAGACACAAACCTAACCATTGGAACCTTGAAAAGTAGAGGGGGACCCAAACTTTGGTGTTAGGCTAAAATTTTGGATGTTGTTGTAGCAACTACAAAAGAATAAAAACACATTAGCTAATAATAGTATCTTTGTTAACATATGACGATAACTTCCAATGCTAAAAAACAATCCTTTTCTTGAAGGTAATAATCATATTTACAAGTGCAATTCATAGCTCTTGGCCTTGCAACCTTATGGCTCTTTAGCTACTCTAGGTGAGATTCTCAATTTGTCAAATCGTTCCAAACTTGTTTACCCTAAGCTTGGATGTTCAACTAATTTATAGGGATAAATGTTTAACAAGTGAAATTAGCAATAAAGTTGCTTATACTTACCTCTCGATAATAATTGTATGTAATCCAAAAAAAATATTAAAGTAATTATAAAATACTTAAAACTTGCAATAATGTATCAATTATGAACATCTTAAAAAATAGTAGAATAGAAATGATAATGACTACTCCATACCTTTTAGAATTAAAATAGAATTAGATAATAATATGTTACTCTAAAAACTTAATCCAACTATATGGAACAAGTGCTGCATGCAGCCGGTAGTCCCTGCCGGAATCTGCTAGAACAACACAATACAAATGCTCTGGTTGGTTTGACAAAGAACTAAAGTATTCTGCCAGAACAACACAATATAAATGCTCTGGTTGGTTTGACAAAGAACTAAAGTATTCAATTTAACGCGAAATAAAGAGGTTGGAGAAAGAAACAGTAAAGCACTTCTAAATAACCAAAGTGTTCAATTTAACGCGGAATCAAGAGGTTGGAGATAGAAACAGTAAAGCGCTTCCAAATAACTAAAGTGTTCAATTTAACGCGGAATCAAGAGGTTCGAGAAGTTAAAATAGAATATGTAATCCAAATTTAATGCTTAGAAATGGATGCACAGTTACATCTCAATAAAGTATTCAAATTAAGTCTGCGTAACGGTTTACACAATTTAAAAGAGGATATGTCATCAAAGTACCTTCGATATGAATATAGCCTGCACGAATAAAGTTTAATGCGTTTACTGGGGAGTGGAGATTCCAAAAGAGTGATAACCACTTGGAAAACATCCAACCTGCTATATCCTATCCTAATTCTGTTCCATGCATAGATCCTAAATATTGCGATGGAGCTCGATAAGAAAATACACAGGGAAGAGCTCTATTTCCTATATAGATTAATCTAATTCTAATTCTTTATTGAACATAAGTTTATAACGAGAACCAGTTGAAAGTGAAGCATTGCTGGGAGCTAGTATCTCCTCAAGAAGATTACTTCAGGGAACAGAGTGCTCTCATAGCCTCGAATCGCGGCTCTCTCTCGAGAAACTTCTGCTCACCATAGTCTTTCATATAATCTTTTGAGACGAACTTTGGATAACTATAGCCACTTTGGGCATTCATATTATTAATGTCATTTTCATTGCCATTCTGCTCTGTCGCCTTCATGATCAGCTGTGGAGCTGGAAACACCTCCGCATTGGTCGATGGGTTATCAAACGCTGTGACCGAAATTCGATTTGCATCCTTCTTAGAAAGCATGCGATGCCACACGCTCTTGCATTTCCCATTGGTCATCACCTGAATTGTATTCACGCGCAAACCCCATCATTAGTAATTAGATAAGTCATATATGCACCGAAAAAACATTTGATATTTGAATATATACAATTTATATACCTCCAGCTGATCGCCAATGTCAATAACGATTGCGTGTCGAATGGGTTCGATGTCGAACCAAGTGCCGTCCTTCATCATCTTGCAGTAGCAGAATGACTCCGCCAGTGTCCAAGTGGGGGCGCAGCCCATCGACGAGTTCTGGCCTTGGGCATGGCGGGTAGTGAGCCATTTTTATGCCAAAGAAAGGGGCTTTGCCATCGCCATTGCCCCCTGCTATGGCTTCTTTCAGATACCCTTTCTCCAGTCCTAGATTTTCACAGATTATATCTAATATCCTTTCCGCACTCTCTGCTCTGAACTTACTCTGGAGAATTAGCTGCTCGACACTCTCTGCTCTGAACTTACTCCGTACTCCGAACAAGGCATTTGTAAACCACCGTGGACGCCTTTGCTCTGAACTTACTCCGGAGAATTAGCTGCTCGACACTCTCTGCTCTGAACTTACTCCGGACTCCGAACAAGGCATTTGTAAACCACCGTGGACGCCTCTGCATATGCAAACAGCTGGCACTTGCAGGATGCACGACACTGCATGCAGGACACGGAGAACAGGTACCAAAAACTTAGGACAAACTAAGTTGTGCTTTTGATAAAATGTTCAGCTCGGCAATATGAGGAAACTTTGGATAACAAAAACTTTTCATCTCCGAAAACTTTGGATATCTTATTTTTACCCCAACATAATGTCTTGAACGCTGCGAAGCCTACAATAAGACCCCCAACTTTGTTGTCCAATCAAAAATTACATAATCAATTTTATATTATTTTCTAATATGAAAACTTTGGTTAAAGTTGTGATGCACAACGATAATTTTTGGTCAAACAAGAGATTAATATGCGGTCAACACACAATCGATCGCTAAAAGTCCCAGGCAGGGACTAATAAGATGATGGAGGGCATTTGAAATTGTAATATATTATATTAATAACTCACATTAGGAATTTATTAAAAATAATTTATAAAACATTAATAATTGAATTAAATTTTCAAAATATTTTGATAATAACTCACATTATGAATTTATTAAAAATAATTTATAAAATATTAATAATAAAATTAAATCTTCAAAATATTTTGATTTTGTAAATTATTTTAGTAAATTTAAATTCACAAATATAATCTCATAATTAAATATAAATAATAAATTAACCTCATATTACAGATTAATGTACTTACCCACACATTTCAAAGAACACTTCATCTTATAAACACAAAAACAAACTTATTATGTTCCTAACATTTCAAAGAACACTTCATCTTATAAACACAAAAACAAAGCTGAATTTGTATCGAGAAACTATTATTTCTTCTAAAAATTAATACAACTTAGATTAAATTGTAACTAAGTTGTTATTAATATAACTTAGATTAAATTGTAACTAAGCTGTTATGAAAATATATACTTGAATTGATTACCAAATTTAATATAAAATTGAAGAGATTTCGTTTATTTTGAAACTCAATGGAAGATTCATATATATAACATATTTTGTAAATTTCTTTATAAGAAAATGTTATATTAATTATTTTATATTTTATATTTTATATTGGTATTATATTTTAGAAATGAAAGAGAATAAAAGTTAAAGTTAAAATTTCCCATGGGCATAGAGTAGATGGTGAGAGTGATATGTTAAGGCAATCTGTGGTATAAAGATCATTTTTTTGGAATTCTATGAGCAAAAATATAGCGATGGAGCAAAAATACAAGGATGCTAAGAGCTACTGTGACCCAAGCAAGGTGTGATCTGTAAGTGATTTTGATGACTTAAATACCCCTAAATGATTTTGATGACTTAAATACCCTTAAATGGCAACACTAATCATCTTAATATTCACATAAACTTAAAAAACTAAAAAAACTATAATCAATAAATATAAGTAATTTAAATAATTAAATAATTTAAATTCAATAAATTAATTATATAAATCTATTCATTTATTATTATTATTAAATATAAATAAATAAATATGAATTTTAAATGGGAAGGATAATAATCAATTTTTTTAACTACGCAAGTTAAATCCAATTGACACATATATATACATATATAATTGGTGTATTTATCCATATTTTAATGATATTTTGATTTGGAATTCTTACTTTACAATAAAGCTTTTGGTGAGGTAATGTGTTTGTTAAAATATAATTTGAATTAATGAAATTATCCATGGATTAAGAATTATTAAATATTCTTGTTATAATTAATTTAAATAATGTTAATATTTAATATCTATATTGAATTTAATTAATTTAAATAATGTTAATATTTAATATCTATATTGAATTTGAAATTAAAAATGTTAATTTATTAGGTTTAAAAAATCTAATTCTTCACGTATTTAGACTATATTAATATTTTATAGGAATATCAATGTTTGATATTTAGATTAAATGTGAAGTATTCACTAATCTCTTATGAAGGTGTAATATATAACAATAATTTAAAATTAGAGTGTACCATTTACATTATAATAAAAATGGATGTTAATATTTATTATATAGGTTTATTTTCTAACACAAGTGAAAAGATAATGTGATGATAAATTGAGATATTTTGATTATTATATTTAATAAAATATTATATAAATTTAGTATCAAATAATAAAAAAATTAAAAATAATAATAAATCTAAATATATAATTTTTTATTAAATTTTTGAAAAATATTAAAAATAAACTACAATTATCAAATAAATACATTTTCAAATTTTAACCTTTTTCACCTAGTTTTTACAAAAACATAAAGCTGGCTGCTCCATAATAAGAATAAATACATTTTCAAATTTTAACCTTTTTCACCTAGTTTTTACAAAAACATAAAGCTGGCTGCTCCATAATAAGAATATGTTTTTACAAAAACATAAAGCTGGCTGCTCCATAATAAGAATAAATACATTTTCAAATTTTAACCTTTTTCACCTAGTTTTTACAAAAACATAAAGCTGGCTGCTCCATAATAAGAATATGGGTGTCCATATTTAGAATATGGGTATCCACATTTACATTATAAGTTCATTTAGTATTTATATCTATTTTATAATGTTCTAAAGCCATTGTGATTACATACAATTAATTTTTACCTTTTGAAATTTGGAAAAATTCAGAATTATTATTATAATAGAAAAAGTATATTAAAAAAAGTTAAAAAAAAAAAGTTTTTATTGGTGGTCATAATAATTTAGGTTTTGTTACATTATTATGGGCTAATATCATGACTTATCAATACCACTTGCCCAAAAACCATAATTCATTTCAAAATCAAAATATTTAATAAATATTTTATTTTAATTTAATTTTATAGCATTTTTTAAATTAAAACTTAATACTCACAATATAACAAGATTTTTAACTATAGATATTTACCTCCATTTTACCTTAAATATTATTAAATTGTAAATAGGTTTTGTTACAATATCACCACCAATACAACGACTTATTAATACCACTTCCCCAAAAACCATAACTCATTTTAAAATCAAAATACTTTATTTTTATTTTATTTTATAACATTTTTTAGTTAGGTTTTAGTTGCATTTTCTTAATGCATAGTCACATGATGCCGCAGAAAGGGGTTGATGTAGCAAAGCCATTGATGAAATTTTACAAAATTGCATAGAAACGTATCATTAGTGTAGATCAACTACCACTCACATGTTAATAGCACTAGTGTTCACAAATAGTTATGTTTAGCATAAAATACCACAAGTCATATCAATGGAAAGTGTGTTTATTCTGTGGAGAGGTGCATTCTACAACTTAGTAGGAGGGGATGACAACCTAGTAGGTGGGGATGACAACCTAGTAGGAGAGGATGTGTAACTATGTCACATCTGTGATAAAATAATAATAAAAATAAAAAATTTAATGTCAACCCAAAAAAATGAAAATAACCATATAGATTAAAAAAATTATAGTACAATTCAACACAAAGAATCAAAAATCTTTTAATATTTCTTTTATAAAATGAATGAAAAACCATATCCTATGGATATATTAAAAATGTTAAAGACAAATATTTCTAAGTCAAAGTTGTAATATTTGCAAATATTAGTTTGATGTAGTTTTATTATAATTTTTGTAATCATGTCATATTAAAAACATCATTAAATCTAATATTAATATTAAAAAATTAAAAAAAAAATCATTATTAAAACTAATATTTTTTTTTTTAATTCCATTAAAAAGTTTAACAAAATTACATTTTGCACATACACCAGTCAAGAAACTGGTGCATTCTAAGATTGTCCCAATATTGAAACAAGGAAAGTAAGAATGGCCAACTGTTATAGGAAAACCTGATATAGTAGACTATCCAAAGTACAGAGAGCTGCCAAGGTTCCAGAAACCAAACCATCCAAAATAGATAGCCAATCATAGACATTGAAACCTATCATGCATCTTGTGCCATTGAAGCCCTTCCAGGGAAGGACAAATACATACAAAAATATGGAGTTTCAATGTTGAGGAGAGTAATGGAAAACAAAAACATAATTAAACAATCAACCAAGTGACCAGTAACCAACATATCAACATCGTAATCAAAACAGAGGCAAAAAGAAACCAAAATCATGGGGCTAGTACTAGCCCCCCATCATCCTAAAACCTGTCCTCAAAAGGCCTGTGGTAGTACTCGTAGTGAAGCAGACTAATGTCTTCTGTTACCTGCCAGAGGCCCCTATCCAAGAGAATGCCTTCTTTAGAAAGCTGGTCTGCTTCCCTGTTTCTTTCTATGTAAACATGCCTGCAAGAGAATTCTACAAAGTTAAGACATAACCTTCTGATATCCATAATAATGTTTTCCAAATAAACGTTCCTGCATTTTTGCACACCATTCACCCAATTTACTACCAACAATGAGTCTCCCATAATTTGTAAACATTCACATCCTTTTTCCCTAGCAAATGCAATTAAAGATCTGCAAGCCCATGTCTCAGACTAGTTATTAGTACCGATGCTTAGGCCAATTTTAACATGATACAAGTGCCGAGAAGAAATAAAGAGAATGAAGCCACCACCCGCCTGAAGCCCGTTGTTTTGAGCTGCCCCGTCAAAAAAATCCTAGGGAAATTCAACATTGATAATTTCCTGACTGATTTGTCTAATAGGAGCGATGCATTTATTCTGAGGATAATGACTTAGAATAATAGTGCATTCCACTACTATCTTCCCAGGATAAGAAACAAGATCTCTAAATATTGACTGGTTCCGGGCAATTCAGGCCCACCAACATATGATGAAGGGTAAAGCGTGCACCAACCTATTTAAATGGTCATGTTCCCATGTTAACCAGACATCAACAAAGGGTTCTCCATTCCATCAATAAGGAGAATGAAGGATAGTTTAACACTCTGATCAAATTTGTTGAGTGAAAGGGCACAAGACAAACAAATGGTCTAGAGATTCATCCGAATTTTTGCAAAGCAAGCACTAGCCCAACCCAACAATATACCTCTTATGCATTACTTCCCAGGTGGGAATTTTCCTTGCCATTATACACCACATAATAAGTTTCAATTTGGGTGGACATTTTTCCTTCCACACAACTTTCCACCACCATTCATGATTACCAGGTCTATTTGAGATATGATGTGGATGTATCCTAGTTTTGGAGTGTAGATACCTTGGGGGGATGAGGTCCAAATTAATTCATCATCTTGATCATTTAATCTGATGAAACCCTTTTCATGTGCTCCCACATAATGCCTCCATTCCTCACGGAACTCCACATGCATGTTTAAAGTTTCTGCAGTGAGCCAACCTTGTCTCCAAATTGTGGTAGAAAAGGGATTTGAAACTTGTGAAATGTGAGTGAAACCCTTATCCTGAAGGAAAATAATTATTTCCTAAGGGAGTAGATGATGAAACTGACATCCAGGCCAAGGGTCATATCCCAATCTGTCTTTGACCATTTCCAATCTTCCAGGCTAGACAAGAGGCGATTAGATCAAAAGAGTTTAGAACCGCGCGCCAAACGATTGAAATATTTTCTTTTGGATTGACAGGGAGTCTGATCCAATTTTCAAGAGACATTGGACTAATGTATTTCTGCAAAACAACCTTCGACCGGAGACTATTTTTGGACAATATACGCCAACCACCCTTTGCAGTTAGGGATTTTTCAACATAAAAGATATTCTTTAGCCCCTAGCTCCCCAACAATTTTGGATTTGTAATTTTCATCCATTTGACCCAGGGTAAAGTGTTCTTATCCTTCGTTCTGCCCCAAAGGTATTTCAAGCAGATCATCATCACTTTTTCCAAGACTCCTTTGGGTATCCAGGCAAGGGCCATCTAATAGACAAGGATGGCCTCTAACAATGATTTTGTCAAAACCAAATGGCTAGCCCGAGAGAGGCATTTGTGACTCTAGTTTGAGAGCCTCTTCTCCAATTTTGCAATTAGCCAGTGCTAATCTTGAATTTTGTAGTAGTTTGGCTTAAGATGGAAGCCTAAGTATTTTAGCCTAGCTTCAAAAGTCAAGATAACATATGGGAAGAAAGATCTGATATTTTGAATGTCTTGGTGCTCAACATTATCAATGGTTATGGACGATTTTAAGATATTGATGACCATACCAGTAGCTCTGTAGAATAAGCCCAAAATATCATGAAGGCATTTTAGTTCATTTAAGGCGGTATTGCAGAAGATTAAGACATCATCGACAAAAAGAATATGGGAGATGTGAAAATTTTGAACAATTCTTATGCCTTGGAAATATCCTCTTCTCTTTGCCACCTTGAGCATTCTCCTCAAACCTTCAACAACAACAAGAAAAAGGATTGGGGAGAGAGGGAACCCTTGGTGCAAACCTCTCCCAGCTTTGAAAAATGGGAAGTTTCCCCATTGATAAACATAATAAAAGAAACCGAGGACATGCATCCCATAATCCAGTTTATGAAAGGAACTTCAAAAACAACTTGAGTGAGGATAATACGGATAAAAATCCAACTCACACGATCATAGGCCTTTGATAAGTCTAGTTTGAGAATTACCCCCTTCAAATTCTTGGTTTTGATGTTGTGCAATCCTTCTTGGGCCACCCCTATTGCTTCATGGATCTGTCTACCATCCAGGAAGCTGAATTGTTCACATGAGATAGATTAAGAGAGGATTGGTTTAATCCTGATGGCAATCACTTTATCGATGATTTTGTAGATGAAATTGCAAAGTCAGATAAGTTTGAAATATTCAAATGTGGAAGGGTTGGCATCTTTTGGGATCAGGGCGATGAAAGTTGAGTTTAAGGCCAGAATAATGTGACCCTCCTTCTTGGATTCATTTACCACCCGCAGGAGATCCTTGCCAAGGAGCTCATAGAACTCTTGAAAAAAATCAATAGTCCATCCATCAGGTCCAAGGATCTTGTCCTTCTGGAAGCTAGACAAGACACCTTTAAGTTCATCAACCAAAAATTCCTCCATCAAATTCTGATTTTCCTCCTCCGCCACAAACCTTAGAAAATGGTAAGAAACTCTAAGAACATCGACAATTGTGGCTCCTATGGATGCAGAAAAAAATCCTTGGAAATGATCCTTGCCTAGTTTTTCCAAACCATCGAAGTTTGACACCTCCCTTTCAAGAGGATATTTAAGCCTCCAAATTGTATTTACCATCCTCTAATTCTTGGCATATGCTTGGAGGAACCTAGTGTTATCATCCCCTTTTACAAGCTAGATGACTCTACTTTTTAACTTCCATTATGCTTCTTTTACATCCAGAAGCTCCTTCCTTCTTATGAAGAGCCTTCCCAAAACTTTCCTAGAACCCTGATCATTGAATCCTTCATCCAGTAACTCTAATAAAAGAATAAATTGATTTCAATTGTTCGAAATTCCTCCTCTTCCCTGAGTTTCTTTCAATAAGCCCAATACTTTGCAAAAGATTTTATTTGTTTTAGATTAGCAGTGAATTGGTATGTTGCTGAGTTGTCTACACTTGCATCGAAAGGACTCCAATGTTCCTTTACTAGATATAGGAAAGAATCGTCCTTGAGCCACTCAACATTAAATTTAAAAGGATTGGCTGACTTAAGGGAGTTCCCTTTCAACTCCAGGATGATAGGTGAGTGGTATGAAACTCCCCCAACCCCAACCCAATGACGAAGAAGAATGAGTTGATTCACCAGGCCAATTGCTAATAAGAATTTGTCTATATGTTTTGCCAATATATCATCCACTACCCCGTGGTTCCTCCAAGTGGGCTTCAAATGAATAGGATGTAGATCAATCAAATTGGAGGAGGAAAGGTGTTGAAGGAAAAAACCAGAAAAAGGAACCAATCTAGCACACACACCCCAAGATTCAAAATCACCAATGGAGAAATTGATATCCCCTCCTATAATTAGGTTGTTTCTCTTAGCTATTGATGGGTCAAAGAGTTAGGTCTAGAACCCCACCCAATATTCATGCAGCACATAGATATTCAGGAAAGTAAAACTCTTCCCCAATTCCACCGAAAAGCCTCCATCCTAAGGCCAGAGGGGACACTCCAAGTGTTTTTGGCCTATATTTTTTTAGAGTCTCATCCCAGTGCCGATCCCCCAGACTAACCTCTAACATCAAATCCTATAAATTTCTAGAAGGGAAATGTTTTCTCAAGGAAATCCATAATAGAGTCCCCTTCCCCCAACATTTCCTGCAGAAAAATAACCTCAGGATGCTCCACTTGGATGAGTCATTTTAGCACAAGATTTTTGAGGGGGCTTGCTAACCTATGAAAGTTGAAAGAGACTATGATCATTGGATTACTCCACATTAGGCCTTTAAAGCTATAAGGGCCCTATCCATGGATGATTATTTTCCAAATACTAATTACTTCCTAGCTCTGGCTTGGGGAAAAGAGATGTTTGATTTCCTACTCCTACCTCTCCCAAGGAGGGGCGGGCCAGGAACAAAGCCAAGACCACTAGAGGGAGGGTCAGGAAAAGGGTTGATTTGTCATGATATAAGGTCAGAGGATTCATAGTCTAAGATTAAAGAGGGGGTAACATTTTCCTAAGTTACACATGACACGACACAAGAACCCTTTTGCAAAGAATAGGGTGGAAGTGGAATATGGGAGACTCTTGCCAAAATATTGCACAATACACTATCTAAATTCACATCCATATAGGAAAACATGCAAGAAAAAAAAAGGATTTGTCGAAAAGGAAAAAGAAGTAGCCTATGAGGAACCCAAATGGGAAGGATCAGAGACCACGACCTCTATTGCAACTTGAACAGTGGAACAACCTGCATCAGGAACAAGCATGGGGTGCGATAAGATCGAAACCGCTTAAGCAAGTTTCGACCCCCCGACATCCTTTGAAACCTCAACACTTTTGATCTGATGCTCATCATTTGTAATATCACCCTCCCCCGAGATTGACTGTGGGATGCTCTATCCAGTCATATCTAAAGCTTGCCTCGACTCTGTTTGTATCCCCACACTTGGTTTTTACTAAACTAGGAACCTTGACATCATGCTTTTCTGGATTCTCCAACCCCGCTGAGCCACGAAGGTTCTTCTACTTCTTGTTTGGTCCCGTTGCTATCTGCTTTGGGTTGAATGAAAAAGGGCTACTGTTTGCTAAATGTTCATATTTATGGCACCTGTTAGATCTAAATGGGATCCCTTCATAAGCCAACTCCACTAACGACTCCTTCTACTTACCTATGTTCATGGTTTGGTAAAGCTTCTAGGTCAAGTCCAAATTTATAAGTGTTTTGGCCACCATGAAATCCTTGGTTTCCTTGTAAAAGTAACATGTCGCCAAAAGCTTTGTATATTCCACATGTGTGCTAGAATTCCCAGAAGGAGGAACAAAACTGGCATAATTTTCATTTTATCCCACTGCGAATCAAACATTGGAGTCCATGGTTTGAAAGCAACCAGAGTGGAGTTGATGAACCTAACCTCCTTTTCTATCTTCTCATCGTTCTCCCATGACTGACATATAATTTGAATCCAACCATTAACCAGATGACAGACCTCAGGGGAGGTTGAGACCTTGCCATTGATGTTCATGTCATGCCACTACTCTAGGGTACCTATGCTGAAGATCCTCTTTCTAGCTCTTCCTACCAAATATTTTTTTGCCAACTCTGCATCTTTTGACATTTCGATTTCATCTCCAACACATAGATAGTACTGGATAGGAACGTCTTCACTCTTTAGGATATTTTCTTTCTTTTTCCCTTTCTTTAAACTTCTTTTCTCACTGCCCTATGTTGAAATATGTAACTAGGTCCGGTCTTCATAATGAAAAGTGTAATTATGATTTTATATATCTAATGAAAAGAAAAGAAAATTATTGTTATTCAAATTCAAGCTTCTATGATCCATATTTTGATTATTAGAAAACATTTTCAGAAGAAATCACATTGGTAGATTTAGGCTGACGTGTTTCGAACTAACCTGTGTGGTTCATCATCAGGAGTTGAGGCATGGGTTTCATGCTCAGAGAATTTATAGGTCAAGCACTCATTGAGTGCTTCTAGGTTTGTTATAAAGTCATTGAGTCATTTCCATGTATGAGTGACCCATTTGGGCATGTTACATATTGTAAAGGAAAATTTATTGAGTCATAATCAAGTCAAAAGACCCTCTAAGACCTCATCATGGCACAAAGTTCAAGCTGGCCTAAGGAAACTTCTATTTGGCCTAAAGGAAGCAATTTGACCCTATGTAAATAAGACCTCAAAATCATTTGTAGGACACACTCTCACTCACACAAGTTCAATCATAGAGAAAAAAAGAAGTGCGAAGAAGAGGAGTTCAAAGGAAGGAGAAGAAGTCGAAGTTTTTGGTTTTGTTTTGGGCTACTTCTCTCCACATGTGTGAAGGAATTAGGGCACATTTTGTTGCAATGAAGTTGAGCTACAAAAGTGAAGTTAGGTCACCAAGAAGAGTTGTTCTAGAAGACGAATTCTCTAGGAGAGAATCTATCGAAGCGAAGATGAGAAGTTGCAGTTTCTAGGAAAAATCGAAGTCGCAGTTGTAGTTTCTAGATGCAGTTTCTGGGTAAGTGGAAGTTGCAGTTTCTAGGCAAGTGGAAGTTGCAGTTTCTGGGTAAGTGGAAGTTGCAGTTTTTGGGCAAGTGGAATTTGCAGTTTTTTGGCAAGTCGAATTTGCAGTTTCTGGGCAATTCGAAGGTACAATTGAAGGATAGGTGAAAGTTATTTGAAAGAGGAGCTACTCAAAGAAGGAGCATAGACTTGGTCTTGGAAGGGTTCTTGGTCAAGGGTCTAGGTCTTTGAATTCATCAATTAAAGGTTCTATAAGAAGAAGAATTTGTTGGGTTTTCCTCTCAAGCTTGGAGAGGTTGTGGCCTTGACTAATCGCCTACATCTTTTGTCCTTTGTCTCATTGTTCTTTATTGTTTGATATTTGTTTAATTAAGAATAACACATACTAATAATCAAGTACAAGAAGAAACTAATTAAGAAAAGTAAAAAGTCCTGACAAATAGTTATCATTAGAAGAGAAATCTCCTAATTCTCATGCCCTAGATTTCTCAACATGGTATCAAAGCTAAGTTAACAATTCAAGGAAGTGCAAATCAATAAAGGAGACTCAAGGATCAAAGTTTGGGAAAAGTATCAAGGAAATCAAAGCATCACGAGGATTCCCTCATCTCCAATACATTTCAAGGATAAGGATCACATCATCATCTTGAAAATACTCAAAACCCTAGTTCAATAAAAGGAGCATTACTGAGATCCACACTTAATCATCACCTCAAAGAAGGAGCTCTCAAAGACCCTATCTCTACTCAAGAAAGGAAGGACTTGAATTTGAAGCATCTTGAAGACTGCTAATCCAAGGGTAGCTAAATCAAAGGCATTTTCATCAATATCCCTCTCTTTGAAGCAAAGGATTTCATGTGAAAATAAAATCCTTGTCCTTGAAGAAGATTGTCCAAAAAGAATCAAGACAACATCAAGAAGTCATCAATAATCATCAACAAATGGATCAAGTTGAAGAGTTCATCTTCACTTGACAAGTAAGTATCTTTATTCCTATAATTAAATTTAGTAAAATGACTTCATTTTGCAAGGAGATCAACAAGTTGGTTGGGTCATCGAACTTCCTTGCATGGAAAAGGAGGATAGACTTAGTCCTCAAGGAAAATGAAGTTATTGATCATGTCAATGGAAAAGTATCCAAACCATCTGAAGGGAAAGCATTATCTAAATATATGAAAAGGATCTAAGGGCTCAAAGGATCCTTATAGAATCCATCAAGGATTCCCTCATCCCATATGTAGCAGAGTTGGAGACATCAAAAGGGATATATGATAGGCTAGCAAAATTATTCTCTGAAAGCACGACAAGAAAAATCATATCACTAAGATCTTATCTATGCAAATTGAAAGCATCAAAGGGTGAAGGGATATCTACATGTATCACAAAAGAATGTCTAATAAGGAATCAACTTCAAGATTTGGAGAGATGATATTTGATAAAGAAATTATTATCATTGTTCTAAATGCTCTAATTGATGAACAAGGAAACCTCGTATCAAATGACTATGAATAGGAGAAATCTATCCCATTGAATAATTTGTGGTCACTATGCAAGAGTGAAGAAAACAAGTTGAAGGCAAAAAGTGATACAGGATCAAATGAGCAGGGTCAAAAATTTGTTTTCATGTCAAAAAGAAAAGGGATATTTGGCAAGGTTGTTCCTCATAAAAAGAAAAATATAAATATGTCTCAGATCCAATGTTATGGATGTCAAGGATATGGGTACTAGAAGAGAGGTTATCCTAAGCTCAATAAGGACAAAAACAAATGAAGAAGGGAAGAATCCCATATCACTAAAGAAGTGGAAGAAGATGAAAAGAAGAAATTCAAGAAGGAGGAAGCAAAATATCTCTACTATTATTGAGATAATTTTCCTCACCTAGTTCTTCTCAAGTTTTTGTTTTCTTTATAGAGTATAACTGTCATGTTAGGAATCATTAGAAGCGTGATAGGATGCATCATGTTAGGAGATGGCATCATAGAAGCATAGGATTGAAAGCAAGAGCCAATGACATCATCATAATGAAGCATGAAAGATAGTATAAATAGAAGTCTATGGTTGTCACCTATAGACGGATGTAGCTTTTGATAACCTCATTAGAAGAATGGGAAAAATAAAATCATCTAGCATAGAATTCATTATACATCATTCAAAAGGAGAATTAGCAAGGATGAGGATGATCGAGATCCTTCGTTGGAATCTTCATTGGAAGGTTCACCTACTGGAAGAAGCAAGTGTCTCACCGAGAATTTCAAATTGTATGGAATTCAAGGGATGATGGTATGATGTCAAAATAAGTGAAGCAAGTCAAGGGATTGAAGTTATTTCGATCAAGGAAGTTGTTGAACGAAGTCTATGTGACCTAAAGGAAGAAATGAGGTATATATATATATATATATATATATATATATAGATAGTAATGTCACATGGTTGCAGATATTATGAGTGTTCTACTTTGAGAGCAAAAGAAAGGATCTCCTCCTTTGGAAGGATGCAGGAAGGCATGGGTCACACATTGACTAGATGAATTCAACATAATATGTCCTCATATGAAATATGAGGTGGTTGAAAATTTTAGAGGAACTCTGATTGGAAGTTCTTGGAAGAAAATGTGTGAGGAAAGAAAAGAAGAGATCACGAAATATGCAACTATGGAAAAGGAAATCAACATCCAAGGACTGAAATATTTGACTATGATATCTCCATGAAAGATATGAAGACACCAATGAAGTATGAAAAAGAAAGAGACCCTTGGTAGTATATATCTTTTGGAGATGTGTCAATATGTATGCAAGATGCCGATCCAAACAAAAATATGTCACCGGATGAAAGAACATCACAAAGGTAATTTTGATTTAATGTTCATTTTTTATTTTTGAACGATATCTGGATGGGATTATGCAGGGTTGCAAAGGAAAGAACTACGGAAGTCTTCTAGAACTGAAAATCATGTGGCATGATAAAAGGTCCTTAAGGAAACATTATATGAAGAAGGCAACATGGCATGAAGGATTACCAGATATGGACTAATGGATCACTTTCCAATGAAAGGAATGATGACATGACTGACTCATGAATGAAAGTGTTGGATGGTGTGTGCCCTACGAAGAAGTCCCAAAAGATATAGACTCTATAACAAAGAGGAAATTCATGACATCAAAGGAAGGAGTTCTACAAGAAGTTGGTTGTCCCATGATCTCCACCCGAAGAGCTGTTGAAAGCAAGTCCCTGTTCAAGAGGGAGATTTGTAAAGCCCCTATTTAAGAGGGATCTTGGGTACATTCCTGTCTATAGGAATGGGTGCATTCCTTTAGTAGAATGGGTATGTCCTCCCTAGGTTGAGAGGGAGAGATATACACATCTTTCTTGTCTTCACTTAGGAAGATGAAATGGAGGACTGGGAAAACATCTGGCATTTGATACTCTTTAAGGATGAGTTAGGGCATCCAAGATAAGATTATTCTTAAAGGAAAAATATTCTTTGAGGACTGGGAATCCAAGATAAGAATAGCCTTGATGGAACACACACTGAGAACCCGGGTAGTGTATGTTCCAAGAGAGACAATGATGAGGGTGTCTATACATCATTGGTCTTGCCAACATTGTGCTCTGATCTTGTGGATAAATATAATTGTTAGTCAAGGTCTTGTTATGTGACAATGTTGGTTGATATGATGTTATACAGATGGGTTACTCATCTGACTCTTCTTATGAGAATTATTCAAATTGAGAATGTCCAAGTACCTTGTATGGATTATGAATACCTCCCTTGTTAAGAGGGAGTGTTGAAATATGTAACGATGTTCGATCTTCATAATGACGTGTAATTATGATTTTATGTATATAATGAAAATAACATAAATTTATTTTTGTAAGACTTGAGGCATGGGTTTCATGCTCAAGAGAATTTATAGGTCAAGTACCCATTGAGTGTTTCTAGGTTTTTAATAAAGTCATTAAGTCATTGTAATGTATGAATGGCCCATTTGGGGATGTTACATATTGTAAAGAAAAAAATTATTGAGTCATAATCAAGTCAAAAGACCCTCCAACACCTCGTCATGGCACAAAGTTCAAGTCATCCTAAGGAAAATTTTACTCGGCCTAAAGGAAGCAATTCGACCCTATATAAAGAAGACCTTGGCCTCAATTGGAGGACACACTGTCACTCACACAAGTTCGATCATATAGAAAATAAGAAGTGGGAAGAAGAGGAGATAGAAGGAAGGAGAAGAATTCAAAGTTTTGGGCTACTTCTCTCCACACGTGCGAAGGAATTAGGGCACATTTTGTTGGAGTAAATTCAAGTTATAGAAGTAAAGCTAGACCAGCAAGAAGAGTTGTTCTGGAAGCCAAATTCTCTAGAGAGAGAATCTACCTAAGCAAAGATGAGAAGTTGCAGTTTCTAGGCAAAATCGAAGTTGCAGTTTTTGGGCAAGACGAAGTTGCAATTTCTGGGCAAGTCAAAGTTGCAATTTATGGGCAAGTCGAAGTTGCAATTTCTAGGCAAGTCGAGGGTGTAGTTGAAGGATAAGTCGAAGTTTCTTGAAAGAGGAGCTACTCAAAGAAGGAGCATAAACTTGGTCTTGGAAGGGTTCTTGGTAAAGGGTCTAGGTCTTGGAATTCGTGAATTGAAGATTCCATTAGAAGAAAAATTTGTTGGGTTTTCATCTCAAGCTTGGAGAGGTTTTGGCCCTAGTTGATCACCTACATCTTGTGTCCTTTGCCTCATTTTTATTTATGGTTTAATAGTTGTTTGATGAAGAATAACACATAATAATCAAGTACAAGAAGAACCTAATTAAGAGAAGTAAAAAGTCCTCAAAAGAAATTATCATTAGAAGAGAAATCTCCTAATTCTCATGCCCTAGATTTCTCAACACCCTAGACATGTGCAACACACTGTTCTTCACCTTTGGAACTCTTCACAAGGACCAAAAGGATGGATTCTCATTGATGTGCAACCAACGATTGAGAACCAATTTCCTTCTAGCAAGGGATTGTACGCACTTCCTGCTAAAAGGGGAAACCTTCGAAAACCTTGCCCTTAAGCCCTGAGAGCCATTGAGAAAGTAATGAGAAAATCCCATAACTTTCCACAGCTCCAAGACCTATTTCACTAGGGAGTGTACCTTGAGGCCCAAAAATGTCTGATAGATCCCCCCTGCTCGTAGAATAATCGACCCCTTTTCTTACAGTGGTATATTCTTCCCACAAAAAAATTCCTTTAGGAGCACTGCAATGGATAGGGGATAGAAAGGAAAAACAATTAGAGGGCCCAAAAGAGGATGAAATATATGAAAATAAATTTGAGCCTGTAGAGCAAACAATCATATCCTTTAGGCGTTCAGCGACACACGCGACTGAACCGGAAGGTGAGTCTACTTGTTGGTGTAAACGCCATCATGGAAGAAAGTCGATACCCTCCACCAAGCTGAGTGCCCCAAGAAAGATTGACATGGAAAATAGAGACCCCTCCATTGGAATTTCTGGCTCATAGTCCACAAGGTCCAAATCCATCGACATTTGAACGATACTATGCCAACTCGTTGGAAATGGGGCGTATAGTAAAACTATTAAATGGCAGAAAGTTTAGGAAAATCCCAATGCAGATAGTAAAAAAATGTAATGGTGAAAACCAAGCAGCAACACGTTTACCTGAAACCCCTACAAGTTAGCAAACAATGGAATATACACTTGCTGATCTGGAGGCATCGCAGACACTGAACCCTCTAAGAAGAGAAGCAACCTGATAATGAACCCTAGCCTCCTTTGATGTTGTCGAACCCTAATCGCCTAAAAATTTCCATATCGACTCCCTCATAGCTTCGAAATCAATCCCCCCTACTCCTTAAATCTAATATTTATTAAATTTAATAACTTTGGATTAATAATTTGAGGAAAGGTTTACATCTTGAGGGATTTGATCCCTCTCGGTGCATGATAGGTTCATAGTTAGATGGATCTAGGGTGGTTCTCACATAAACATAAATGATCTTTTAAATGTGTTTTGACAACATATTGATCTATTAAATTCGTCCTTCATCACATACCCCTTGAACCAATCATTGATGAATTCATATTACATTTAATAATTATTACAATATTATATGTAATTATAAAGATAAATGGCCATGTTTTATAATTTTCAATTTATTTTGTATATGATGATTACATTTGAAACCAAATAAAAATAGTCTTATCAAAAATATTAACCAATCAATAAATATAATTTATTTTTTAAATAAAAAATAATTTTAAACTTTTAAAATATTTGAGTTAATATATATTTGTATGCTAAATTTAATAAACATTATAAAAATTTTGTTTAAACTTATGAATTAGAAAGTCAAACACTAATTTGACAAAATAATTACAATATACTTTGCCATAGGGAGGTATAATAAAAATAAGAAATAAGAAATTGCAAACTGCACTAATTACTAATTTTTTCTTTCTTGTAAGTTGATATTTTGTATTACCTCACAACAATATTACATCATGTACATCAATCATCATTTCATCACAAACATATGCTAGATAGGTGGTTTCAATCTTCCCAATGGGAAACTAGATGTTGTTGACCACCTGCCTATAGAATAAGTAGTCCAGCATTTCAAGAGTCTCAACATCTGAAGCATAACAAAAGATTCTACTACATAATCCCATAACAAAAAATTGACAGACATCGTCAAACAACTAGGCATCACAAGAGGTTATTGGAGAAAAATCTTGTGCACTAGATCCCGAAGGAGTTGACATAGTAGGGATGCAAGGAATATGTCTCTCAATCTAAGCCAGACCCATGTCCATTATTTTCATATAGATATGTTGGTTTCTTTGTTGTTGTTTCACATCTTCCTAACTTGCAAAAACATTATAGATTTCATCTTGTCTCCCATTAAGGACCCTGCCCAATAGAGTTTCCATTCGAAAATAGAAAGACAAAGCTTGATAATATTACCTTTTCCTTCCCATGGTATGACCAAGGTTGGGAACCCACTATCTTATTTCCTCAATGACCTCTGAATTAGAGAAGGCTTGCCTATCTCTCATTGTTATGGTCTACAAGTTCTGCATTTCACTCTGAATTTTTTAGGGAACTGCAACATGAACGTTTTCAGCGGCCTCTTGGGCTTGTTGTTGGGCTCGAGATCAGTCTTGGGGGCCATGCCCTCCCTACCCTCCATTCTAATTCTCATACATTGCCTCTGCGTTAGAGTTGACTAATTGCAATTCCATGGGTAAGAACCAACTTGGCTAAAAACGGGGGACTGAATGCAAATATGAGACAAATAAACAAGCATGAGAGGGGAGAGGCCCTTTAAAGAAACAACATCGCTAAGCCTAAATAAAAATCGACCATCCAAGGTGTAATTATAGTGAAACAAACAAACCCTTATGAGATAAGGTTAGGCACTAACCCAAAAAATATATAGGAACCCAGTTATACAACAGGCACAACTTGAAAACACTTGAATCTAGAAATCCACTCGACCCACAAAGTATAGACGATAAACCTCAAAGAAATTAACAATTAAGTAACCAAATGAAGAGTCAAAATCAAACTTAGAAATTCTAGAGAGTTGTGAAATTACCTGAGGAAATGAGACTGTCGAATGATGAGCACCGAAAGCGACATCAGGTCTCTACATATTGAATCCTCCATGGGTGACTAGAACGTAGGATTGTCATATATGTTCATTTCTTGAACTACTAACACCCTTTATGAGCCCCTTGTCTCGAGGATTTAAAGCACCATTTCCTTCCACATAGTTGGCACAAGCTTTGCTTCTAGAGTAATGAATTGGAGGGATAGATCACTTGGTTGAGGATCTGAAAAAATTCAAGACTAGAATAGAAATAAGGGCGCGCTCATGCCCAAAATTATCCTGAAAATATGTCCAAATCTCACTTGTACCAGCAACAATCAAAATTCCTACAGGGACGTCGTACAGGCAAGATTGTCATGCTCCCTGGCTCCTACCTTTAACTTACCTCATGAGTTACAACAGGTGAAATACTCGCATGTATTGCATGCACAGGGGTGGCCATGCCACCCCCTCCATTTAATTCACTCTATGTTCACAAGGTAGCGGGAACATAGCCTCGAGCCAACCAACTCCTTGATACTCACCCCCATCAAGGGGGAAATAGCTAAAACTTAATCAATCAAAGATGGGAAAAATATTTACCTCTATTCTTTACTTGTGCTTGACAAGTCTTTTGTCATTTGTTCACTAGTTTGCACATTCTCCAACACTTAGGTTCTTGTGCATGCTTTAAGGTTTGTTGATAGAAAAATTACAATCCCCCTTCTTCTCTCCATCTTCTTTGTCTCTCCAATATATGATTACCATTAAACCTACAAAATGATAAATTATTTATGACAAGGTTGTAATAGTACGCACTATGCCTATATTAACTAGAGAAATGAAACCATGTGGGGGTGGGTGGGGTGGGGGATGATAAGAAATTATATTGGCCATCATAATGACAAAGAGGTAAATTGGAACATCATTAATAGATCAAGCAAATAAAAAACACATTAGCTCATAACTTCTTTCTGTTGATTAAAAGATGGAAAATTTATGTATTCAAGATTTTGTGATCCATAATGAATTAAGCAAAGTCTTTCGATAGAAATCACATAAGAGAAAAGAAAATTGGCCGATGTGTTTCGAACCAAAAAGTGTGGTTGATCATCAGGACCAGATGAAGAGGCAGACCATGGAAAAGGCTTAAATAGTGAGCAATGTTAAATGATGGGAAACATAATGTAAATAAAAAGATCAAAGTGATAAAAAAATAAAGCATGGAGATGACTTCTTCTATGCTTTGCATAATAAGACTATGATCTATAACATTACTCATGCAATAAAAAGCATTGAGTCAATAATTACTGCTAATAAAATAAATATTGTCTATTAAATAATAAATCTTGTTAATCAAGTAATAAATATAAATAATTAATATTTCTAAGTGTTGGAAGTTAAATAAGTGGCGTAATCACTCATTTTAGGGTAAATCAGTATAAGGAATAATATTTGAGACTTAAATTTTATCCCAAAATCTTTTGCCAATTCACAATGCATCCAAATGACTATATGTTTGCACAAAATAACCAAACACGCATCTATAAACATAGAGAGAATGTATAACAATGGAATCGAGGGTTAATCAATTATTAAAAGGTGATGATTCATGCATCCAACCAATCTTAGACCCAAATCAACAATGTTGGTGAAATATCCTACCCAAATTGATCTTCGTTCCCATGATGAATTATGCTTTATCCCCGAGGATGAAATTGGCATCTTTGGATTCGAAATAGATTATGACAAAGAGTGTTACAAGTCTATATTGCTTATTAATGTTTTTGTGAGATCTCCAATTCTTTCAATTCCTTTTGATATATATAGTATGAGACATAATGAATATGGGAAATTTATACAATAAATGAAGTTGTTGAGAAAAATACACCACACATGCAACCCCATGGTAGAGCACATTGCTTAATTCATCGCTGCATTCCCCCATTTGATGCATTTTTCTATTGGTTGTTGCCTTTGCTTGTGTGAGGTATAATATTTGTGTGTGTGTAGATGTAGACATAGATATATATCAATTTTCCTTCCCAAGGAAAATAAATTACTTCTCATGTTGATATGCTATTGTAGTTTCCCAACTAATTCATTTTGACATCATAGGCATGTTATTGGTTTTTGTAGGGGTTGTTGAGGTTTCTTAAGGTAAAACACACTTGTTTACTTGACATGTTGTTGCACTCCTCCATGTAACAAATTCAGCTCATTGGGTCTATCTTTAGTACTTTTATGACACTGATAAGCACCATAAGATAAAACATATCACTTGATATGTTGCAACAATTTTTCCATTCATGCAATTTACCTCGAGAATATTGGAAACAATAATGGAACTTAATAAAATTTCCACTCAAGCTAAAATTCATCATGTTTTCACTTGGCATGTGGGTTGGATTGCTAATGAAATGTGTTTTGGATCCTAAGGTAAATAACATAGTTGCCTTTGTTGCTACATGTTTGTCCTAATTTTTTTCCTGACTGGTTTTCAGTGGTGAGTATAAACCTAACATTCAAATTCCTTAGTTAAATTGTGGTTAAATCACATTCTTTCTCACTTTCTACAATTCCTCAACTAAAACATTATGCTCACTACCTTATCATGCTAATCCCTTATGAAGTGTGATCTATCTTGGGCAACTATTATGTTATTTAGGTAGTGAGAAACTTTTTTCAAACATTCCATAATGGTTTAAAGAAGCCCTAGATCATCACATTGAACCTTAGGTTGCTTATCACTAAAATGCATTACCCAAAGGCCACTTGGATCAAAATTTAGCTAGATGGGTTTCGATTGATCAATGGCATTGTAATTATTTGGACAAATATAAATGTTTCTTTCTCCTTTAGAGTAGGTATGGATGCATCTCTATCCTTTAGAAGTGTTTTATTATGGTTGCAAGTGAATGAATAAAATCACTCTATTCATGAGCATGATGTTTTCAACATGATTAATATTATTTAAATATCTAGTTCAAGAGCTTATGTTTTCTTTTGTGTAAATTAAAAATTATGTTGATTAACCAAAATACTAGAGAAACATACTCTTGGATTTGCCCTGGTTTGTCGATAGGGAACCATACCAGTGACAACATTTTGGATTCTGAGATAACCATGCATGAAGATTAAAAAAATTGAGTGTTCAGTCCAAATAACTCTACAATTCAACCTATCAACAAAGATATACATAAAAACATAAGACCCGAGGTGAGAAACAAAGAAATTGCACCTGATTATGCTAACAAAAATGAATCCAATAAGATTACTTCAATAAGCATCTTTCCATTAATCGAAGAACTACCAAAATGAGGAGTAAAGTCAATTTGATCTTCAATTCATTGGAGACACCTATCCATAGATTGAAAAACAACATAATCTCATCTAACACTAGGATAATTCCCTTCTTAGCATTGTTGCAATCCAAAAAAAATTGCCCCAGGACTGTGTTCATCTACCAATACAAGTAGACCATTTGTAGGTATTGGTTCTGCGTCCCTTAGGTATGATCATAGTCAGGTACCCAAGAAATAACTTCTTTTATCATATCTATGTTGGATAAGCACCTTCTTTCTCCAACAATCTCCCTTTCTACTTTCTCAACTTGTATATGATGTAGTGTGAGAAAGTGGAATAGATTGTTAGATGATTTGGTTCACTATCATGCTTGAGAACTCCCGTGGGTCTAATGGTAGGCAACACCCCAACGATACCTTTCTCTTTGCTAAGGAATGGTTGACATGCCAGAATAAGACTAGAATAAAAGACTAAAAGCTTGCGAAAAGAGATGGATAACTTGAACTAGAGAACCTAACCACCTAATTCTACAAAAAAGGGAGAGGGAAGCAGAGGAAAAAGCACCGACAAGGAGTAATAACTTCCCATATTTTAGGATAGAGAAAAAGGAAACAACAAGATAGAGTGGCTACCTAATCAACGTGTCTTAGAGGTCACATTGTTGAGGTTTCTCATTCCAACAAGGATAACATCAATAAATAGAGTGATCATAATTGAAATTGACTAAGGAAAATCACGAGAATGAGTGGATCCAAGGAACCAATAAAACCCATGCCAATACAAAACTAGAATATGATGAAAGGAAACATATAATAATAATGGTTGTTTGAGAAGAGCTTGTCACCACTTAGTGACATTAATTCACTATGGGAGGGGATTCCTAGCATGTTCCCTTTGAGTGCTTGGAGGTACAATCAACATGTTGCTCCCACACATCACCTCCATCACATCCATACCACCTCATACGAGGAGCTCAAGAGCTTGCGTTATTATGTATTGATGGGGGGAATGTTCAACACTAGTAGGAGGGGTTTACCATAGGAAAAGACCCAGTTAAAATCATTCCTATTTGGGATGGAAATCCTCCCCCACCACTTCCCATCTACAAGATTAATGATCTAAAAAACCTTTCAATGAGCTTTAATGGGAGATGAGTTCTTTGAAGAAAAATGCATAAGTTATATTTAAGCTACTATTAACAATATAATCCTAATCTAAATCTATTTCTAAGGATAATCATAAGGAGAACGAGCTTGAATTCAAATGGCTAATCACATATATCACAATGATCTTCAAATTTAATTGCAAATTATAACTACAAGTCTATAATAGAGTAATATTTCAACAGGAAAAAGAATAAAAAGAACTAAAGCACAACTCAAAAATAGTTTGTGAAATAACAACGATAGCTTTACAAAACATGATTATATAGCTATTGAATAGTCTCTAATTCGTGAAAAGTAGAGATCAATTTCATTCCCAAATTATAAGTTACAAACTTCCTTCTCAATATTACTTTAGCAAAGATAACTTTACAAGAAAATCATAGATTAGAAATCCATTCATGATAGATTTGACGTGTGTGTGTGTGTGTGTGTGTGTGTGTGTGTGTGTGTGTGCGTGTGTATAGATATGTGTGTGTATATATATATATATATATATATATATATATATATACACACGCGCACACACACACATATATATATGAGAATTACGTTATTCCTCTAATTGATTCAATTACATGAAACCCTAACTCTCTTTAGGGTGATTCAACAGATAAGGGACATTTCATTCTTTTGATTTTTTTCATATTTATTTTAAGCTTCAAATAAATTATTACATAGTTCTCTTTGGAAGGAAATATTTTAGTAAGTGGACCTAATAAGGTAGATATTAAGCTTGCAAAAACCTTTTTAATGTATTTATCCAACATAGGAAATATTTGTCTTATGAGAGACATGCAACCTATTGGGTTTGTGAGATGCATCAAACATGTGAACCCCACAAACATGTGGTATACTTCTAATGCCCATTTCAATTTATTGTATATATTTTTCTAAAGCTTGTACGACTTCATATGGTGGGTGGAATCTATCAAGAGCTTTGAATGATGGTAGCTTGCATAAATTATTTAACCTTTCCATACGAGTCCATATCTTTAAACATTCAGTCCATTCTCTCTCTAGATATCCCTGAGTACCTTCAATTATATCTTTCCAATATGTTGAACCATGTTCAATAACTATCATTTCCCATGGACTTAAGGTGAGAATATCTAGAGGATTTTGCCCAAAAAAATCCTACAATTCCTTCACCATATCAAAGTGTAATTGAATTATTTCTTATTAAATTTTCAAGCATTGAAGCTCATTGTGTAAATGTAATAATTTAACTCTCAATTATTTGTAACTATTTAGCTTTAACATAGAATTTCCTTTTCACATGTCCAACTTCATGTAGAACTTTAAGATCATATTCAATAAAGTCTATTATTATTGTATATTACTTTAAACTAATTAACTTGATTCTCAAGAAAAACAATTTCATAATTCATATTGTTTTATGTTTCTTTCTTCATCATTGGCTCTACCTGCAATTCCATGTGCTAGTGCTAAATTAGTTGACGCTAAGGCCACGAGTTTGGGCTTCTTGGTATCTAGGAAGTTGACGTCTATTGTGTGCACTATTGTTTTATCTACATAATTTTTTCTTTTCTTATGGGTTTATTTGACAATCTTCATCTTCCTTTCGTTATATGTTAACAATTCCAAATCTACAAATTCATCAATGGGAAGGGGCATAAGTGTATCTTCCCATGCTAACAAAATTTCCAATTTGTTTGGTTTGACCACTTCATCAATTTTACATTTTCTTTTATCCTTACTCATTATGACTATACTTTTCTTAGGAATATCATAAACATGTTTATCTCGTTGTTCCTATTTTCTCAATCAATTCCCTTTGTGACCTCACTATGAGCATTAGTTTACTTCTCATTATTTTAATTCAAAGTTCTAGTCTAAATATGATTTGTTTCTTTTTCCTTTTTATCTTTTTTATCATATTTCATCTTCTATTTTATTTGCTTCAATTATTTCTTTAGCCATTACATATTGCTCCTTTTTTTGTTTCCTTTTAAGTCCATCTTGATTCCTTTTATCTTCTTCTTCATTTTTCTAGCAGTTGCTTCCCCTTTATCTTTTTTAGTAACAACTTCTCCTACAATAAATTTTTCGTTTTTCCTTTCCTGCATCACTTATTTCTTCAATTCGTTAGCTCACAACTACCTAGCTTTTGCATCCATTTCCCATTTCCTTTTGGCTTATGCAATCTTTTTTTGTTTTCGTTTTTGTTTTTGTTTATGTCAACTTCATCACTTTTCTTCTTTTCTTTTAGTTGCTCCTTTTTGTTGATGAGATAATATCTAGTCTCGTTGCCTAATTCTTATTTGGACTTGTTCCCATGATGTAATCCTTCTATTTACTTCTTCCACTTCCCACTTCTCATGTGTGTAAGGCCATGATATAACAAATTGAGTAGCATTCTTTCCTACCATCTCTTTGGGTTTGTGCCTTTTAAATATTCCTCTATGGAATTAACATTCTAGCATAGATTGAGCCTCTATTCTTGTGAAGGTGGAGTTATTTAGCTATATTGTGCATTGTACAAAGAATAATAAATGAAAATTTTCACTTTTTCCTTGATCGGTGATGCATTAAAGCCATGAAAAATATCTCTCTCAGCACTAACCTATTTGACACAAATTTTGGTAATAGGTGCAATGCTACAATAACCCCATAGATTCTAATATAAGTATATTCATTGAAGTTGTTGAGGAGCTATATAGCTTCATCATATAAAATATGAGAAATTTTGCATAATAGTAAGTTGAAATTTAGCAAAGAAATTATAATAAATACTTGCACACTCTCTTGTATTTGATATTCCATATATTCCACTAGTACACATGCATATGAATATATGAGATGCTCCATGCCCATCCCATACCTAGAAAATGGTTTTTGGAATATAATGTCTACCAAATATGTAGAATGTTAAAGGAGAGTTAGGTTTGTGGCCCTTTGCTTTAGCTAATGCTTACTTCATAGTATTGGATAAGCCAATTACCCAAGAAAAAATGGCACCTCATGTAGTCACGATTTAGATTAGTGAGACCCATGTTTGTTTAAAATAAATGGCGTTTGGCTCTCTATTGTTAATTTCAGGCAACAATGGTATGTTTTATGCTTAAGAGTAATTTTACTTCAATTTCTTTATTAGCCCAATATCAATATCTAGTTTAGCAATCACATCAACATGATAGTAAAATGTAGATAAAACATAAACATACATAAACATAAACAGAAGAAGACAAGCCAAGACAAGAGGACACAAGATGTGGCACCAGCCAAGGACAAACCCCAATGTGGGGAAACCCTTGGTCAATTCTTCTTTGGTCTTCAATAGTTCAACAAAGAGAGAGAGATAATACAATTTACAAATTTGATAGTTTATAACAACAACAAAAGAGCCCTAACCAGAAAAGTCAACGCTAGTCAACAAGGCAGATTTGACCCTCATCAATTCGGTCAACTTCGGCCTCCAAATAGCAAGACGAATCAGCCCTCAAAACAGTCTAAACCTAGTTAAAGTTTGGTCAAACAGTCCACCTACGGTTAGCCCTAGCCGCAGTCAACGCTGGTCAACTGTTAATGTTTAGCCTCGATTTTTGTGCCTAGAAATGAGGCCTGCCCAAATAGAGATAGCCCTCACAAAAATGCAGTCAAAGGTGGTCAACGCAATCAAAACAACAATATGGAAATTCGGTCAAACTTGGTCAACGCCCAAAATAGAAATTTATCCTCCCTTTCCTTCGCATGTGTGGAGAGAGATGATGCCCAAAAATGCATACCCAATCAATGAGGAGAGAGAAAAAGATGTGTGAAGATGAGTGTGTCCAAATGAGGTTAAGTCACCTTCCATTTATATGCAACGTTGAGGATGAATAGACGTGCCTATTGGGCTTCCGAGCCTACATGAGGTTGGTCGACCTTGACAATTTCTCCATAATCAAAATAAATTCATAAATTCATTTGTACATGTCAGAATCAGATGATCTCCAGATAAATCCTACACCTCTCGGAGAGAGGAATCCAAGAAAAATATCAGTTGTCATAAATAAGATGACCCATCTGGAGTTTGTCCCTAGTTTTCAATTTTAACACTCCCTCTCAACTAGGGAGAACTCCACCTGCTAATCCATCTACCAATCTATACTATCTCTGCCATCAATGCACTGCTCTGCTCTACTGAACTATAAAGAAGAAGAAGTGATCAAGAATGTATTGTACCATTCTCTAGTGACACAAAGTCAGTCCCAATAAAAAGAGAGTGTCTCATACCACTCTTACTGACCCGAAGTCAGTTCCAATTGATCCCAGATCAATATCCATCATCCTAGCATAGGGAGTACAGTAGTACACGATGCATCCATCGGTAGTACTATGGTACTTATCCTCATTTACCTACTCATTGGACAAATGAGAGGTACTTCCCATGAATCCCTGACTGCATGGGTAGGATTTCTCAGTAGGAGAAGGATGAACCACTCATCCTGCCTACATGTGGCCAAGCGGTATCACAGGGGAAGGTTGAACCACTCACCCTATACACAACAAACTACTAGGGGAAGGTTGAAACACTCACCCTATGGTTGCTCACCGCTCTAAGAAGTACCCCAAGCACCCCAAAGCTCCCATAGCTCAATGTCCATCTCATACAGGACCCCCATAAGAGGGTCTCTCCATGACTCCAAGCCATTCTCGGAAGGCCAAGAATTTGACCTTCCCTAAGGGATTTGTGAGAATATCAACGAACTACTCATTAGTCCCAATGTGATGGAGCCTTATTACTCCTCGTTGTACCATATCATGGATAAAGTGGTACATGATATCTATATGCTTGGAGCAATCATGAAACACAAGATTCTCTGATAATCGGATCCCACTCTGGTTATCGCAGAGGATCACGGTGGTATCCAGCACATGTCCAAACAATTCGCTGAAGAGCTTCCTCAAATAAACAACTTCATAGGAGGCCATACCAGTAGCTCTATATTCGGCCTCGGCAGTGCTCAAGGCAACCGATTTCTGCTTCCTACTCATCTAGGATATCGAAGTAGAACCCAAAGAAAAATAACATCCAGAAGTGCTCTTGCGATCCACCACACTGCCAGCCCAATCAGCATCAGAATAACCATGCAACGTCACATTTTTGGCAGTGTATCTCAATCCATGAGTGATTGTGCCCCAAAGATATCTCAAAAGATTCTTGGTAGCAATCAAATGTACATGATGAGGCTTAACCATGTATTGGATCAACGTGTTAACAGTAAAACAAATTTCTGGACGGGAATTCACTAAGAACATCAATGCTCCTATGAGCGTACGATACTCATAAGCATTTCCCAATTAAGGTCCAACAACACTACCACATAACTTCTTAAAGTTAAGTTCCATCAGGGTAGTCACAGGCTTGTAGTCCACCATCCCAAATATTTCCAATATCTTCACAACATATTTTCCTTGAGATAGGAAAATTTCACCTGGATTTTGCCAGACCTCCAACCTTAGGAAGTAGTGCATCAGTCCTAGGTCCTTCATCTCAAATTCAGAAGCCAAATCCCTCTTACATTTGAAAATGAGAGGGTCTGCACCTGTTAGAAAGAGGTCGTCCACATAAAGTACTAGAATCAGAGGTTTATCATTTTCAACCTTAAAGTAAAGGTTTGGATCGGCTTCACTTCTAGTGAGTTCCAACTTCATCAGATAGTTATCGATCCTCTCATACCAAGCCCGTGGTGCTTGCTTCGATCCATAGAGAGTTTTCCTTAACCTGCATACATGATATTCCTGATCATGAACCTCAAACCCCGTTGTTCCATATAGACTTCCTCTTTAATTGAACCATGCAAGAAAGCGATCTTGACATCCATATGATGTAGGTTCCATCCTTGCGAGGCAGCAAGGGATATGATCGAGTGGATGGTGGTGTATACATGTGCAAGTATCTCATCATAATATACACCTTCCTTTCGAGAGAAGCCTCGAGCAACAAAGCGGGCCTTTTATGCACTTCCATCAGCTCCATGCTTGATTTTGTAGACCCACTTAGAGGTGATAACCAATTTGTCCTAGGGTCTAGGGACCACATCCCAAACATCGTTTTTCATAATTGACTCGTATTCTTCATTCATAGAATCCTTCCAAACTTTTTGCTTCAGGACTTCTTCGAATGATGAAGGTTCATTTTGAATGATAGTGCTCATGGTGTTCAAATATCCTTGATACTTATTCGAATTATTGCTTTCACGGAAAGCCTCCCTTGGTGCAATGTGTCTCTCGACATCTTCGAGAGTCTCCCTAAGCCATGAGGGTCTCCTTTTGGAAGAGGAGGGCTCATGAGGAGGAGGATCAATAGGATCCATAGGTTCATCAACATCAGGCATCATTTCGTCCTCTTTTTCACCCTGATTTCTGGTGTTAGCTTCTTTGTCCTTCCTTAGGATAGGAAGGTTGTTGATCTTCCTGAGGGTGATATCTTCGTCAAAGGTGACATCATGACTTATCTCAACTTCCTTTTGACCAACCACATAAATTATATATCCCTTAGAATTTTCACTATAGCCCACAAAGATTCCCTTCTTCCCAGATGCACCCAATTTGCTTCTTTTCTCTTTTGGCATATGAAAATATACAGGACTTCCAAAAGTTCTAAAATGAGAGACACCAAGTTTCTTACCAGTGAACATTTCTTCGGGAATCGTGGATTCCAATGCTTTATGAGGGCATCAGTTTTGAGCATACACAACAATATTTGCAGCTTCAGCCCATAGAAACTTCAGAAGGCCTTGATCATGAAGCATGGCATGAACAACTTCTACAATAAATCAATTCTTCCTTTCAGCCACACCATTCTGCTTGGGAGTGTATGGAATTGTAGTCTCCCTCTTAATTCCAGCTTCTCTACAATAATCTTGGAATTCACTAGATTCACACTCGGTCCCCCATTATCAGTCCTCAATATTTTGATTTTCTTCTCGAATTGGTTTCCGATCAAGGCTTTCAAGTGTCGAAACCAGGTGAACACTTCAACCTTCTTCTCCAAGAAGAAGATCTAGGTCTTGCGGGAATAATCATCCGTAAAGGTGAGATAATATAAGTATCCTCCCAAAGAGTTTACGAGCATCATACTAGATATGTTAGAGTGGATCAATTGCAATATATCTGTCTTTCTATTACTTGAGGGGAATGGTCCTCTTGTAAGTTTTCCCTCGGCACATCTCGCACATACACCTTCATGCTCTACTTTGAACTCAGGCATACCTATCACCATCTGTCTCACATTGGGTACGGCCATATAATGAAGATGGGCAAACCTCCGATGCCATAGTTCAGATTGTAGAGATGTGTCGAAAGACATGGATCCCAATGCACTTCCTCCAACTTGATACATAGTGTCAACCCTAAACCCAAGAGTAAAAGAATCTTTAAAATTTATTTTCAAAACACGTACATTTCCATCGATAAAAGCAAGCTTGAATCCTTTATCTTCCATTTCCAAAATGGACACCGGGTTCTTCTTGAGATTGGGTACATATAGAACTTCTTGAAAATGAATAATGTTACCTTGATTCGATTGAAGGGTAAAATTCCCTACTCCCTTCACGGGATAGGTGGCATCGTCTCCACGGATGATCTCCAAGTTTGTCTCCTTTTTTATCAGATTAGAGAGGGATTCCTTGTATCCGATGAAGTTCCTTGAGGCACCACTATCAATCAAACAATTTCCCAAAGTGTCCGGGGGAGAGGTAGTGGAGAGGGTTGATATCGATAATCCATCACTTCTTTTTCTTTCAAGGTCAAATCAAGAGACATCTTCCATCCATTATAGTCAGATTTATCATGGAGCTTGTCTTTAACCGGGAAGTAAGATGGAGAACCCATTGAACCTTTTGTCCTTGTCCAACTGTCTTTGGTGATTGCTCTTTCACTCTTGCTTAGGCTTTGTCTTCACCTCAGCTCTGATACCATGGTAATTTTAGGCAACTATGGTACGTTCTATGGTTAAAAGTAATTTTACTTCAATTTCTTTATTAGCCCAATATCAATATCCAATTTAAGAATCACATCAACATGATAGTAAAATGCAGATAAAACATAAACAGAAGAAGACAAGCCAAGACAAGAGGACACAAGATGTGGCACCAGGGACAAACCCAAATGTGGGGAAACCCTTGATCAATTCTTCTTTAGTCTTCAATAGTTAAGTAGAGAGATAATACAATTTACAAATATGATAATTTATAACAACAGCAAAAGAGACTAACCAGAAAAGTCAACGCTGGTCAACATGGAAGATTTGACCCTCAACAATTCAGTCAACTTCAGTTAACTTTAGCCTCCAAACAACAAGATGAATCAACCCTCAAAACAATCTGAAAAACCCAGTCAAAGTTTGGTCAAACAATCCACTAGTAGTCAAACCTAGCCGCAGTCAACGTTTAGCGATTTCTATGCCCAAAAATACGGCCTACCCAAAGAGAGATAGCCCTCACAAAAATGCAGTCAAAGGTGGTCAACACAGTGAAAACAACAATCTGGAAATTCGGTCAAACCTGGTCAATGCCCAAAATAGAACGTTCCTTTCATTCGCATGTGTGGAGAGAGATGCTGACCATAAATGCGTAGTGAATCAATGAGGGGAGAGAGAGGTGTGCGAATATGAGTGTGTCCAAATGAGGTTAAGTCACCTTCTATTTATATGCAGAGGATGAATAGATGTGACTGTTAGGCTTCTGAGCCTACATAAGTTTGATGGCCGAACTTCACAATTTGTCCATAACCAAAATAAATTCAAAACTTCATTTGTACATGTCAGAATCATATGACCTCTAGATTAATCCTACACCTCTCAGAGAGAGGAATCCAAGAAAAATATCAGCTGTCATAAATAAGATGACCCATGTGGAGTTTGGCCCTAGTTGCCAATTTTAACATCTATAGAGTCTACTTACTTAGCGAAAAACATATATATATATATATATATAAGGGATTCTTAAGTTGATAATGGAATGAACACCACAATTCTTAGATTCAAAACCTCTCCCTCTTTCCCACCACTTATTAATTTCTTATCTTCCTTATCTTTGTGAAACTCTTCTATCAATGTTGTGGTCATGTAAACAATTGAGTTGTAAAACTTCCAAAACTTTTCCAATTTTGAAGGTTTAATATATGCTATGAAACTTCAGTGATCACTAAAAATAGTCTTATTTCTACATTAGTGTGATCTACAATCCATTAATGACCTTAGAATAAGGGAACATTGATGTTCTAGTTGCCACACAATGTAAATGTGGCTTTCTTATATTTGGAAATACATGTTCATTAATGCCTCTATCATTTGCACAATTTCGCGGTATATTTTTTGGATATTCTTCCTCTCTAAATCTGATGAAAATATCACCCTAGCCACAAAAAATGAGCTACACTTGTGGTATGGGATATGTCTTTAAAAATTGGCCTAGAAAGCTTTGTAACTAGTTTGACAAGGTTTATAATTGACATGGTAGGATCTATTGGTAATTCTAGTTGTAATTTCTTTGTCATAATTTTTGTTTTCTACTCTTTGAAGTCTTTAGATCCATATAATCCCTATTTGTCAACATGTCAAAATCAATCATCCAAAATCACAAAATAATCACCTTTAATTAATATATCTTGATTTAAGAAAGACAATTTTGTTCAATATTTTTAGTAGAAAAAAAATAATGAATTTCCTTTGTGATCAATGATGTATTTATGTTAAAGCATGGTAATGGAATTCTTAATAAAGAAATATTTCTTAAAATATAGTAGGATATGGTTTTTTTGCTTTAAGATAGTGATATTTATAATACATATGGGAGACATGGGATTTTGAATCTCAAACTTTGCTTCTAACATCAAGGAAGCTTATTTAATAGTGATATTTATAAGACATATGGGAGACATGGGATTTTGATTCACAAACTTTGCTTCTTACATCAAGGAAGCTTATTTAAAATCTACTTATGAAAACCAAATTCATTACTTCATGAAGATTATGGAATCATGCTACAAGTTACCAATTATAAGCAATTTCATGAAAGTTAGTGATATAGTGAATAATGTGAAAGCTTTAAAGCTCTAGCTAGATATAAATTCACACCAAAATACACAAAACATCCTTTAAACAAAGATAAAACCAGTGTAATGGATATGAGAACTTAGTCACAATTTCATAGCATTGAGGCTAACATTACTTGATGGATATGAGAACTTAGTCACAATTTCATAGTATTGAGGTTAACATTACTTGTGAATCTACAAGGATTTCATTATTACGAGGAATTGAGCTTAAACGAATATACGATGGACTTGACTTACCCAAAAATAACACAATTAAACATTGGACTATCGGTTGTGAGTGTTTTGGCAAAGTGACAATAATCCTCCTTACATTACTTTATGTTACATGTTAGATGATAATTGTTGTGGAAATGAAACATAGTGAATACTATAGTGTTTAACTGCGATAAATGCAAATATTTCATGTTTTGGACTTCAATACTTAGTCTTCATAAGGTTGAAAGGGGGGGCAAAGGTCTAAGAGCTTTGGTGAAGATTTGTCGTTCTACTTTCTTAGGATGAAAGAACTTCAATATTGAAATGTAACTCAATGTTTAAAGTGTGATAAGAGACTTATGATGAAGATTTAAAAGTCACTTTACCATGACCATTGAAAAGGGGATTGAATATTAAGAAAAGTTTGCTTTCGAGAAGAATATTTTTTTTTTATATATATTAAATACTTTTACTGAAGAATTGTAATTTATGCTTCAAGATATATACTTTCCTTCAAGAAGAATTAAAGCTTCATTTTGAAGACCTTGACTAAAGAATTGTAATTTATGCTTTAGGTTATTTTACACTCTTTCAAGAAAGCTAAGAGCCTAGGGTTAGATGTTTGGACCTAAGTTCTATTTGTGTGTTTATGAGTTATTAGAGGATGAAATTATGAGATTGGTTGAAAAATCTAGAACCTCTAGGAAAATGTTAAGGGTATTTGATTGTACTTTAATTTCTCTTATCCAAAAAAGAATGATTCCACATAATTTGGTGACCTATGTTTGTAACGTAATATACAATATAACAAAGATGATAACTATACAATGAAAGTAGTCGTGTGTTGTGGAAGACAACAAACACAATAACTATACAATGAAAGTAGATTTTGTTTAGGGTGTTGTGTGTTGTGGAAGACATCAATGTTTATTTGGGTTTTATAAGATGTAGCAAGTTAAGGATTGGTAGATGGTTTCATATAAATATGGAAGTCAACAAAGGAGTTAGAATGAAATTAGTTTACAAATAACTTAGAAAACTTGAAAAATAGGGAAATGAGATAAGGTAAGATCAAGAGAAAGACCTATCGATTAGTTGCAAGGGAAATTACAAGTTAATTGAAACTCTTTTGGCTAACTCACAAGTATTTGGGTTTTATAAGATTGAAGGAGTAGAAAGTTAAGGATTGGTAGATTATTTGATATAAAGATGGAAGTCAACAAAGGAGTTAGAATGAAATTAGTTTACAAATAACTTATAGCAAAGTTCTATTCTTCTCACAAATCAGGGAGATGATAAAACATTAATAGTGGATCATATTTTTATTATATGTCCTTTCTCAAAACTTGTGTGGAAAGAAGTACTACAATTAACCTGTGGAAACTTCCAATGGGATATAAAGATACCTAGGTGATTTTTTTTTAGTATTGGCTTTAATAAAAATATGTAGCAAAGTCAAAATACATTACTTGCTTTGTTCTCTATGAGTTATGGTTAGCTAGGAACAAAGCCATGTTCATAAGGAATTTAAACATCCTAATACTTCTAATGGGATATGTTAGCTAGGAACAAAGCCATGTTCCAAGGAATTGAAACATCCAAGATAAATGGCTATTCTGATAATCAAATATACTTTAACTTGAGATTGTTTAACGGTGCATGTCAAGAATACTAGGTAATAAGTGAGAATTGATAAGCTATAAGTTTTGGGATAATGGAAAAATTACAATAACAAATTTGTTTTAGCTAAAGATTATTTTGGTGCATGCCAAGATAATGGAAAAAACACAATAACAAATTTGTTATTGATATGGGGTCCTTTTTTCATGGAAAATATCTATTTTTCTTAGTGTATATGTAGGACCAAATAATTGTAATATCTATTTTTCTTAGTGTCTTTGTAGGGCCAAATATGATGTACAAAGTTTTTTCATGGAAAAAAGGTATGAAAACAAGTAATATTTTCATGACTTTTAGGCTATCTCATCAAAATATATCTATTTTTCCTAGTGTATATGTAGGACCAAATAATTGTAATATCTATTTTTCTTAGTGTATTTGTAGGACTTAGTGTATTTGTGGGACCAAATATGATGTACAAAGTTTTTTCATGGAAAATAGGTATGAAAACAAGTAACTAATGTATATGTAGGACCAAATAATTGTAATATCTATTTTTCTTAGTATATTTGTAGAATTTAATGTATTTGTAGGACCAAATATGATGTACAAAGTTTTATCATGGAAAAAAAGTATGAAAAAAAGTAATATTTTCATGACTTATAGCTATCTATTTTTCCTAGTGTATATGTAGGACCAAATAATTGCAATATCTATTTTTCTTAGTGTATTTGTAGGACCAAATATGATGTACACAGTTTTTTCATGGAAAAAAGGTATGGAAACAAGTAACTAAACGTATATGTAGGACCAAATAATTGTAATATCTATTTTTCTTAGTATATTTGTAGGACCAAATATGATGTACAAAGTTTTATCATGGAAAAAAAGTATGAAAACAAGTAATATGTTCATGACTTATAGCTATCTATTTTTCCTAGTGTATATGTAGGACCAAATATGATGTACAAAGTTTTATCATGGAAAAAAAAGTATGAAAACAAGTAATATTTTATAGCTATCTATTTTTCCTAGTGTATATGTAGGACCAAATAATTGTAATATCTATTTTTCTTAGTGTATTTGCAGAGCTTAGTGTATTTGTAGGACCAAATATGATGTACAAAGTTTTTTCATGGAAAAAAGGTATGAAAACAAGTAATATTTTCATGACTGCTATCTATTTTTCCTAGTGTAAATATAGGGCTGAATAATTGTAATATCTATTTTTCTTACTGTATTTGTAGGACTTAGTGTATTTGTAGGACCAAATAAGTTTTTTCATGGAAAAAAAGTATGAAAACAAGTAATATTTGTAGGACCGAATAAGTTTTTTCATGGAAATAAGGTATGAAAACAAGTAATATTTTCATGACTGCTATCTATTTTTCCTAGTGTAAATATAGGACTGAATAATTGTAATATCTAATATCTATTTTTCTTACTGTATTTGTAGGACTTAGTGTATTTGTAGGACCAAATATGACGTAGAAAGTTTTTTCATGGAAAAAAGATATGAAAACAAGTAATATTTTCATGACTATTAGGCTAGCTATTTTTCCTAATGTATATGTAGGACCAAATAATTGTAATATCAGACTTAGTGTATTTGTAGGACCAAATATGATGGACAAAGTTTTTTCATGGAAAAAATATATGAAAACAAGTAATATTTTCATGATTGGCTACCTATTTTTCCTAATGTATATGTAGGACCAAATAATTCTAATATCATACTTAGTGTATATGTAGGAACAACTAATTGTATTATCTAGTGTATATGTAGGACCAAATAATTGTAATATCTAGTTTTCTTACTGTATTTGTAGGACTTAGTGTATTTGTAGGACCAAATATGATGTACAAAGTTTTTTCATTGAAAAAAGATATGAAAACAAATAATATTTTCATGACTTTTAGGCTAGCTATTTTGATTGTGTATATGTAGGAACAACTAACTGTAATACGTAGTGTATATGTAGGACCAAATAATTGTACTTAGTGTATATGTAGGAACAACTAATGGTAATATCTAGTGTATGTGTAGGACCAAATAATTGTAATATCTATTGTTCATGGAAAAAAGATATGAAAACAAGTAATATTTTCATGGCTTTTAGGCTAGCTATTTTGACTTAAGTGTATATGTAGGAACAACTAATTGTAATATCTAGTGTATTTGTAGGACCAAACAATTGCACTTAGTGTATATGTAGGAACAACTAATTGTAATACCTAGTGTATATGTAGGACCAAATAATTGTACTTAGTGTACATGTAGGAACACCTAATTGTAATATATAGTGTATATATAGGACCAAATAATTGTAATATCTAGTTTTCTTACTATTATATTTGTAGGACATTGTAGGACCAAATATGATGTACAAAGTTTTTTCATGGAAAAAAGATATGAAAACAAGTAATATTTTCATGACTTTTAACCTAGCTATTTTTCCTAGTGTATATGTAGGACCAAATATTTGTAGTATATATTTTTCCTAGTGTAAATGTAGGACTGAATAATTGTAATATCTATATCTATAAATGTATTTGTAAGACTTAGTGTATTTTTAGGACCAAATATGATGTACAAAGTTTTTTCATGGAAAAAAGAAATGAAAACAAGTAATATTTTCATGGACTGAATAATTGTAATATCTATATTTCTTAATGTATTTGTAAGACTGTATTTTTAGGACCAAATATGATGTACAAAGTTTTTTCATGAAAAAAGATATGAAAACAAGTAATATTTTCATGGATTGAATAATTGTAATATCTATTTTTCTTAATGTATTTGTAAGACTTAATGTATTTGTAGGACCAAATATGATGTACAAAGTTTTTTATGGAAAAAAAAATATGAAAACAAGTAATATTTTCATGGACTAAATAATTGTAATATCTATTTTTCTTAACCAAATATGATGTACAAAGTTTTTTCATGGAAAAAAGATATGAAAACAAGTAATATTTTCATGGATTGAATAATTGTAATATCTATTTTTCTTAACCAAATATGATGTACAAAGTTTTTACATGGAAAAAAGATATGAAAACAAGTAATATTAACCAAATTGTAATATCTATTTTTCTTAACCAAATATGATGTACAAAGTTTTTTCATGGAAAAAAGATATGAAAACAAGTAATATTTTCATGGATTGAATAATTGTAATATCTATTTTTCTTAACCAAATATGATGTACAAAGTTTTTACATGGAAAAAAGATATGAAAACAAGTAATATTAACCAAATATGATGTACAAAGTTTTTTCATGGAAAAAAGATATGAAAACAAGTAATATTCAATAATTGTAATATCTATATCTATAAATGTATTTGTAAGATTTGTAGGACCAAATATGATGTACAAAGTTTTTTCATGGAAAAAAGAAATGAAAACAAGTAATATTTTCATGGACTGAATAATTGTAATATCTATATCTATATCTATAAATGTAGGACTGAATAATTGTAATATCTATTTTTCTTAACCAATCTATATTTCTTAATGTAATATCTATTTTTCTTAACCAAATATGATGTACAAAGTTTTTTCATGGAAAAAAGATATGAAAACAAAATATCTATTTTTCTTAACCAATCTATATTTCTTAATGTAATATCTATTTTTCTTAACCAAATATGATGTACAAAGTTTTTTCATGGAAAAAAGAAATGAAAACAAGTAATATTTTCATGGACTAAATAATTGTAATATCTATATCTATATCTATATCTATAAATGTAGGACTGAATAATTGTAATATCTATATTTCTTAATGTATTTGTAAGACTGTATTTTTAGGAACGAATATGATGTACAAAGTTTTTTCATGAAAAAAGATATGAAAACAAGTAATATTTTCATGGACTGAATAATTGTAATATCTATTTTTCTTAATGTATTTGTAAGACTTAGTGTATTTGTAGGACCAAATATGATGTACAAAGTTTTTTAAGGCAAAAAGATATTAAAACAAATAATATTTTCATGGACTGAATAATTGTAATATATATTTTTCTTAACCAAATATGATGTACAAAGTTTTTTCATGGAAAAAATATATGAAAAGAAGTAATATTTTCATGGACTGAATAATTGTAATATCTATTTTTCTTAACCAAATATGATGTACAATTTTTTTCGTGGAAAAAAGATATGAAAACAAGTAATATTAACCAAATATGATGTACAAAGTTTTTTCATGGAAAAAAGATATGAAAACAGGTAATATTTTCATGGACTGAATAATTGTAATATCTATTTTTCTTAACCAAATATGATGTATAATTTTTTTTCGTGGAAAAAAGATATGAAAACAAGTAATATTAACCAAATATGATGTACAAAGTTTTTTCATGGAAAAAAGATATGAAAACAGGTAATATTTTCATGGAATGAATAATTGTAATATCTATTTTTCTTAACCAAATATGATGTACAATTTTTTTTCGTGGAAAAAAGATATGAAAACAAGTAATATTAACCAAATATGATGTACAAAGTTTTTTCATGGAAAAAAGATATGAAAACAGGTAATATTTTCATGGACTGAATAATTGTAATATCTATTTTTCTTAACCAAATATGATGTACAATTTTTTTTCGTGGAAAAAAGATATGAAAACAAGTAATATTAACCAAATATGATGTACAAAGTTTTTTCATGGAAAAAAGATATGAAAACAGGTATATCTATTTTTCTTAACCAAATATGATGTACAATTTTTTTTCGTGGAAAAAAGATATGAAAACAAGTAATATTAACCAAATATGATGTACAAAGTTTTTTCATGGAAAAAAGATATGAAAACAGGTAATATTTTCATGGACTGAATAATTGTAATATCTATTTTTCTTAACCAAATATGATGTACAATTTTTTTTCGTGGAAAAAAGATATGAAAACAAGTAATATTAACCAAATATGATGTACAAAGTTTTTTCATGGAAAAAAGATATGAAAACAGGTAATATTTTCATGGACTGAATAATTGTATTATCTATTTTTCTTAATGTATTTGTAAGACTTAGTGTATTTGTAGGACCAAATATGATGTACAAATTTTTTTCATGGTTCATGGAAAAAAGATATGAAAACAAGTAATTTCACGGACTGAATAATTGTAATATCTATAAATGTAGGATTGAATAATTGTAATATCTATTTTTCTTAATGTATTTGTAGGACCAAATATGATGTACAAAGTTTTTTCATGGAAAAAGGATATGAAAACAAGTAATATTTTCATAACTTTTAGTATAGCTATATGTAGGACCAAATATTAGTGTATAATATCTATTTTTCTAACTATATTTGTAAGACCAAATATGATGTACAAAGTTTTTTCATGGAAAAAAGATATGAAAACAAGTAATATTTTCATGGACTGAATAATTGTAATGTCTATAAATGTAGGATTGAATAATTGTAATGTCTATAAATGTAGGATTGAATAATTGTAATATCTATTTTTCTTAATGTATTTGTAAGCTTAGTGTATTTGTAGGACCAAATATGATGTACAAAGTTTTTTCATGGAAAAAAGATATGAAAACAAGAAATATTTTCCTAACTTTTAGTCTAGCTATATGTAGGACCAAATATTAGTGTATATGTAGGACCAAATAATTGTAATATCTAGTACATATGCAGGACCAAATAATTGTAATATCTATTTTTCTAACTATATTTGTAGGACCAAATATGGTGTACAAAGTTTTTTTATGGGAAAAAAATATGAAAACAAGTAATATTTTCATGACTTTTAGTCTAGCTATATGTAGGACCAAATAATTGTAATATCTAATGTATATGTAAGACCAAATAATTGTAATATCTATTTTTCTAACTGTATTTGTAAAAATGTATTCGTTTAAAATAAGTTGAAACACTACAAATATAAATTAACACATATTATTAGAAGTTTATTTAAAGTAGAAATTTTCTTAAAGTATATTATCAAATTGAAATTAAACAAATAAGATTGGTTTAAAAGAAAGTATGAAAAAATAAGTTGAAACACTACACATATAAATTAACACATATTATTAGAAGTTTATTAAAGTAGAAATTTGTTTAAAGTATATTATCAAATTGAAATTAAACACATAAGATTGGTTTAAAAGAAAGTATGGAAACCTACCACACAGAAAGAAACCTAGCAAACATACCATTAAATTTTTATCATTATTAATTTATTTAATCATAAATTAAATTTCATTTAAATTTCTCATTTGTAAATCTATATTACAGGCTCACAGCGTTTAACTATTTAAAAGCTAGGGTCAATCTCCATTAAGCACAAGTCCAAACATGAAACCGAATGAAAGAGAGTTATTGCTTATACACTTTTACAATTTCTTTAAAAATATTTGACTCTTGAAAAGAAATTAATTGCAACCTACTTACAAAATTAAAAACTAAAATTATTACTACTATCTCGATGTTACGCATTTCACCGAAATGAATTGAATTTTGCAAATTATTCCCCACTGCGAGTCAGATATTCATGCTGCACAAATTCCATTTGCTTACTGTGGAACGAGTGGAACTTTTCATTTTTCCTCCCATATTAAATATGGGAGAGCGGACCGCGGCTCTGGAAAGCGCTCCTCTCATATGATAATCGCAATAATAAAAAGATGGCTTCTTTTTAGTTTCAAATGCCAATCTTTATTCCTGGGCAGGTATGAGAAACACCGTCTAACCATAGGGATTATATCGATGAGAGTGTCGTCCAATCCTCGGTGCTTTCCTGCGACCAACAGAAAACTTTATTGAGTACCATACAAAACCAATTATTTGGCTAATTAGTTTCCTACAGAACCAATTACTTGGTTAATTAAAAATTGGGTGGTTTTAAGGAAGGATGAAATGTCTTTTTTCGGTAGAGAGGTTGGAGTTTAAATTATTTAATTTATAGAATGGGCTAAAATCATTGATTTATTTAAAAATATATTTTAAACACTAAAAATTATAATATTGTTTTAAAATATATATTAAATAAAAAATACAGTATTGTTTTAAATTCTATTATAATATTGTTTTAAAATATATATTAAATAAATAAAAAAATCACAATGTTACTTTAAATTGTATTGCTAAAAGAAAACACAATTTTATTTCTAATGTATTAGTTAGAAGTCATGAGTACTCACAAATTGGATTAAAAGAATTAGAAACAAAACTATATAACAAATGGCCTATCAAAAATATAAAGAACAAAACCATGTAACATAAAAAAAATATAAAGAACAAAACCATGTAACATCAAAAATATAAAGAACAAAACCATGTAACAGAGAAACTATTAAAAAAGAAGAAGAGAGAAACAGCATTGTACCAGGCATGATCAAATTCTCAGTTTTTGAAAAAGGCTCCTTCCAATGTACAGGTTTCAACAAAATTTGAAGGATAGATCAAATTCTCAGTTTTTGAAAAAGGCTCCTTCCAATGTACAGGTTTCAACAAAATTTGAAGGATAGATTTGTTGGGCTATGTAGCAATGAGCTACAGAATTATTCTATAGACAGGAGACTCATATAAAACTGTGTATGTTTATTTTTTTATTCTGTTTTATGTTTTGTTTTAAAATGACAGACCTGTACAAGAAAAGTGACAGATGATAGATCAAAGATTGGAATGTTAAAATTAATATGCATGATAGAAAAAATGGTGGATATGGATGAGAAAATAATAAAAGTGTATTTTTTTTGAAAATATATAAGTCTATTTATTTTTAGATAAAGTGTTTTTGTTTTAAAGAAAAAAATAAAAAATAAATCTTTTGTTTTTTCTTTTAAGATAAAGTGCTTTTTTGAAAAAAATTAAATAAAAATAAAGATTAAATTATTGAGATCATTTTTATTTAATTTATCTTAAAAATTCTGAAACATTCTCAAAATTTATGACCAAAATAATAATAATAACTGGTAATTAAAAAAAATACACAAATAAAATATTTACCCATAACCATAGCCAGGATAGTAGCGAGGAGCAGAAATATATGGGTTAAAAGGTCTCCTTGGATATGGCACAGTGGGAGTGAAAACACGCCCACGAAAGTGTTTCAATCCAGGGTGATTTGTTCGCTTTCGAGTCACCTGTAAAGAAATTTTCACAATATAGTAATTAACAATAATATGTGACAAAATTTAAATAAATTTTCAAATTTTTACCAAGGTTTTCAAATTTTATAATCTCTTTTTTCAATTTGGAGAATTTTTTGAAATTGGAAGCACAAGAGTGTAGTCAATTTTCTGAGGTGACTTTATCTTCAATTCTAAAATATATGAAATGATATGAACAAAAACAAAAAGCTGATGTTTTATCTAAAATGGGTCTAATTTCTTCCTATGGGTTTGGAGGATGTAGATGGATGCAGATCACAACGGACAGCAACAGCTTTCAGATCCAAGACTTTTGTCTTCCGGGTATATAACTCTCTATCAATAGAAAATATCTGGTCTGTTTTTTAATACTTGCTCACATTTGGGTATATCTCTCAGCGAAAGTATGCACATATATATTTTGTTGTCATGAAAATCATTTTGTTTTCTATATCCGTTAATCATATGTATCTATCTCCACACAATCATTTTGTAGCTGAACAGGAAAGTCTTCTAAATGTTTTTGTTTAATCTCAAAATATGACGCTGTCTGCACTGCTAAAGGCATTCTGCCTCTTCTAAATGCATTATCAACTGAGCCATGTATGCTTATATATCCACTATCATGAATATAATATAAATATATAGCATATATCCACTATCATGAATATAATATAAATATATAACTTCTTTTTGTGCTGAAAATGAAATGACCTCACTCTTATCTCTCTAATTCCAAAATATTTTTAAAATGAGTAATCAAAATAAAAATAATTGACCAATAAGAGTGAAGTCAAGCATATATATTCTATAATAATATTGTAGAAATCCAATAAATTTCAGCGCACAGTATGTCAAAAGAATTATACATGAACTGAAAATCCACCTTAAGTTTTCGGCTACGTAACTGAGAATCGTTCAATGCCAAAGCTCTTAGAACGGCCCCCGGTTCCAAAAATTCAACGTAAGCAAACCTGTAGAGACCAGCAACAAAAGCAAAAACAAAATCTCATATTCATGCAGCAATGCATGCAATCATATTTAACGGTGAAGCTACAGAAATCTGAATTATGTAATCCTTGATTTGACAAACGAAACAGTATAATAAGAATCAGTCTAACCCTTTTGGATGCCCATATTTGTCGGACTTAATTGTAATTCTATTAACTGTTCCACAAGCCAAAAAATGGAGTCGCAGATCTTCAGGGGTGCAAGAGTAATCAACCTTAAAAGCACAGTAAATAAGCATGGATAAATACATGCATTCTAAACCTTTACCATACTTAATCTAGTAGGAATAAGAGTGAGGTGTGTAACAAAGAGTTGAATTTATGTAGATCGTAGATTTTCGAAATATTTTAGAATTTAAATTTGAGAAGCAAAATGTTAAAAGTAGATTGCAGATTTTAAAAATACTTGAGAATTTAATGAAACTCGAGAGATTTTAATTTTAAAAATAAATTGCAGATTTTAAAAATACTCTAATTTTTTTTATAAATTCCAGTAAAATCATTCATGTTTATAAAATTCTAGAATATTAATAAAATCCACCATTATCCCAAGCAAAAGGCAATCAGTGAATTGTAAAATTAAAACCCAAATGCCTCCATTTATGTGTTTCAATAGTAAATTAAAACATTCAATATTCACTCAACAAGATCATACCAATTGAATACACAGAATCAACACTCAACCACTTAACTTGATTTGACATAATCAATAAAATATGAATAACCCTCAAAACTGCAATTTAAAATCCTTACATTGCCAACAAATACAGAGCGCGAATCGGCATCCTCCCTGGTTGGCTCATTTTGGGTAGAGCTTGAATTTAAACCCATCTCGCTCTCAACTTTAGCTTGCAATTCCTTGATGGTATTCGTCTCTTCTTCTAATTCAATTATCCGTTTTTTCATTTCTTCTATCTGCTGCAGAACATTAACTGTGTTAAGACATTGAACTGGGTGGTTCACTATCAATCTGATGGTTGATTTTCTGTAATATCATATAGATTTTGTCTATAATATATTATTATGTTTTTTTCTTACTCAAAAACATTGAACAATTTTATTGGGAAGAATCAAAACATTTTTTCCACTATAATTTTTTAGTAAGAAAAAATGTCTGAAAAATATAATACATATAAATCAATCTATATTTCTTACTCAAAAACATTGAACAATTTTATTGAGAAGAATAAAAACATTTTTTCCAATATAATTTTTTAGTAAGAAAAAATGTCTGAAAAATATAATACATATAAATCAATCTATATTGTTACCAACCATAAATCAGATTTAAACAAGAGTCTCTCCTTCCCATATCCAGAGAATATATGCAATGTACTAGGTAACAAAAACATCGCATGCAGAAACATGAAAAATGCAGGATATCATCGTTATAGTTCTCCCAAAAAAACAAACAGTTACTTGTATGAGAATGCCTTTTTGCAGTTGACATTTATCTAGGCAATGGAAGGATTCCAGCATCTACTTTGTGCACACCCATTACTCTATCAATATGCATCCCATCCAGCTCATCCTGTAGCTCCATCTTGGATATGAGATCTACTTTTTGATTGTATTCTTGTCCAATATGTTGTTGCAGCAATGAGTCCCTTAAGGAGGTCTATAAGAGCGAGTCCCTTAAGGAGGTCTATAAGAGTTAAGGAGGTCTATAAGAGTTCAATCTGGCAGAGCCATCCATCCACCCATATTCTCTATATATATATATTAACATTGTCAATATCTATCACATTACTCCATCTTAGACATGAGATTTGCATTTTAATTATATTCCCGTCCAATATGTTGCAGCGATGAATCCCTTAAAAAGATCCATTGAAACTCAATCTGGCAGAGCCATCCATCCACACATATTCTATATATATTGACATTGTCAATATCTATCACATTACTTTTACACGCCAGAATTCAATGTGTATGAAAAAGTGTATGAAAAAGATTCCAAATTCAATGTGTGAGAGAGATTCCAAATTCAATATGTGAGAAAAATTTCATTCCTTCCTGGCAACCACCCACCCCTGATTACCCAATTAACTACGGAATTTCAAAACATATTAAGACTACAAAATTTAATGTAAAACGATGGGAACTATGTAAAGCTTGTGAGGCTCACCGTTGTTGCAGCATTGTTTTGATGTCGGTGGGAGTCATTATCTTGTTCCTCAAAACATATTAAGACTACAAAATTTAATGTAAAACGATGGGAACTATGTAAAGCTTGTGAGGCTCACCGTTGTTGCAGCATTGTTTTGATGTCGGTGGGAGTCATTATCTTGTTCCTCATAAAGATCATGGTCCATTGACTCACCTTCAACATATTCCTCCGGAATGTCTCCACCATAAACAGCATGATCATCATCCATTTCTCAATCCTCTTTTCCCAGTAAAATTTTATAAGATGGCAGGGGAAGAGAAGATTCTGAAAGAAGTTATGATTAAGACCATCCGGAGGATGGAGGCGCAGGGGAATACAAGTGACGGCACCTTTTGATGAGATACGAGCGAACCGCTTGCATGCCCGTTATTGACAGTTGAAACTGTCTCCAATAACCTATATCATAATATTTTGATATCTGTATAGCAAAGTGAAGTAAGGCTTCTTAAGAATCAATGGAAGTGTGTTTACCGGGTAACATAAGTGGTACGCTGTGGGATAGAGTCCTTATTCAAATCTAGCTACAAAATTACATGGGAAGTGATTATATATTTACAAAATATTGGTTAAAAAAATTTAAAATTAATTTTCTTAATATATATATATACATATATTTTTTAATATTAACGAAATAAATAAATTTATTTACAAAATCATAATATTTAAAAAAAAAAAATTATTATATTTGATATATTATATTTTTTAAATATTTTTTTTTCCGAAAAGAAGAAATAAATTAAAAATTATTTAATATATATTTTTAGACATAATTATATGGTTTAACCGCTACTTCAAGAAACCTCATAGCTCACAAAAAAAATAAAAAAAACAAAACAAAATAAAAACCAACCTCATAAAAATAATATTTTATCTAATTAATGAAAAATTAATTACTTGCCACTAAAATAATCCCTTCAAGTTGTTTAAATATACATAATTAATCTTTCAAATCTATAATTTTTTTTAATATAATTTTGTAAATAAATATAAACATTATAATTCTGGCCCAAATAGTATCTAACTTTCAACATTAAGTATCACTTGAAATTTTGAACACTAAAGTATCACAACATTATGTATCACTTGAAATTTTAAACACCAATGTATCACATTTTCTAGTGAGAAACATATATTATATTAATATTCTATAAAGTGATAAACTTTTAAAATATTATAATTTATGTCCTATCCCGTAAAGTTTAAATTTAAAATATATATATATATATATTAAAATAATAATTTTGTATAATTATTAATATAGATTTATGTTAATTTTGAATTTATTAAATATTGAAAAGATTAAATTTTTTGCAAATATAAATTTTTATTAAAATATAAAATTTTAATAAAAATTTATAAACAAATTTATATCTCAGAGAATTTGATCTTTCTTGATATTTGATGAATCTGAAAATAATGTGTCTTTTTCTCCATTATCAACACAAGACTTGAGAATAGTTGAGGTTTCATTAGCTCCGATAGATGGCACAAGCCATGAACTTGAAGCCGTAAACACGCAATGCAGTTGACTTGGAGACAAATCTTCTCTATTATCAATGCTAGAGAGTAGTTGAGGTTTCATTAGCTCTTATAGATGGCACAAGCCATGAGCTTAAGCCGTAAACACACAATGTAGTTCACATGGAGACAAATCCTGCAGTTAGTAGATTTTGGGTCTATGCCATTATATCAATAATTGGTTCAGATGGGGTTATTTATTGCAAACAAATTTGCTTGGAATTTGCAAAAATTATGTAATATTTTTTTTTTATATAGTCAAAGTGAACGGAATTTGCCTATGGAACTGATCGTGGTATTTGCCCATTGTATGGATCCATGGTATTTTTTTCGAGAGAAAACAATAAAATAAAGTTTTTAGAGAGTCCATCAAGCCTATAAAAGGTGATAGTAGCCTGATAGTGGGATCATCCAGAGTTTGTCTCTCTCTTGCATTGACATTTGTGTGGTAGATCCATCCAGGATTCACAAGTGGGTTTCATGTGTGGGGTGGATCCATCCACTATTCACAAGTAAGCTTCAGTGTCTTAGATTTGTCATTATTGAGCCATTTGCAGGGGTTCCAATCTTAATGTGTTGATTATTTAGCACAATGGTATCAGAATTGCCCATCCTTAGCATAAAGGTTTATTATAGATCAACTTCAAAGAAGATTGTGATCTAGGATTTCAAGAGAAACTAGTTTTAACTAAGGTGATTTCACCTGAGTTAAAATCTCAGCCATTTTGGTGGTTCTCTATAGCCACCCTAATTAGCTCATTATTGAATTTGCTGGAGTTTATTTTTCTGCGGGGTATTTTTGTGACCACCCTTGGTTACAAAAGTTTTTTTTATGAAGGCCGAGTTAAAAAGGTCAGACATTGATATTTGAAAAGGTCGAGATCTAAATCTACAGCCGATTTGTCATCAATCGTAAGAGATAGGCCTAGCAGTAAATATCCCTAGATGATCTGTCACACCGGGAATAGAGGCCAAGAGATTCGGCCTTGCCGTGAACATCAACAAAGGTGTGGAGGTTGCTCCCCAAGTGGTTGTTGTTCATACATACAAGGTGCAGAAATCAGTCTGAGAATTCATCATCACCTATTGCGAGGGGCACAAGGCCGATAGGTCAGACCATAGTGTGTCTGTCATACAAGCCAGTCTCGTACACATTCACTAGACCTTGGTTCGTGGAATTATACCTACCAAACAGTCTCTCATCTATTGCGAAGGACGGTAGAACGGCGGATCTGGTGTGGGTCACCGTGGTCAATAAGTCTCATGTCAATTCGTTGCATCTTATGGTCATCTTAATCATGTGAATAAGTCGATTCGTGGTTGCGCAAGAGCTGGAAGGAGGATTCTTAAACCCCCACTGCAAAGGTACAAGATAGGCAGCCGCATCACTACAAGTGCACCATAAGGTCGAAGCCAATCATCCGCCAGTCTTCAGATCATATTTTGTCACAAAGGACGTGTGATAATCATAGGGTTCATCAAATCAGCAGTTAGATGAAGGCTCGCTGTGGAAGGGACGACAAACAAATTGCACTAGCCGTGAAAGCACTCTTGTGTGCGTTAAACAACAGCGGCGTTGAGGTTTGCGTTGAACTTAGATCATTGCTGCAACATCAAATAAACGCAGCACCCAGTTTATAAATTATGGTGAGGCGAATTTGGGCGTTGGTAAGAAGCGCTTGGATTAAAGTTTTATAATGCGGATTATTATAATTTACTTCTCAACTCTCACTTATAATCTCCATTGTGCCGCCCATTGGTTTGTAATGTTATGCGCTTAATTCCCATTGTATTTTATCCATGCGATTTGGGTAAGATTGATAATTACACTGATTGGCAGTTGTAAGCTTGTGCCTATTCATGTTAGTGTTGAACAGCGCGCAGATGTTGATTGGTCAATCGTGGGCTCTATTCATAGTCGTTAAGGGACGCAGACAGCAGAGGGTTGAGAGCCCAAACTGACGGGAGTCACAAAGCTGTAGGGTCCAAACATCTCGTCGTGCCAGTATTGCAAGCCCGTGAGGACATACACAACAACGTCGGGTCATAGATACTTTGTGGTAAGGCAATGCGGGTCCTAGAACCAGGAAATTTAGGAGTCGAGTGCATATAGACCAAAATTTGTAATAGTGGGCGGTGCAGAGTTTGAAGGTCGGGTCGAAGGATCCAGGTATTTGGGCGCAGCGGAATTTGAAGCCAGGCTAAAGGAGTCATATCGCAGGGACCAAGACCACCATCTCTTATAATAGAGGCGCCTCCATTTGTAACCTCCTGCATTATAATAAACTAAGTATAATACCGACTTGTCAGCAGCTGGGTTGATCCACTAATTTGGAGATGCGAGGAAGCCATATAGACTAGAGGGCCGAGAACCAAGTACTCGGTAAATTCAGTATGTTAGTTGAGCCATTCGTGCTGAACTTCCAGTACAATGACCATCAGTTTATCGCAGGATCTAGGTTGTAAAGCACAACGCCGAGGCCAAGCGCTCGTTAAGTCGCTGAAAAGTGGGAACCGTGAAGCTAGAAACGCCGAAAAGTCCCAGCGCTTAGAGACAGTCAAATCCCAAGTTGTGGTTTATGTTTTGATTGGAAAAATTCAAGGCCAACAATCGACTGTGGCTTTGCATAACTTTTCTATAATTGTATTCATGGAATTCAATGCATCCATCGTGAGGAAAATAACAACACTCGTTCTCATGGTTCTTTTATTTGGAACCTACTATGGTTAGTAGAGGAGTTCATTGGGACTAGTGTCAAGATTGTTGATAAATAAATAAATAAAACAAGTCGGAAAATCATTTCTAGTTATTTGTTGAAGGGAAATTTTTGGAAGACATGATGGATAGAAAGTTGATGTGATTCTCTTATGATGTTACCTGCATATGTATGGGAGAAGATGGGTCATCTTGAAGAGTCCCGGAAATACCCTGAAACTATTTAATGAACAAGTGAGAATATATGGTATTTTATGCAATAATGTCTTCTTAGAGCAAATTAATGGTCAAAGCAACAAACCATTCTTGAAAAGGGTCCATGTCATTCTGCAGTCAAAGCATCCATGGGAAATGAAGGAAGGACAAGGAAGAGAGAGGCTAAACTCTTCATAGTTGGATCTAGATTGCAACAAACAAAGTTAGTCATAGAACTTCATAAGTTGGAGGAATTAAACATATGTATGTCCAGGGTGGGGCTACCAGAATGGAAGAAACTGAATTGGGCTCTCAAGCCATCCATGCTTGCATTAATACAACCCAAACTCCGGGAGCATCATTATGAAGAGGTTAGGCTCACAGTTGCCTCTTGTGTCAGCAAGATCATAGCTTTAACATCGCCTCTACCGCCTTACAATAATGATATCATGAGGGAGGTATTACAACTGATAAGAGAAGCCCTTCAAGGGTTGAACAACATCATGCTTCCGGCTTTTTAGAAGCCGCACTGAATTTTAGAATTCATGGCAGAGTTCGACTTTGGCACATTCATGTTGAATCTAGAATGTGAGGACTTAATCTTTTAGATGTTCCAAAAATTTTACACCAACATTACATCAGCTCATCCAGAACGTGTCCAAGCATGCTAAAGATTATGTCATTGTTTTTAGAAGGAGATGTCGACATCTGCAAGATACAAAGATCCAAATTGTTGATCATTTGGAGAAAGGAATTAATTGTATCATCAGTCACTTATGATCTAGTTGAAAAGTTGGTCATGCAAAACATTAAGTTACTCAGAAGAGTGTTGACTAGGAAGGAGCTAAAGAGGATTGAAGGAGGAAGAAAGAACAAAGAAAATAAACCTGTAGCAAAAATGAACGAAGAAGGAGAGGTCTATGCTTTATTTGCAAGGGATCTTGGGCACTTTACCATTCATGTCTAGGTGAAAGGAAGGAGGCAACAAGGACATAACAAAAAGAGATTCCTTCGGACCATGAGGATTCATCTGAAGGATCTGAGCAGTCAAGTACAAATGGTGAACAACAACACAATGTTATTCAAAGAGACTTGCAGGATAAGCTGATGATAATCAGTCGACTTGACAAAATACATGGGGATAGGAAGGGAGTAATTCTTCCTAACGATGTGGTAGACTCTTGTAGAACTAGGTCCATCCACGAAGAGTATGACCAATCAAGTGTAAATAAGAGTCCACTGATGCATCCCTATTTGACAACCAGAGAGGATGGGCAACAAATTGTCCCCACAGGTGGAGAAGGCCAGAAAGAAGACATTCAAGGAGACTTCAATGAGATAGAAATGGTAAACCAATAGAATCATGACAGACATAATGTGCAGGATGAACCATTCCCAGAAAGCCAGTCAAAGGCTCAAGTTGAAGTGGTGGTCGTAGGGCATCAGGTGCAGATAGGTACAAAGATATTCAGCAGAGAACTAGAATCGCCAATAGAGGACTTTCAAGGAAAGATCACAACATTTCAAGACAAATCTTACAATGTTAAAGCAGAGAGTGAGGATAGCCTGAGAAATAATTTTACAAGAGAACAAAAAAATTGAGGAGCTCATAAGGGTATGTGCCGAGTCAGCAACCAAACTATCTAGTGTAGAGAAACATCTCAAGTCCCCTACAGGGTAGTAGGAAGAATACAGTTGGTAGTTCCAGAGCAACCCTCTACATGAGTACATAGATAAGGCTTGCAACACTACCAACCCACCTTTATACAATGGGGAGAGTAGGGTAGAGTTATCCAAATGGATTATGTTGAGTGACTGGGTGGAGCAGCATGAGTGGGGCATTGAGCAACATCAACATAGTAGATTTGTTCCATGTGCGGGCATTCATCTTTCCCACAGCATGGATTGGCGAGAAATTATGAGTTGGTACTCTATTGATGGGATGATTCTTAGGAGGATACTCTTAGCCAAGGGCATATCACAGTAGAGGCCCTTAGGCACATGCAGTGATGGAGGCTTGAGGTGGTATCATAACCCATAAGTCCTAGGGCTTAGGTGGCATCGGGATCTAGATGGATAAATCGAGGGCAGGATTGGCTGGAGGATTGTCTGGGATCCAGGTATCGAAAGATCCATTCAGGATCATTTAGCATGGAAGCATGAGATAGTACACTCATTTGTATGGTATCCTAGTATCATTGTACAAATGCTTCTATTGTGGATAGAATTGGATTGCTTGAGGGCAAGAAATATTTGGTTGAGAGGATTTGTAATATTCCCTTTTCTTGATATAGTCAAAGTGGACGAAATTTTCCCATGGTATTGACCGTGGTATTTGCACATGGTATCGACCCATGGTATTTTCTTTCGTTTTTCAAGGGAAAACAATAAAATAAAGTTTCTAGAAAGTCCATCAAGCTTGTAAGAGCTGGTAGGAGCCTGACAATGGGATCATCCAGAGTTTTTCTATCTTATTGTGTTTGTTGAGAACTTAGCGTGGCCAATTCTAGGTTGATCCTAGGACGAAAACCCCGTAGTGACATTTGTGTGATGGATCCATCCAGGATTCACAAGTGGGCTTCAATGTCTTAGATTTGTCATTGTTGAGAAGTTGTGCATGCCATTTGTAGGGGTTCCAATCTTATTGTATGGGCATGTGTTATCTTTAACTAATAATATAAATAAAGAGTTGCATCTCTTTTAGATCCCTTTTGTTCTATGCTTGGCTTGTCAATATTTCATTTAGAACACTAAAATATTCTAGATGTATTGATTTTTTAGCGATTTGGGATCTTACACATTAAGGTATTTGGGAATGTGGAATGTGTGGCTATTTCCTATACAATTGTTGCTTCATTGAACTTTGTTGTTGTTGTTGTTCTTGATTGAAGAATGACAACCCTTCTATATCCATTACCTACATTTGTAGGTCTTGTGAGCTTTGATATCTATCCTTTTCGTGGGCCATTGGCACATTGCTCAATCTAGGTAGATGATTTGTTCATGGAGGTTACAGACAATGGTTTGCAGCATGCATGAGTGCGTAGGGGTAGTAATAGTCATGGAAAGGCATGTGGTGCTCAAGATCGAGCCAAGGTGGCTATGTGTACATGCCTATTCCAAGAGCAAGTTCTAGTCAATGTTCAGGAGGAACTCAAAGACTATGAAGTTGATGTCACAGTGGAAAGGGGTTGTCTCACAAATTCTAAAGTTTTGATGGATATCATTGAATGGGTGCTTGACCTCAGTGATACTAGAGGAAATAAAAATCAAATTTTTCTCATAATTGATCTCTACTAGAGGATGAAGATGCTACCAAGAAGAGTTATCATGGAGAGGAATGAGGCCAAACAAGAAATCGTGTTGATGTTATACAAGATGGTGCACCATCAACAAGACATGGTTGAAAATATCAAGCACATAGAGACTTAGCTTGCTCCTAATCGAGGTCAGGGAGGTTGCAATCAAGGGCACACCAACCCCATTGAGGTGGACATCTCCACGTCTCTTTAAGATTATGATGAATCTGGTCATAATGCTTTTCTGATTAGATGGTCCTACTAGGCTAAGTCTAGCTAGTGATTTTTGTTTGGTTTATATAAACTATGGGGCTCTGTTTCAGTACCTATTATGGTGCTTCATGAAACATTTACAACTCTTTCATATTTTGGATTGTTGGTTTTATGTCACTATATATTTTTGGACTGGCAAACTGTTGTTTACTAGTGGTATGGTTTCCCTATTGGTAGACCACTAGCAAGCAGGTCTGGATAATTCTGTAATGGTTTTCATATTTTCATGCTTAATGAAATATTAGATTACAAAGAAAATATACTTAACTAGAATCTCTAATGGATGTAGTGATGGTTCACCTTTGAAGTTGATCACATTCTTCGTGTTGTTAATTGGAATTGCACCATTTTGATTTGTATATTTTCTAAGATTTCATAGTCTACTTATAATTAATGAATTATAGTCCAACATATGGTATGCTTGTGGACTCCTCGAGAGTGAAAACATTACCATATTTTATATTTTTAGTAGGTATGTCTCCCAATATTGTTCAATTTGGACTAGTGATTTCTCTAAGGTCCTTGGATACCTAGAACCCACAAATTGTGACGCACCCCATGGTGTCACCAGAAACTTCTTATGACTTACAAACTAACTATTGTGGTCTATTGAGGGATACTGCAAATTGAGCTTATAGTGTACAACCATCCCACAACTTAGGTTCTGGTACCTTGAAACAACAAACAAACTATTGTATGATTATTAGCCAGCATGTAAAGCAACATATTGTAGTATCATTTTGGTTGTATTTTAACATTGTTTTAATTTCGTCAAAGGATCTTAGCTCGAGTGGTTTGGTGAGAAATTTGTGTTGCCAGTTGCATGGGTTCAAGTCTCTAGAGATATGTTCTAATTGGATCATTGGTGGCATTTATGAAATCGTTGTATCTAGTGTAATAGTGGCATCAAATATTTCAAAGTTATCAATTCTCTAAAAATTCTCTTTTCAGTTAAAAAAAAAAAAAAAGATTGTTGTAATTTCATTTACATTATTCAAAGCTCTTAAATGCAAGGCTTAGGATGGTAAAACCATAAAATTATGGGGTCCATGCACTATTTGCAAATGGAAGTCACCAGATGCCTATTTTGGGGGTTGAAGTAATCCTCCTTATGTGTTCTTAATCTCAAGGTCTGTCAAAGTTTGAGTGGTTTGTAATCATATATTAGGTTTTTCTTAGTTTTTTATATTATATAGCATAGCCATGACACAAGGCTATCTCTATATCATTTTATAATATCTCAAATGAAAACACTATTATAATCACTGAATTAACAGATATATGGCCTACTACATTGAAATTATCCCTACAAAGTATTATCATAGGCATATTTTTGGAGTGATCCATGACTATGATTAGATAGTTATTTCCCCTGCTAGTTGTTAATAGTCTTTCCAAAAAAATCCATTGTAATTGACTACCTAGTATGCTTCGGAATTGAAGTGGACTATACTTTTCTATATTATAATTTAATTGTTCTCAAATACTATAGAGGGAATAACTTACAATCTTTTCTCTCTGCTACCATCTACACCATCTATTTCCATAAAATATATTATGTGAACTTGTGGTATTCTTCTCCATTCTAAAATGTTATGAAATCATTGAATGGTGCGTTTTAAAAATAGTTAGAAGCAATGATCTCCTTTAGGAACATAAATAATGCTTAGTTTATGTAGCTAAATAAGACCACATATATGCACATAAAATTTAATAGCCACTACTCCCTGATGGGGTGGGATAATGGGATAGAGCAAAGGATTGGGTGGCTAGCCAACCACCCTATCGAAGAGGTATGCATTAATGAAGGGGGTGGCATGGAAAATCCCTTGCATCCACAAGCGTGTCATCCACCTATGGGAGGTTAAATATGGTTTGAGGAAATTTCATTCTAATTTTATGCATCAACATGGTGACTGGGTATCAACACTTGAGTGGGGGGGGAATCTTGAGCCCCTGTTGTAGGAAGAAACACTTAAAGAAATTTTATTATAGTCAAGATGGAATTGGAAGCAAGGAAAGTTACCTTGGTTCCTTCTAGTGTGAGTGTGGGTGAGTCGGACTATGGCTACAAGACAATACCAAAATGTGTGGGCATTATCCTGGTGGTGAGGCAATGTCGTTCATGGGGTCTAGAGCGAGAGTAGAGAATTGGTGGTGTTGCAAATGTGGGTTGTTGGCAGGGGAGGGGTTCTTGTGCTCATGGATGGTTGACGTCTTCTCCAACCCTGTTATACAAAATCCTTGTTACACCTACAACAGCCCTGATAAGGGAAATTTCTATGTAACCAACTCATAAAATAGAATAAAAGATAGATCAACGACTTTAGAAATAGCCTCTTCAAGGGGGAAACCTTCTTTACATCACATAAATGAACATTTTATGGATTATACAAATGAAAAAACCTCCTTAGTATATATAAGAGTCTAAGGGATCACAATATAATCAGAGCCTACATAACAATTGATGCAGGAGCATCCAAACTTAGCCAACAATGTGATTGTATGTTCACAGGTTGTGGCTAACAAGAGATGAATTTCATTGCCTTGAGTGGTCAAAATCAATTCTTAGTAGAGAGGGTTGGATCTCTCGAAAATTATCTTTACTCCAATTATTGTAATAATTAGAATATTGTATTATTTTTAGAATAGGAGATAAGTTGTTAGTATAGGTGTGTATCAGAGCTTGAGAATAGGGATTTCATGATTGAGTTGATAAAAATAGAGATTGAGTTGTCAATGCAGTTAGGATATGATTTGATTCATAAAAGAGGAAAGAATGTAATGATAGGGAGATTATATGATTGAGAACAGAGTGAGTAAGTGAGAGTTTGAGTGAGAGATAGGGTTTGAGATTGAAACAAAGGCCAGACAAACTGTTGTAATCGAGCCAAGAGGGCCAAGACTCTGTAATTTCCATTTTGTTGGATAATTGATTGAAGTGTGGTGTGGACACACTGTTCCAGTGCAGAAATTCATTTGTAGTTGTGTATCGGCATTCTAGACCCTAATCAGGTATTTTTCTCTGTTTAAACACTTTATTTATAAATCACAATTGATTAGTATTAAGGTTTAATATTGAGCTTAAGCGCTAAAGCTTTCCTTAAACGTATTTCTTAAAATATGATTTAAGCACGTGGGTAGTATTTGGAAAGTGGTAAGCGGTATCTCGCGTGCCCTAAAAGCTGTAAACGGTATTTCTAAATTTCACGCGATTAACCTTAGCGGGTGACACCTAGCACGAGAAAACTACTTTTCTCGCGCGCTCTTGACCTGATATTGGCCGTGCAAGAATCTGCGTGAGATTGCTCGATAGCCTTTCAATTGGACGGGTCACATCGACGGTGGAGATCGTCCGAGCTAGTTGGCGAGCGGGTGATGCGATATTATTTAGATCAGAAGGAGTGAAATCGATGGCACAGATTGAGTGCCTGACAAAGGGAAAAGTCAAAGAAGGACTAATGGTGATTGGTCAAGTAAGCGAGACCCTCAGGAAAAATCCATGTACAAGGTCCGTCAACGCGCACCTGATTGATTACAAAGTTAACCAGTAGCCTAATTGCAGACTACCACCCCATTTTCGTCAACCTCCTACATCATTTTTGGTATCAGAGCAAGGATTAAGTTTTGCTACAGTAAACATGCCACCGAGGAGAGGAGCTGGCATAGGTCGAGGAAGACTTGTAGTGAATGCAGTTCTACTGGATGAGATCTGAAATCTGCATACAAGGATGGAGACAATGGAGACTACTCAGAGGAGAGCACCTAATGAAGGAGATACGAGTGCTGCAGAAGAATATTCTAAGGAAGAAGAAGAGGATGAAAGTGAAGCTACCAAATTTCTCAAGATATTGGCCAAAGAAAGTGGAAGACCAAAGGTGGAAATACCTTTGTATGATGAGAATCTCAATGTAGAAGAATTGATGGACTGGATCAGTTCATTAGACAAGTATTTTGACTATGAGGAGGTTGATGATAAAAAGAAGGTGAAATTTGCAGTTACCATATTGAAGGGTCATGCAACTATCTGGTGGGATGAATTACAAACATCCATAGGGAGAAAGGGAAAGCCCAAGATCAAACAATGAGATAAAATGGTAAGTAGATTGAAAGCCAAATTTATGCCAAAAGATTATCAATTAAATCTTTTCAGACTGTTACAAAATTTGAGCCAAAAAGGAATGTTTGTCAAAGGATACACGGAAGAGTTTTATAAGCTTAGCATTAGAGTAGGACATGCAGAGGATGATGTAGAAAAGGTAGCTAGATACATAAATGGGTTGAGATATGACATATAGGATGAAATTAGCTTACTGAGTCTGAAGACAATCGAAGATGCCTATCAAGCAACTTTGAAGGCAAAAGAGAAGATGTTGAGGAAGAAAAATCAGTGGAATAGAGGAAAAAGTTCAAAAAGAGGTAGAGGACTACTAGATCAAGATTTCAGCACCCTCAGGGTGAAGCAGGAGTTTCAAGTAGTAGACCACCACAAAGAGAAGAATTTAGTAGAGGAAGATTTGCACCCAGAGGAAGAGGCCGCGGAAGGGAAATTCGGTGTTACACATGTGGAGAATGGGGACATGGATCATGGGACTGTCCTCCTAATAAAATAACAAATCATAAGAATGTCAATGTGGCTGAGGCAAGGGAAGAGTAACCTCAAATTGCAAACAAGGAAGAATCACCTGAAGTAGGAGAATCCTTATTGTTGAAAAGGGTATTGCTTAAGGCAGAGAAAGAGATAGGAGAACCAGCGCAGAGAAAGAGTTTATTCAAAAACACATGCAAGTCCAAAGGAAAATGTTGTAAAGTGATAATTGATAGTGGAAGCACTGATAACCTTGTTTCTATAAAAATGGTGGACAAGTTAGGACTAGTGAAAATAGTACACCCTACTCCTTACAAAGTATCATGGCTGCAAAAAGGACATCAGCTTATTGTGACAGAACAATGCAAGGTAGAGATACAGATTGGTACTTATAAGGATGTGATATTGTGTGATGTAATGCCAATGGATGTATGCCATGTGTTGTTGGGAAGACCTTGGCAGTTTGATCGGAAAGTTATTCATGATGGGAGAAGAAATACTTACACTCTGGAGAAGGATGGAAATAAACACACACTACTGCCATTGAAGGATGAAGCAGGCAAAGAAGCGCCTGGAAACAATGTTATGCTGATGAGTGGGAAAGAATTGCTGCAAGAAGTCAAGAAGGATGAACAGATGCATTTTGCTATCATAAGGAGACCTAAGGTAATTTTAACTTCCACAAACTTAGATGATTTATCTGAAGAAATCAAAACCCTGTTAAATGATTTTGTTGATATCATTGTGGATGACTTTCCAAATGCATTACCACCCATCAGGAGTATTAGCCATCATATTGATCTAATACCTGAAGCAAGTTTGCCAAACAAAGCAGCATACAGGTTAACTCCTCAAGAAAATGCAGAAGTTGGAAGACAAGTACAGGAACTGATGGATAAGGGATTAATCAGAGAGAGTCTTAGTCCATGTGATGTACCAATAGTACTCAGTCCAAAGAAAGGTGGTGAATGGCATATGTGTACAGATTCCAGAGCCATAAACAAGATTACTATCAGGTATAGATTTCCTTTACCACGCATGGATGATTTGATGGATTGTTTAAGTGGGTCAAAGTATTTTTCTAAAATAGATCTGAAGAGTGGATATCATCAAATAAGGATTAGAGAAGGAGATGAATGGAAGACTGCATTTAAAACAAATAGTGGGTTGTATGAATGGTTAGTTATGCCTTTTGGACCCACTAATGCACCTAGCACATTCATGAGATTAATGAATGATGTCTTGAAGGAATATGTTGGCAAGTTTGTCATTGTTTATCTTGATGATATTCTAGTTTTCAGTAGAAGCAAAGAATAACATCTGGAGCATCTTAAGTTGGTTTTAAGAACTCTGCAGAAAGAGAAACTGCTGATAAATTTGAAGAAATGTAGTTTCTTGAAAGAAGAATTAATCTATTTGGGATTTGTAGTTTCTAAAGAAGGTTTGAAAATGGATCCAGAGAAAGTCTAAGCAATTTGGAACTGCCCTACTCCAAGAAACATATTTGAGGTAGGAAGCTTTCATGGTCTTACAAGTTCTTATAGAAAATTTATTAGAAGTTTTAGTCAAATTTGTGCACCAATATTGAAACAATCAAAGAGACTAATCAGCCATTCAAGTGGACAGAAGCAGCAAACTAAAATTTTAAGTTGTTGAAGAAGAAAATTACAGAGAAACCAGTTTTAGCTTTACCTGATTTTGGAAAATGTTTTCCAAGTTGAAACTGATGCTAATGGAGTTGCAATTGGAGTAGTTTTGAGTCAGGAACAAAGACCAATAGCCTACTTTAGTGAGAAACTAAATGAAGCTAAGAAGAAGTATTCTTCTTATGATAAAGAATTTTATGCTATTGTGCAAGCTTTAAAAAAATGGAGACATTATTTTCTACCAAAGGAGTTTGTATTATATTTTGACAATCATGCATTATAGTTCATAAAAAACCAGCCAAAATTGAACCAGAAACATGCCAAGTGGGTAGAGTTTTTACAGAGTTTTACTTTTGTGATAAAACACACAAGTGGTAAGTTGAACAAAGTTGTTGATGCTTTGAGCAGGGTAAATTTCATTGTACAAGAATTAAGAGTTGGTGTTGTAGGATTTGAAGAAATGGTTGATATGTATAAAGATGATGTAGAATTCAAAGATATTTATGCAGTTGTACAAAATCCAATAGTTCATAATAGAAGTCAGTGGTTAGATTATTTTATCCAAGGAGGTTTACTGTTTAAAGGTAACAAATTGTGCATTCCCAAATGTTCTATGAGGGAAAACATAATCAAGGAGAAACACAGTGGAGGATTATCTAGTCACTTTGAGCAAGACAAAACCTTTGCTCAAGTAAATGCTTTTTACCATTGGCCAAATATGCAAATTGACGTTAAGAAATTTGTTGAGAAGTGCAGAATCTGTCAGCATGCTAAAGGGAGAAGCCAAAATACAAGATTGTACCAGTCATTGCCAATACCAAACAGACCATGGGATGCAATTAGTATGGACTTTGTTTTGGGGTTACCTAGAACTCAAAGAGGGAATGATTCCATTTATGTTGTGGTAGATAGATTTTCCAAAATGGCACATTTCATTGCATGTAAAAAGATTAGTGATGCAACATATATCGCTAATATGTTTTTTCAAAGGTTGTAAGGTTACATGGATTACCTGTACGTATTGTGTCTGATAGGGATACAAAGTTTGTTGGCCATTTCTTGAGAACTCCTTGGAAGAAACTAGGTGCCAACCTTAGTTTCAGTTTAGCATATCATCCTCAAACAGATGGACAGACCGAAGTGGTAAATAGAATCTTGGGAAACATATTGAGAAGTTTAGTGTATAATAATCCTAAGCAATGGGATGTAGCACTTGCTCAAGTTGAGTTTGCTTATAATGACACTCCAAACCAAAGTACTAGGATGAGTCCATTTCAGATTGTTTTTGGAATGAATCCAAGAGGTGTGTATGAACTCAGAAATTTGGGTAAACAAGAGACAAGAAGTGCAAAAGCTGAAGAGTTTGCAGAGCAGATGCAGAGACTACAAGAAGATGTCAAAGACAGATTGCAGGAAAGCAATGGAAAATACAAACAAAGAGTTGATATGAGGAGGAGAGAAAAAGAATTCCAAGTGGGAGATCTAATGATGGTATACTTGAGAAAAGAAAGATTTCCTGTTGGGACTTACAATAAACTAAAGATGAAAAAGATAGGGCCATGCAGAATTGTGAGGAAGTTTTCAACTAATGCTTATGAAATTGAATTGCCAAAAGGGATTGGAATATCACCTATTTTTAATGTTGCAGATTTGTATCCATACAAGGAGACAGAGTCAGAGCTACAAAAGGAACCTGCAGGAGATGAAGTTCAAACTTTAAATTGGGAAGAACAAATGAAAAAGACAGTCAAGAAAGAGGTGGAAGCTATTTTGGAGAAAAGAGTATCCAAAAGAACCAGAGGACAGTTTTCTTTTCAATATTTAGTCAAATGGAGGGGACAACCAATGGAGGATACCAGTTGGATAACAATGACAGAATTACAAAAGTATGGAGTCAATCTTGAAAGTTTGATGAAGGATTCTTTTCTTCCCTGGGAGTCTGATGTAGGAGCATCCGGACTTAGCCAACAATGTGATTGTATGTTCACATGTTGTGGCTAACAAGAGATGAATTTCATTGACCTGAGTGGTCAAAATCAATTCTTAGTACTCCAATTATTGTAATAATTAGAATATTGTATTATTCTTAGAATAGGAGATAAGTTGTTAATATAGGTGTGTATCAGAGCTTGAGAATAGGGATTTAATGGTTGAGTTGATAAAAATAGAGATTGAGTTGTCAATGCAATTAGGAAAGGATTTGATTCATAAAAGAGGAAAGAATGTAATGACAGGGAGATTAGATGATCAAGAACAGAGTGAGTAAGTGAGCGTTTGAGTGAGAGATAGGGTTTGAGATTGAAACAGAGGTCAGACAAACTATTGTAATCGAGCCGAGAGGACCAAGACTCTGTAATTTCCATTTTGTTGAATAATTGATTGAAGTGTGGTGTGGATGCATTGTTCTGGTGCAGAAATTCATTTGTAGTTGTGTATCGGCATTCTGGACCCTAATCGGGTATTTTTATCTGTTTAAACACTTTATTTTTAAATCACAGTCGATTAGTATTAAGGGTTAATATTGATCTTAAGCGCTAAACCTTTCCTTAAATGTCTTTCTTAAAATATGAATTAAGCACGTGGGTAGTATTTGGAAAGTGGTAAGCGGTATCTCGCGTGCCCTAAAAGTTGTAAACGATATTTCTAAATTTCATGCGATTAACCTTAGTGGGTGACACGTGGCACAAGAAAACTACTTTTCTCACGCGCTCTCGACCTGATATCAGTCGTACAAGAATTTGCACGAGATTGCGCAATTGTCGTTCAATTGGACGGGTCACATCGACGGTGGAGATTGTCCGAGCTAGTTGGCGAGCGGGTGACGCGATATCTGTTAGATCAGAAGGAGTGAAATCAATGGCACAGATTGAAGCGCCTAACAAAGGGAAAAGTTAAAGAAGGACCGACGGTGATTGGTCAAGTAAGCGGGACCCTCGAGAAAAATCCACGTACAAGATCCATCAATGCGCAACTGATTGGTTACAAAGTTAACCAGTAGTCTAATTCCAGACTACCACCCCATTTTCGTCAACCTCCTACATCAACAATAATAATTTAAGGGCACACCAATAACAATAGTGGGCTTTTATGGGCACAACAATAACAATATGGGGGCTACATGGGCACAACAATAACAATAAGGGGGGTACACTAACAATATAGGGACCTAACATTCCCCTCTCCTTCAAAAAAGTGTTGTCCTCAACGCTTGAGTAGTTTTGGATGCTTCTGTGTAAAATTCTCATCCTCCCATGTGGAATCTTCAACCCGTAAGTTCTTCCACTTAAGGAGATACTCTGAAATTGATCAATTTTGTAGTTTTTGGGTTCTTATTTCCGTGACTGCTTCAAGCTCAAATATGATTTTTCCTTCTTCGTCAAGTTCTGGCAACACTGTTTGAACTGGAAGCTTGTCATTGATAACCTTCTTTAAGCCTAAAATATGGAAAATTGAGTGTACTTGGGAAGATGCAGGTAACTCCAATTTGTATGCCATAATACTAATCTTTTGCAACACCTTGAAACAATCGTAGTACTTGGGTGATAATGTATTATCCTTCTGTTGAAACCTAAAAATTCGTTGCAACAACATGGGGGATGACCACCCTGTCCGAACCTTAAAGTAGCTCCTTTTTCGTTTGGAATGGTGGTTCTGACAAGTTCAACTAGGTCCAATTACCTTCTCTCAATCTCCGATGGCTTTAAAATATGACTTTCATTCACCAATGGAGAAGAGACAACAGATTAACCCTCTTGCTGATTAGGCAAGAAAGTGATCCTTAAGCTTATTTGGGGCTCAGTTGTAGGGAAAATCCAACACCCCCCATTATTAACTTATTGACTCAAATAATGGGGACCCTTTCCATAAATTTTTAGCTAAGCATCTTTTATGATTTTCATTTAAGTTAATTGTCTTATGATTTTTTTCATTTTTTCATTTTTCGTCGGATTTCCGTTGAAATTGTTTCATTGAATCCAAATTTTCACAAGCTTTCCATCGATACTTGTTTCAACTCATTTGGTCAACTGGTTTGTAAATAACACTCCTTTGAAGTTTGATCGTTTTCTCGCCTAGACTAAAATTATAAATAAATGTATAAAATTTTGATTTTTCATAGCTAATTAAGTTCAATAGTCATTCATTGTAAATATTAACTCTTATTTAGTTTTTATTAATATTCTTTCATTTTTCACTAACTGTCCTACAAAATGACCCAGCTAAGTTGTACAATGGATGAAAACGCGTTTTGGGATCTTGGTAATTTACTCCAATTTATTATTATAAAACAAATTGCCAAGCTCAGAACCCCAAAATTGAAAAATGGTTGAAGTCCAATTTGTAGGACCATTAATTCATGTGGGCCCCACTTTACCTCCCTTCTCCTCCTCCTAAATAAATTTGCGATAAAAAATTGTGATTGTGAAATAGCGATATCACGATTTCGCATATCGCAATATCACCAAGCACCTCGATTAATTGTTTTGTGATTTTGTGATCGTCGATTTAAAATTTTATGCGATGGAGTAAAAAGTTTTAATATAACGTTTTTATTGATCGCCTTATGCCTCCCGTACCTCCATCTTACTTCACCCTCACGTAATACTCCACTCCTCATGTGAACTTGGAATTAAAACATTTCAAAGTTTAAAGCCACTTTGGATTAATTTTAATGGTTTGCTTTTATAATAGATTGATTCTAATGGTTTGTTAAAATATTATATTTATATTATAATTTTAATTTTAATATAATTTATATTATAAAATAAATATAATATAATAATATTTTAATTAGTTTTTAAATTTTATTTCATTCGGTTAATAATTAATCTGTAAATAATTTAGATTAATATCATAATTAAAATTAGATTAGTATTAATTAAAATTAATTGTATATATTAGCTAGCTAATAATTAAGTTAGAATTAATTATTAAAATATAATTTAGGATTAGAATTTAATTAATAAATTTTGATTTTTGGGACTAGGCAATAGAATTTTCATAATTTTACCAGATTTGACTTATCAACTTTGGAAACTCATAGATTGAGTTTTACTTGGCAAAATGAGGCCCACGACATCTCATTGGAAAGATAAAATAATGGAGAATATTTCTGAGGAGGTTTCATTAACAGATTTGATCATTTATTGGGTCTAAAATCTAGCATAATATCAAATTCCAAATTTTGAATAAAACTAATTTTCATGAGTTTTATTTTCTACATTTTCATTTGCCCAAGCCTCTTCTGAATGCAAATACATTCGTCAATGATATCCTTGGCCAATTAAATCATCACATGCATCAATAAAAAGTTTAGATTTTCTTTTCAATTATTTATTTAATTGAATTTGATTAGATTTGTTTTAATTCCAGATTTAGCATTTTGATTTTATTTTTGCATTTTAATCTTGTTTTGATTTCCTTTTTGCAGGAAAACAATTGAAGAGATGAAGAGAAAAGAAACTCAATCAATGAAAAGGCTCCAACAATCGAAGAATGGAATTTTGAGCCAATGAAAATTGATTAAAAAGATTTATTCTTCAACAAACTTTCCTATTTTAAATTCCTTTGTAAATATTATAAATAACAGATTGTAAAATGTAATAAGGGCTTCTCTCCTCTACAATTCTAGAATTCTAAAAGCATTTCTATTTAGGGATTTAGAGTTGTAGGTGGGAGGAGTAAAAAATTTCAGATCTGGGGATTATTGAGGATTTTTCTTTTACATTCTGAATTATGTATGAATGGCAGAGTTTGCACTATTGTGGCTCTTGTTTTGAAAGCAGAAGTTCAAGTATGTAAAAGACTGTTAGAGACCGGAGTTGGAGAAATGGATTCCATAAATTGGTATTTATAATACTATTATTTTAAATGCTGGTTTCATTTTTTGATGACAGGAATGTGTCAATTTACTTTCATATTTGTGCACTTTTGTCGTTATGGGTAATTTGTCTCTATTTTATGTGATTATTTATCTCTGCTTTATGGACTGCATTCTAATTTTTGAGTAACTATTTACTCAGAAATCTGTCTTTTAACACTGGTTTAATCAATAGTGACATGTTGTGAACTTTTCTAGATATTATTGTTTAATTATTCAAGTTACTGATTAAATGATCAAAATCATTTTGTGAACTTCTTCCTGAGTGTTGTTGGTTGATTATTTCAGTTAAGAGGTTCCTAAATAGGATGTTTTTGGTATTCGTAATGTTAGTTAATTTAACTACTTCATTAGTTTGATATTCATTATAAGCCAGACATATTTAATCTCAATACTTCAAATATCTTGCTTTCGATTGGGTTAGATCTATATCTGCCTAATTGAGATAGGATTAGAATTTAGTTCATTTTTCTTGCATTATAGAATAAGTTTGCATTTAGATTAATTTCTACATTCTTTTAAGTCCTCTTTCCAAAGAGGCAAACTTTAGTTGTGGCTTGGTTGAGCCCCAAATCAGCTTAAGGATCACTTTCTTGCCTCATTAGCAAGAGGGTTGATCTGTTGTCTCTTCTCCATTGGTGAATGAAAGTCATATTTTAAAGCCATCAGAGATTGAGAGAAGGTAACTGGACCTATTTGACCTAGTCGGAACCACCATTCCAAACGGAAAAGAAACTGCTTTACGGTCCAGACTGGGTGGTCATCCCCCATGTTGTTGCAGCGAATTTCGAGGCTTCAACATTTTGGCACTAGAAGGAGGGCCTGAAACTTGTTGTGTAAGTGGAGTCTTTGTATTCTAACATATTATTATTTATCACAATGGCTCCTATTAAACTTCCAATTTGGAGTTGTATCCATGGGCGTGCATCTTCCAATACTCCACCCGAAGTGGTAAGACTCTTGTCTCAAGTAAAGTTTAAAGTAAAGTATCAATTTTTTCAAAAAAATTCAAATTTTACTCCTCAAGGAATTGATGATGGTATTTTATGCAGAATATTTACTCTCACATTTGCAGCAAAAGCCAGAAACTGGTTTCAAACTCTTCCAGTTGCCTCAATTCATAGCTAAATCAATTTGTAACAATGTTCCTTTGTAAATTTGATGGCTATAACTACTAACAGGTATGTGGCGATTTTGAAAATTTACAAAGATTCGAAAATGAATCTTTGATTGATTTTACGATCAGATTCCGTTTAAATTGTTTGAAATTTAAAATTGAAAAAAAACCTACGGATGAAGAATAATTAGATTGCTATGAACATATTTGCTCTCTTCCTCCCATTCATAACCCATGTGAAATTATTTCAAGCTTTGCTCAAACTCCTTCCAATCATATTATCACGATTGAGAATTCCAATATGAAGATGCAAACAAATGATGATGAAGTGGCATCTATTATGTGCTATCAATTTCTTCATTTAGTGTGCACTTCTTACAGTGTTAATAGTGATCAAGGTGCACCTTCACATGTCAGCAAATCTCAATCACAAAGCTTGGAGAATTTTACTATTCAAGTGCAAGAAGATACTAGAAATAATTTTGAAGAAGATAACGCTTTGAAATCTGAAAATCAGAACACAAATTGGCAAGTCCAAGTAGCAATTAAAGTTTCCAATAATACGTAGAGTACTGTACAAATTTCTAAATTCTTTTACGATGAGGAAATGTTAAATTTAGGACAACAAAGCAACATTCTTCAAGAAATCACAAATACAAAAATGAATGATCTCAAATCTAAAACTTACAATGAGCAAAATTCACAAGAGTTCCTAAACAGAGACACTTTTATAACTATTGCTTCTGATTCTCATTTTTCCCTTTATCTTGATATTTTCGCTAATAGTAATTTATTTCATCTTTGCAATAATGATATTTCAGAAAACAGAGAGGTTGATTTTAATGAATTTCCAATTAGTTTTTATCAAGATAAAGAATTAATTGTTAATCATTCATCTGGGATTAATGAACATGTGCTTCATATTCCTTCTTGTATTGATACATTGGATGAAATTGAAAGGAATTCTAATGAATGTCGTGAGGTCATTTATGATATCTAATTTGACATTGAGGATACTGATTTGTCTACTTCACTATTGAATCCTCATGATCAAAGTCTAATCAAATGTGAAAATGAAGAACACTCTAATTCAGAATTTGTTTCAAATAGTTCTCATTTTCAAATAATTAATCATACTAATGATTTCAACATTTGAGAAAACATTCCCCGGATGCGGGTGTTTAAAGCGATGGGACGGGAGTTGGAAGTTGGCCACATGCCGCTCCACGGGCATCACGTGGCACTCCATGCGAGAGGACGACGAGATCAATCCCAGTTTAATACAAAGGGACGGGGGACGGCAACAGTGAATGCCCGGAGAGCGCACTCGATCCAGAGCATTGCTGCAGTAATGGCGGATGGGAATTCGAGGTGGGTAGGTGACGATTGAGAGCATATATCCGGTTTGGAGTAGGGACTTTTGGTCGTGTTGCATTTGTCTAGCCTCCCTGCCGTTGAAGCGGTCCCTTCTCAGGCGGTTGGGTATACTACGGAGCTGGTTCTGGTAATCGACAGTCTGGTTCACTTGGCAGTCTGCAGGGAGTCTCATCTCATTATGGTGAGACCCAGACAGAGGTTGCTGAGCCGACGTGGTTCTTCTAGAGGCGGGGGTTCGAGCAGACCTGTGAGAGATGAAACGAGGCATTGCTACCACTGTAATCTGGCAAGCTCCATTGGAGCCATTCCCCTGCACTCTGGCCAACATATGGATGCCGGGGCATCCAGCTCGGCCTCCTTGCCAGCCTTTAGCTCCACTATTTTCAAATTCACCTGCTCTACGGCAAACCCGAGAATTAGTGCTCATGTTTCCATTCTGTTCATCGAGAACCCTCCTGAGGTGGATGATCCCATATAAGCTCGGGAGCATGGGATGCAGGACTACCATGGGGATGCAGAGCAGGCTCCAACAGTTGAGTTGGAGCAGGAAGAAAAGATCTGGGCCAACGTCGAGGAAAATTCCAAGCATTCCCAGAATGCTCCTAATGCTACTACTGGGGAAGCGGAAGCGACCTCGCCTACTCATGCTGAGCTGGATTACTACGGCTGGTACCCAATTGTGGAAGAGCAACCGGATGAGCCGAGTGAATAATCACGCTGGCGCCCTCGCTCTACCAGGTCGCTCCAGACTCAGTTGTCGTCTCCTGGTTTGTTGTTGTTTCAGTCAATGTTTTTTTTAGGATGTCAAAACTGTTGGTTTTCTGTGTCAATGATGAAAGTAACTACTGTTTCCCCTGCGCGGGATGACTTGAACAGTTCTTTTTGTCTAAGACCCCTGCGCGGGCTTCCGTCTATGGACAGTCTTGGAACTTCATGGAACCACCCCTGCGAGGGCTTGCTATGAGGAATTATGTCTGGGTCTTTGTCAGTCTAAGTTTTTGTCTATGTCTGGTGCCCCTCGAGGGCAAGAGCATACTGGTCCTACCTGATGTAATTTTGCACTCTGTATATATTTAATAGATTAGCCTTGTTACCAAGAAAAAAAAAAACATTTGAGAAAACATTTTAATTTATGATTTATATGACGATCAAGATCTCATTCCTATTCATAGTAATGATTCTCTTTATAATTCACAAGTTAGTATTAGTAATCATTCAAATTCTATTATTCTGACCAAGTCTTGTGAAAATGAAATTGTTTTAAGTTGGTCCCAATTGTGGTGTAACAATAATTGTAACACTAGTGTAAACTGATTACTCTCAACATTGAGTTCCACGCAGGTTTGATGATGCCCCTGCTAGGGTTCCTGAGTTAACCCGCTGCCCATCTCCTCTGCACTCACGGCTATCCTGAAGCTACTCTGTCGCTGACTCTTTCATCATGAATTTTCCCTACGGAGGGGTGGGCTCGGCCCCCCCTCCCCCCATCGGTCCCTCTTCTGACAATCCCGTTAGCGTTGATGTTCCGGTCAGCCCCGGCGCCACCCTTTTGACCGCCCATGACATCGATCCTGCCATCAACAACACTGGCGACTTTGCTGCAGGTTCTACGGTAGCCAAAGAAAAAGGCATCGACCAGAATGACTCAACGTCACAGCCAAAGGCATCCTCTGCAACATGCATCCCCAAGTCTGCAGAAAGAATGAAAATAGATCTTCCCAGTGAACGAATCAACAACCAAATCCAATATATGAAGGATCATGCACTCATAGGCAAGTTCCTCGGATTCTAGCCAACAGAAAAGGCCTTGCAGTAATGGATCGCCTCTAAATGGAAGCCTAAAGGACAAGTCACCCTGCAGCTCCGTCCCAAAGGCTTATTCACTGCTACTTTCAACTGTCTGGAAGACAAAACTCATATCTTCGAAGGAGGCCCGTACTTCTTCAACTCAGCAGGCCTGTACCTTCGGGAATGGAAAGAAAGGTTCAATCCAAACAAAGAGGATTTCAACTGGGCTCCAGTATGGATTCGTATTTACTCTCTTCCCCTGGAATACTGGAATGAGGAGACCTTAAAGGACATAGGCAATAGCCTGGGGGTTTTCATCAAAGTCGCTGAGGAAACCAAATTCCAAAGATACACCTCCTATGCCAGGATCTGTGTACACATGCATCTGGCCAAAGAACTCACGGATTCGGTAAGTCTGTTTCATGACGATTTTGAATGGATCCAAACAATAGACTACGAGCATGTACCTTTTCGCTGTAGAAAATGCCATGAACATGGCCATATTTTCAAGGATTGCCCTCTGAATCTTCAGTCTAAATATCCTGCTACTGAGATGAGCAAAGATGCTGAGGGTTTCACAAAGGTCTCTAGTCGTAGAAAGCATGCCAAGAAATCTCCAGTTACCTAGATGATCTCAAGAAACCGAAAACACGGAACAGCTTCGGAATCCTGACTTCTCAAAATAACATGGAGGATCACATTTTAATCCCTCCCTCAGATCCTTCCCCTTCTTCACCCCCTCCTCCTCCAAAATATTCAGCTCCGCCCTCAGCCTCCGGTCTCACCAGCATCCCCGTCTCTACCTCCACTGATAAAAAAGATCCAAATACAGCCCTACAATGTTCCACCATGGAGATAGATGCAGCTCTAGCTCTCAGTATCCATCAAAAGTCAAATGAGGAAGAACAGAACAAGCCGATACATATGGATGAGGAACCGGAAAGTGTAGATCTGGGAGGTCTGGACATTCTCAAACTGGAAGCAGCGTGTTGACAGAAAGAATTCAGCGTTATTCCCCCCCGGGAAATCGAAAGAGTTGAAGTAGTCTTAGCCATAGCACAACAGAATAAATATCTTGGTATTCAGGCAGGCAGTCCTTGGGATGGTAAAAAAATACTGAAAGACACAAAGAAACGCGGGCGCAAAACGGATCTGCAAAGGACCATCATTATTGGAGAAATGCTGGTGGAATCTAGTAGATTTCCCAAGCTGACCAAGTTTTCAAATCTCTTCCCCACGGTTCCTCATGAAGCTCATCTCATGGAACGTGAGAGGGCTTAACAGCCCTGTAAAATACAGAATGTTAAAAAATATGATCCAACAAGAAAAGCCTTCATTAGTCTTTCTACAAGAAACTAAAGGCAATAGCACTATCCTGGAAAAGATCCTAAACAAGGCCTGGTCTAGATGTTGTTCAATCTCAGTGGATGCCTCAGGGGCTTCAGGAGGGCTAGAAATCATTTGGAATCCTCAACTTCTCTCCCTTCAGGATTTCCATGCCTCACACTACTTTATTCAGACAACTTTCCATCTAATCGGGACCAATATCCATGGTCATCTCTCTAATGTGTATTTCCCACAAGACTTACAAAAGAAGTTGGATCTGTTGGACTCTCTCACAGTGCTCAACTCTGTTAGAAGCTTTCCCCTATGGATATGTGGTGGAGACTTCAACATCATCACAGCTTTGGAGGAAAAATTGGGAGGCAGATCGAAGCTGGAAGGAGACAGCATTGGCCTCAAAGACTTCATACATAGAAATTAGTTAATGGATCTACAGACTTCTAATGGTATTTATACTTGGAAAAATAAAAGAAGGGGACCACAGCATATAGCCTCCAGGCTGGATCGATTCCTTATGTTGGACAATGCTATTCACCTGGGTGGGGACTTTCACGCCTCTATCATGCCTCAAGTGGGTTCTGATCACTGGCCCATAATGCTACAGTGGTCGCGGCCGAGCTCCAGGTGTAATAGACCTTTTCGCTTCGAATCTTTTTGGTTCTTACATCCTAATTTTAGAGACGTAGTTAAGGATGCCTGGAACTCCTTCACTCCCCCTGAAGGAGCCAAGATGTTCCAATTTCGACAAAAGCTAAAACACCTCAAACAAGCTCTCAAATCTTGGAATCGCACTCAGTTTGGCAACATTTTTTACCACCAAAAAGCACTAGATCAACAAATGAATACTTTACAACAATGTATCATCACTAAGGGAAGAACGGCAGACTATGCGCAACAGGAGGAGGCCCTATTGACTAAGATTGAAGCATGAAGGCTACAAGAAGAAATCCTGTGGCGTCAAAAATCCAGGATCATATGGCTCAAGGAAGGGGAGAAAAATACAAAATTCTTTCACAGGTCTACTATTCAAAGGAGGATGCATAATAACATCGCTTTCATTAATAATCGGCATGGGGAGAGACTGGAGGTGCATGAAGAAGTGGAACAGGAATTTAGAGAGTATTTCAAGGATATTCTACGGGAGCCTCCGGGTAGCAGGAATCAGGTTATTAATTCAATTACGCAGCATATTCCTAAAATTATTACGGCGGACCACAACAAAATGCTTCTCTAGCCTATCACGATGCAGGAAGTGGAGGATGCTATGGCTCAACTCAAGGATGGAAAATCGCCTGGTCCCGATGGATTTACAGCCAATTTCTATCATGCTTTCTGGGAGCTTATCAAAACAGAGGTCTGGGAGATAGTGGAAGAATCACAATCGATGCATTGGATCCTTCCCTCCCTTAACACGACCTTCATAACACTAATACCTAAAGTGGAAGAATCCAATACTCCCGACAAATACAGGCCCATCGCACTTTGCAATGTCATCTACAAACTCATATCTAAAGTCCTAGCGAACAAACTCAAACCTTTGCTCCCTCTTCTCATTTCTCAAGAGCAGACAGGGTATGTAGAAGGGAGACAGATCATGGACGGGATCATCCTCTCAAATGAAGTGATCCACTCACTCAAGATACTAAAAAAGCCAGGTATGATTCTCAAGTTAGATCTTTCTAAAGCTTTTGATAAACTCAGCTGGAGCTATATAAATCAGATGTTATTGGCATTTGGCTTCAGTGCCACTTGGACGTGTTGGCTAATGAATCTCATCTTCTCTCCCTGTTTCTCCATTCTCCTAAATGGCTCTCCTTCCACGCCCTTTCGCCCTTCCCGGGGAATACGACAAGGCGACCCTCTTTCCCCGTTCCTCTTTGTTATTATGGCCGAAGGCCTAAGTCGTCTTCTTCATTCTGCTATCTCCTCACACACCTTAAAGGGCATTTCTCTTCATGGACTACCTCCCATCTCCCACCAACAGTTTGTCGATGACAATATGCTTTTCGGCCATCCTTCAGCTCAAGAGGCCTCTGCCTTCAAATCCTTGCTCAATATATTCTCAGAAGCTTCTGGCACCACCATCAACACTTCCAAATCCTAGCTCTTCTTCTTCCACACGCCCACTCTCACTTAGAGAAATATAGCCAAGATTATGGGCTTCCTAATCGCTAAGCTTCCTTCGAAATATCTGGGAGCTCCCCTGTTAGACTCAGCCATCAAACATGCATCCTGGAAATCCCTCCTTGACCGGTTAGAAATCAGGCTCTCCTCCTGGACCTACTGCTTGCTCAACATTGCCAGTCAGCTCGTCCTTATCAAATCCATTCTCCAAGCCATGCCTCTGTATTTATTTTCTATATTGGCAGCTCCTAAATGGGTTCTTAAAAATATCTGCAATCTATAAAGAAATTTTCTTTGGGGTTCTTCAAGACTCAATAGAAAATGGGCTCTTGTCAAATGGACTAAGGTATGTCTTCCAAAATCAGATGGTGGGCTAGGTCTGAGGGATCCACTACACAGCAATCACACCATGGGAGCCCGCATCTGGTGGAACTGGATATCCAAACCACACATTCCTTGGGCACGACTTTGGCAGGCCAAATATGCGCCAGGCAATCATCAGGAAGATCTCATCCGCATTAGCACAAACACTCCTGGCTCGTTGATCTGGAATGTTGCTAAGCAGCGTAGTGCCTTTATTCAAGCTCACAGCTTCTGGGAAATCCATTCGGGTACCACCGCTAGATTTTGGGAGGACTCTTGGCAACGACTTCCCAAACTAGCCTCACTCTTCCACAAACCCAAGTGGCAAGCTTCTATGCAGCATATTGATCAAATCCATGTCCATCAGTTCTGGCAGCAACAATCCCCTCAAGGCTTTCAACTTTGGAAATCAACTAGCAGCTGGCAGGCTAATTGGCAAGAGGAAACATATGAAGAGATCGATCAAGAGCTCAATCTCAGGAAAATTAAATACTCGGATCAAAAGGACAAAGTGCAATGGGGATACACGCCCAAAGGTATGTTTACTACCAAGGAAGCATACCAACTTATTTATCAATCCACAGAGATAACAAAGGATCAGCTTTGGGATCAGGTTTGGCATCCATGCATATGGCCTAAAGTCTCTACCTTCCTTTGGCTTCTAAGAAAACAGCGAATCCTCACTTGGGATAATCTACAAAAGCGAGGATTTACTGGGCCTTCCAGATGTCCTAATTGCAATCATAACATAGAGACCATCCTGCATCTCTTGGATACCTGCCCATTAGCAGCTCAACTTTGGGAAAGAACAGAACAATGCATTAGAAGATCGGGCAGACGTGGGGGAGATATTATCAACACCATCAGAAACTGGCCTCGGCATCCTTTCCAAAGCCTTCTTCTCAATTCCATTTGGATCCTCTTACCGGGCTTTGTCTTTTGGATTATCTGGAAGGAGAGGAATAATAGGATCTTCAACAATCTCAGTAAGCCCCTTGATACCCTATGGCTACTTCTCAAATAAAACCTTCAAGAAACTCTTGCTCTAAGGCATTGGCAAGACTCGGATTTGCCAGTCTCTCCCCAGGAATGCTTAATTTTGAAAAATTGGAACTTGGACCTCACCTTTTTAGCTCAAGTCAAAACCAGCCCCTCCATGCATACTGACTCTCCCCACTCTTGGTCTCCCCCTGCCTCCCTTTCTTACAAATTGAACTTTGACGGGGCTGCTAAGGGAAATCCTGGGCTGGCTGGTTATGGTGGTATTTTCATAAACGACTCTGGCTCAGCTCTGCACATATATCATGGATCGCTTGGAAAAGATACCAACAATGTTGCCGAACTTGAGGGCTTATGGAAAGGCATCTGTATAGCAGAAACAGAAAATTTCTTCCCTCTAGAAGTAGAAGGGGATTCTCAAATTTTAATAGAAGCAGCCACTTGGATTCAATCAGGCACCCCAGTAGCAAAGATTGCTTCGAGCTGGCAGCTTCTAAATAGATTGGAACAAGTGGAAGAATGGCTCAAGGCAGCCCGAGGCATCACCTTCAACCACGTTCGGCATACAGCTAATAAGGTAGCAGATAGACTGGCTAACCAAGGCGTCAATCAGCAGCTCCCATTCTTCTCCGGTCCAATAAGCGATTCCAATGATGTACAACTCAAACAAGACTGCACTCTTCTGGTGCAACAAGTTTTATCTCTCCCGGATGCGGGTGTATAACGTGTTAAGTTGTACGAGGGCGGCTTGGTGGGCTGGCGCGTGGCATACTACCACCGCCATCCAGCCTCGAGTACAACCAGGTTTAATGTCTTCTGCGAAAAATATCAATGCAGCATTAGTGTCGTTCGTTTCCCCTCTCTAGTTTGCCAATTCTTCAGGTATGGCGACCCCCTTAAATTATACTCTTGCTCCTCCCCAGAGCTCTTGTCATCTCAGTGTTGGCGCAGAGCTCTGCTCTCGAGCTAGTCCAAGATATCATTTTACTCTGAATTGTTGTGCTGAGGTTTTGCTGGGCTTCTACACTTCTCATAGCCCTATTTGCAACTACAGCGGTCGCTCCTCTTCTGTCTTTCCTGCTGCTGCCAGTTTAGCTCTTCCTACTTATTTCAACATGCCAAGACTGCGCTCAAGAATGAGTTGTAGAAGAGGAAGTTCTCGAGGCAGTGTAACCCACCAGCCCTCTTCCACTACCTCAGACTCCTCGACTGAAGATTCAGACTTCTGCACTGATGGCTTTCCAGTCATCAGGCGTGAACATGGTAGGGGTGGAGGGCAACAAAATACAGTAGAGCGCTCTCAGCATTCCCATTCTAACACTGCTTGTTTTCGGTTCCCTTGCACTCTCCGTAATTCCTGCTTTATAGCCTCTGTTACCATCGAGCTTCGGGAGGATTCTTTTGGTTCGATTGCTGCTATACTAGGTGTGTCTTGGGAGATGGGGACGGAGAACAATCAAGGACCTTCTCAAATTGACTATGCACAGACTAAGGATCCTAGTGGCTCTGTCGGTCCGAGCGTCCCCACTGATGGAGGTTCTGCAAGTAAAGAGGGTCATCCCTCCGAGGAAGAAGACCCATACAAATATGGGTGTCTCATTGTTGAAGAAGCGCCTACCACCTCTCATGAAGCCTAATCAGGTTGGCACTTCTTGGTTTCTATTTCTATGTTGTTCGAAGCTGATCAATTCCCTTATGGTTTCTGCTTTTATGTTGTTCGAATCAAGTCATCACATGATTTACAACTCTCAGGCTCAGTTTTTCACTCCAATGTCAAATAGTCGGTTTCCCCTGCGTGGGCGGCATTTTCCTGACTGCATCATTGGGTCTCAGTTACAGTTTAAGCTGTTCTTTGAGTCTGTCTCCAGTTTTGAAAGGGTAGCGCATAACTTTTTACTTGTTTGGGCTCAGTTCACTTGTCCTGGTCTTAATATTCCTCTAGTCAGTCTACAGCTTCACTCAGGGCGTTTTTCTGTTTCATGGAAGATCTAATAGTCACTCTTAAGCTTGTCTTTTGGTCAATGTTCAAGTGAGGTATTGTGAGCATGCCGCCTCTCTGGGCTAGACGTCTCGAGGCCTCTGCCTCTTTGTAAATATAACTTTTTGTTAATATAGGAGTAGACAAATTCAAAAAAAAAAAAAACACTAGTGTAAACTATGATTTGATTTCATTATTTTTCTTTCATTGATTTTGTTTAAATTCAGATTTTTTTTTCTGCTTTTAATTTTCAATTTTTAGAAAATTTATGCTGACATATTGAGCAACTTAGTATTGAACACTCAAGTAATGTGTTGTTTGAATGGGAAAATGAAGTTTCATATTCTAATTGTGAACATCAAGAGCTCTTTCTCTTATAATTTCAACTGATGTTCATTTCTTACCAATTACTTCTACCTTCTCAAAGAAAGTGTAAACAAGAGAGTGAATTTTCACAATATGACCAGCAATTTGATTCAATTAATAATCTTCCACTGTATCTAACGGATTTTCATCCATTTTTCATAGACCTCTTTGAAAAATATTTGGAAAGTTTTCCTTCACAGAATATTGTTAATAGTTTAATACTTGCACATAACACTAACATATTTATGCATTCCATTGAATCTAAAAGATCATTTTCACAATCTGGCATGTTATCTTCTCTTTTGAATACCTTCCAATCATCAATAGTAGAAATTCATCAAGGTTTCTGTGATCCAATTGAAATTCAATTGAAAAGGGCACTTCAAGAGAAGATAATTGTAAATAAACTGTTAAAGTAACTATACATTCTAAAATCAGACTTATTGTCCTTAGTTTAATATTATTCATATTTTTGTTACTAATGATTGATTTGTACATACATGCAGGAATCAAAATGCTTACATGGTTACATTGGAAGTATGACTATACCTAGTCATGTTTCCTTCATTAAGTTAGGAATATAAATAAATTAATATAGATTAGATTTATTTTTTGTTTCCACTTATTTCATTATTTCGGATTTTCAATAAAGCAAGTAATGAATATGACTTCTTCCATGCCTCCCCTTTCATTTTTGGAAAACTGGCTTAGTACATTTTAGAGGCTCTTGAAAAATAAGATCATACATATTTATGAAACCTTTAATTGTCTTGTCTTGCAAAAATTTCATCTCAAAAATCATACAGAAATTCCAAATATTTGCTGCAATTTGACAATTTTGGATTCATAAGTATTTCTGAAAAAGAACTCGCCACCACTCATGTTTTCTAATGTAAATTGGAGGTGGATGCAATTTGGAAAATTCATTACAAAGCATTTTATATTAAAAAAGTAGGTGATGTTGAACATAAGAAAACTCTGAGAAAATTTGGAAGAACTTGAAGACTCATAAGGTAAAATTTTCAGTCAATTTTCTTCCAGGTATACATTTACAGGCTCATCGTCATCTATGATTAGTTTTTTCAGTGGTAATTCTTTATTCTTGTTCTATTTCTTTTGCAGGTTTTCATTTATTTTGGAGACTTGAAACAAGCAGGCAACTATTTTAAATCTGTAGCATGTTCACGGAAGTATTAGTTGTTTTGTCAGAATTTGAGGATTCATTAGTTTTCCTTATTTGTTTCATTAAAATTATGTTCAGACTTTTAAAAACATTATCGGGAAATTCATGTTGGATCATTATAATATCACAAATCTCCTCATAAGAAATTCGCGATAACATCTTCCTCCGATCGAATAATCTGATGGTTAATCAAATTATTGAATGGAGTTTTTATAGAAAGGAAAATTGAGTTGGGAACTTTTATTTCGAATACTTTAATAACATCCAAATCTCGTTGTATTTTCATATAGCATTATCAGAGCATTCCAATGTCGGGACATTTCATATAAAGCATCAATTGAAGTATTGCGATATCCACCAAATTCCAGACACGATAACACATTTAATTCTAGTTCTAAAAGATATCGCATCCGTTTATAAATCACAAATTTAGTTGAAGCACATGTTTTAAAAGTTCCGATGTCCTGGACCCGATATGGCATTTAAATTCAGTTTTAAAATATATCGCATCTGCTCATAAAATCACAATTTCAATTGGGACATACATTTGAAAGTTCTGATATCCCAGATCTGATAAGAGATTGAATCCAATAAAACTATAGCGTTCATTCTACATCGCATATCAGAGGTTTTCACATAGGAATGCATCAAATATCTCCGATCATGCGATACTCCCATCCTCTCCAATCTCCGATACTAAAAAAAATCATGATATTGCACCATCCATATTGTATCATCCATATCGCAAAATTTGATCATAAGCATTCCCAATAGGAAACTTGTGATACAAGATCCTCGATATAACTTCTTGCCAATATTTCATATCGTAATTTTTATATCACATATATAAGACAGACCCACCAATTTTCCATGTCATCCATCGCATCCCCACAATCGCAAAATAATATCTTTGTGTCCTTTTAACAACTCCTATCTTTGATTCTCTGATATTGCGATCACTTTATCGCATATATTCATATCACAATTGCGATATCACATTTTCACATAGCATATGCTCGTATCGCAAATTTTCTATCGTAACAAATATATTGCATCGCAAAACTCAAATGAAGCCTTGCCTTAAGAATCACTGATGCGATAAACTCTAATATATGTCTCTCTTCCATTGTGAATTTACTATCATATATTACTCAATCGCATATCGACAAAGGTGAAAAATCACAGATTGAAATTTATGCATGAAAAAGAAACTTGCACTGTGAAACATCCGATAAGGCGTTGTGCTGTATAAAAGATTTTAAGGCACTCTTGGGAAACCACTCTGGCAATGAGGCAATTGATAACAAATTTGCATCATCGTTAAATCATTTTTATTTCTCTTATATTTGAGTTTTAGATATATCACTCTATATTTAATATACGAAATTCAAAACCTCGTCATCTACATATCTGTATTTCATTATCTTGGATTTGGTCTTAATTCTGAAATATTTATTAAAATCGTGGAGTTTATATGAAACTTGTAATATTACGAGAACATTCATGGCTACAATTCATTAAAAAACATCATTTCAATCTCATATCTGATGAATTTTATTCACTTCAGATTCCTATAACATGAAACATTGTTTTCTTCTAGTTTGTTGCTTGTTGTAATATAGACTTAATAAATGATGATTTTGGGTTAATAAGATTTCAGTGAGTTCAACTTCTTCATGCTTTTAATTCTAAAATAAATTAAGAAGTTAGCTAGCATTAGAGAAAATGATATCTTTCAGGTAATATTAAATGCAATTCTCCAATGGTAAGAGTTTTTTTTTTTTTTTTGCAGGTGGTTCATGGACACCCGCGGTCACTGGGTGGCCACTACTTCCACGGAAATTTCTAAGCTTGATCAAAGGTACCAAGCCCTGTAGCCAATAGCTATGCCTTCCACGGAAATATCTGAGCTTGATCAAAGGTACTAAGCTCCGCGGCCAATAGCTAGGCCTAACCCCAAGGGCTTCGAGGAGAATTGACCCTGTAACCTCCCGAATGGCGAGGCACTTATTTGACACTTATCTAATCTAATGGTAAGTTTCATGTACCCATTCTCATTATTTTACTTTTGTTTTTAGTGTCGTTTTTAATTTTTGCTGATCTTGAATTATGTTTTTGCAGGTCTTCATGAATCTATTGCGCCTCTACCAAATCAGTGTTGAAGTTCATTTTTTTGTTTAGTCTACTTTGAGATTTTTGAAAGAAACAGTAATGATGCTCATTGAATCAGCTAAACTGGGGAGTTTCTAAGCCTTTAACTGTTTCCTTAAGCATTGCTTTTATTTGAAAATGATTAAGATGTTTTTTCCAATTTTTTTTCTTTCTTCAAAACAAAAAAGTTTGTAGCAAAAAGAAACTTCTCATTTAAGATATTATCTATCATCACTACTATCGGAAGCCAAAATGCTTATAAATCTACAAGATAAAATTTATTTAAATCTCAAAAAAAGAGGAAACATTCACATAATTATTTTCTTTTATCTATTTTGTTGAGACATTTGTATAAGTAGTCTTGATGAATTTTATCTCTTAAATTTGGATTTTTCTTTCACTTTTCATTCTCTTCATTTTTATTTTTGATTGTTGATTTCCTTTCTTACTTTAGCTTAGGAATTCTTTTCCTTTTGTCTTCGGTTTTGTTTTGATTTTGATAACTCTGCCATGATATATGTGAAAGGACTTTCCTCGCTTGACAATGATTGGCATACATGGTAAATCTCTTGACTCTATCCATTTTAGTGAATTTCATTTATCATTAAAGGTATATCCTTATGGAACCATAAGATCATCTTATTTTAAATATTTTTCATGGAGGAACACACATCCTTTCTAAGTGATTGAGTTTACTTTTTCAAGGACATAATTAGTTTGAGTTTAACACAATCAATCCTTGCCACCCCTCCACATAAAAGCCTCCAATTGATAGCTGCAGTGAAAGAATTCGGAGCAAACATTATGAAAGTATTATGTCCATTAAACATAAATCTCTACTATCGTCCCACCTCTTTCACTCAAATATATCATAAACTCCAAGCTTGAAAACACGCTTATCAAAAGAGTGATTAAAGAGGAAGCATGGAAAATACAAGTAAACCCGTCGAGGCTATGGACGCTCACTGGCAACGGGACTAGGCTTGTATGGCATAAAAGACAACTTCGTCGGGGTACTGTTCAGGCTCGCTGGCAGCGAAACGATGTCAGAGACAATCATAAATAGACATATGATTTATCAAAAACTCCTATCTCTACCTTCTTGTATTACTATATGAAGTAGTTTTAAAATTAATTTTCCCAAATTTCGATTCATGAATTTTACTTGACTCTGTTTTAAGTATTTATCTTTACAAACTCATATTAATTAATCTATTTATGTGGGACCTATGGAAATGTTTTACTATTAGTCGGTTTCTTGAACTCCATTATTTTTAACCTTTGGGTAAATTAAAATTCATTATCTTTAACTAGAAATAATTGGTTCTTCCCAGTGTGTTGCCATTGTTGTAGGGAAAATCCAACACCCCCCATTATTGACTTATTGACTCAAATAATGGAGATCCTTTCTATAAATTTTTGGCTAAGCATCTTTTATGGTTTTCATTTAAGTTAATTGTCATATGATTTTTTCATTTTTCATTTTTCGTCGGATTTCCATTGAAATTGTTTCATTGAATCCGAATTTTCACAAGCTTTCCATCGATACTTGTTTCAACTCATTTGGTTAACTGGTTTGTAAATAGCACTCCTTTGAAGTTTGATCATTTTCTCGCCTAGACTAAAATTATAAATAAATGTATAAAATTTTGATTTTTCATAGCTAATTAAGTTCAATAGCCATTCATTGTAAATATTAACTCTTATTTAGTTTTTACTAATATTTTTTCATTTTTCACTAATTGTCCTACAAAATGACCCGGCTAAGTTGTACAACGGATGAAAATGCGTTTCGGGTTCTTGGTAATTTACTCCAATTTATTACTATAAAACAAATTGCCAAGCTCAGAACCCCAAAATTGCAAAATGGTTGAAGTCCAATTTGTAGGACCATTAATTCATGTGGGCCCCACTTTACCTCCCTTCTCCTCCTAAATAAATTTGCGATAAAAAAATTGCGATTGCGAAATAGTGATATCGCGATTTCGCATATCACAATATCACCAAGCACCTCAATTAATTGATTTGTGATTTTGCGATCGCCGATTTAAAATTTTATGTGATGGGATAAAAGGTTTTAATATAAAGTTTTTATTGATCGCCTTATGCCTCCCGTACCTCAATCTTACTTCACCCTCACGTCATACTCCACTCTCTCCACCTCATCCTCCTTATTCCTCCCTCCTCCATTAACTCCACTCCTCATGTGAACTTGGAATTAAAACATTTCAAAGTTTGAAGTCACTTTGGATTAATTCTAATGATTTATTTTTATAATAGATTGATTCTATATTATATTTATATTATAATATTAATATACTATAATTTTAATATAATTTAAATTATAATATAATAATATTTTAATTAGTTTTTAAATTTTATTTAATTTTGTTAATAATTACTCTGTAAATAATTTAGATTAATATCATAATTAAAATTAGATTAGCATTAACTAAATTTAATTGTATATATTAGTTAACTAATAATTAAGTTAGAATAACTATTAAAATATAATTTAGGATTATAATTAATTAATAAATTCTGATTTTTTGGCCTAGGCAATAGAATTTCAATAATTCTGCTAGATTTGACTCATCAACTTTGGAAACTCATAGATTGAGTTTTACTTGGCCAAATGAGGCCCATGAAGGCTCATTGGAAAGATAAAATCATGGAAAATATTTCTAAGTAGGTTTAATTAACAGATTTGATCATTTATTGGGTCTAAAATCCAGCAGAAGATCAAGTTCCAAATTTTGAATAAAACTAATTTTCCTGAGTTTTATTTCTGCATTTTCATTTGCCCAAGCCTCTTCTCAATGCAAATCCATTCGTCAATAATACCCTTGGCCAAGTAAATCATCACAGGCATTCAATTATTTATTTAATTGAATTTGATTAGATTTGTTTTAATTCCAGATTTGGCATTTTGGTTTTATTTTTACATTTTAACCTTGTTTTGATTTCCTTTTCGCAGGAAAACAGTTGAAGAGATGAAGAGAAAAGAAACTCAATCAATGAGAAGGCTCCAGCAATCGAAGAAGAGAATTTTTAGCCAATGAAAATTGATTAAAAAGATTTATTCTTCAACAAACTTTCCTATTTTAAATTCATTTGTAAATATTATAAATAACAGATTGTAGAATGTAATAAGGGCTTCTCTCCTCTGCAATTCTGGAATTCAAAAAGAACTTTTGTAATAGGGATTTAGAGTTGTAGGTGGGAGGAGTAAAAATTCTCAGATCTAGGGATAATTGAGGATTTTTCTTTTGCATTCTGAATTATGTATGAAGGGCAGAGTTTGCACTATTGTGGCTCTTGTTTTGAAAGAAGAAGTTCAAGTACTATAAAGGACTATTAGAGATCGGAGCTAGAGAAATGGATTCCATAAATTGGTATTTATAATACTATTATTTTAAACGCTAGTTTCATTTTTTGATGACAGGAATGTGTCAATTTACTTTCATATTTATGCACTTTTGTCGGTATGGGTAATTTGTCTCTATTTTATGTTATTATTTGTCTCTGCTCTTATGGACTACATTCTGATTTCTGAGTAACTATTTACTTAGAAATCTGTCTTTTAATATTGGTTTAATAAATAGTGACATGTTGTGAAAATTTTCCGCATATTATTGTTTAATTATTCAAGTTACTGATTAAATGTTCAAAATCATTTTGTGAACTTCTTCCTAAGTGTTGTTAGTTGATTATTTCAGTTAAGAGGTTCCTAAATAGGATGTGTTTAGTATTCATAATGTCAGTTAATTGAACTACTTCATTAGCTTGATATTCATTATAAGCCAGACATATTTAAATCCCAATAATTTAAATATCTTGTTCTCGGTTGGGTTAGATCTATATCTGCCTAATTGAGATAGGATTAGGATTTAGTTACTTTTTCTTGCATTATAGAATAATTTTTCATTTAGATTAATTTCTACATTCTTTTAAGTCCTCTTCCCAAAGAGGCAAACTTTAGTTGTGGCTTGGTTGAGCCCCAAATCAGCTTAAGGATCACTTTCTTGCCTGATCAGCAAGAGGGTTGATCTGATGTCTCTTCTCCATTGGTGAATGAAAATCATATTTTAAAGCCATCAGAGATTGAGAGAAGGTAACTGGACCTAGCTGAACCAGTCAGAACCACCATTTCAAATGGAAAAGGAGTTACTTTAAGGTCCGGATAGGGTGGTCATCCCCCATGTTGTTGCAGCGAATTTCGAGGCTTCAACACTTTCTTAGCTCTCTTGAGAGACATTTGTTTGTATGGTTGTAGCCGTAAAAATACTTAGTCACCTACATCAAAACTTCTTTCATTGCGATGTTGATATGTTGTTGTTTCATTCAATTATGTGTCAGTGTGAAGTTATCCTATAAGAGTTGGATAACTTGTTGTTGGTGCTTGTTGTGATCTTCCACTTCTTGAACCTTAGAATTTTCTATTAAAGATGATGTGATGGATGGTTGATGATATCCATAAAGTTCCATAAATGGGGTCATTTTTGTTGCGGTATGGAAGGAAGTGTTATACCACCATTCAGCTAGAGGTAACCACTTGAACCATTATGTTTGTTTATCAAATAAGAAGCAACGAATATATCCTTCCACACCTTTTTTCACTATCTTAGTTTTCCCATCAAATTGAGGATGATAAGATGAGCTATGAGCTAATTTAGTACCAAGGCAAGAAAATTCCTTCTTGGCCCTATTGTAAGTTTTTTTAAAATCATGAGTGCCCTCCTAAGGGAGAGGTGTGCAATTCCAAAAGAATATTTTGTTGGAGTTAGGAATTCTTACAAATATATAAGTGATCTTTGTACCATAATGAATCAATTTTCCAGCTAAATGTATAAGATGGACTAGGATCTTGCTGCAACTTTTGAATGAGTGACCACACCTTTTAATCATTCTTCCATTCATCCCTTGCTTTGGTTATACACTCAGGTTGGATAATAGAAATGGCACAAAGCAATGCTTCCACATCCTCATCCTTTCTTGAGAGTGCAACAACATTTTGCTTCCCTTTTTTGTAGATGATTTCAAAGTCATAACCCAACATCTTTGTCATCCATTTTTGTTTCTCTTCTGAAGATAATCTATGTTCCAAAAAGTATTTAAGACTATCATGATCTGTATTTACCTTGAAGTTTCTTCCCATTAGGTAAGGTGATCATTGCTTTAGTGCATGTAGTATTGCCAACATTTCCTTCTCATAAATAGGTTTGTGTAAATACTTTCCTTTGATTGGATGACCTTCAAAAGAAATTGGTCTTCCTTCTTGCATTAAAATAACACCAATTCCATTTCCTGAGACATCACATTCCATAATAAAAGTTTTTGTGAAGTTTGACGTAGCTCAAACTGGTGCTTGGCACATTGCCTCTTTAAGATGTTCAAAGGCTTTGTTGCTTCTGGAGTCCAAAAAAATGCATCTTTCTTTAGTAATGATGTTAGAGGTGCCGTTCTTCTCCCATAATTCTTAACAAACTTGTGATAATACCCTGTCAACCCGAAAAATCCTTGAAGATACTTTATGGTTGTGGGGATTTTCCATTCCTTAATGGATTTAATTTTGTTAGGGTCTACCTTAACACCCTCATGAGATACAATATGACCCAAATATTCCACCGCTTGTAATCTGAAGAAACATTTGGAGACTTTTGCATATAATTGTTTCTCCTCCAATAGTTTGAACACCATGTCAACATGTTGAACATGATCCCTCCAAAACTTGTTGTAGATGTATATCATCAAAAAATACTAGCACAAATTTTCTAAGGAAGGGTTTGAAAATGGAATTCATCAAACCTTGAATTGTGGAAGATGCATTGTTGAGGCCAAAAGGCATGACCAAAAATTCATAACGACCCTCATGAGTTATGAATGTTGTTTTCAGAATCTCTTTAGTCTTCATTCTAATTTGATGATATCCTGAATGAAGATCCAACTTGGTGAAGTAAATTTCTCCATGTAATTCATCCAACAATTCATCAATGACAGGAATGGGAAATTTATCTTTAATAGCGATCTTATTTAGCTCCTTATAATATGGATACATACGCCATGATCCATCCTTCTTGTGCACCAATAATATTAGAGCAGAGAAAGAAATTTGACTAGGTTGAATTATACAAGCCTCTAGCATTTCTACAACCATACTTTCAATTTCACTCTTTTAGGCATAAGGATATATGTAAGGCATGATGTTTGGAGGAACACTTCCTGGAATAAAATGATAGCATGATCATGATCACAAATAGGTGGGAGGCCTTTGGGAGTGGTAAACACCTTGGAATGATTGTCCAAGACTTTTTGGAGATTTGGAGAAATAGAGGATTTCGATGTTTGAAATTCTAGTGAGCATAATTGTGCAAATACACGCTGTTTTTTCTTTAGAAGCTTGGTCATGCCATTAGAGTTGATTATCTTTCCTAGTTTCCATGTGATACCCTTTAATTCAACTTCCTTTCCTTCCCAAAAAATTTCAAGAAAACTTCTTGAAAATTGAAAGCTATCGTCCCCAAAGATTATAACCATTGGACTCATAGTACAACATCAACACCACCCATTGGAATGGAAATCATTGGACTATTCAATACATATTCCCCCATGGTTAGCTTGATATTATGGCACTTTCCATAGAAATTTATAATTCCTCCATTTGTAACCATAACTTGACACTCTGGTGTTGGATATAGGAAGCAATTCAATTCCTTGGCTATCTTACAATGAATAAAATTATAGGTACTGCCTGAATCATTCAACATTATTGACTTTTCCTTCTTGATATATCCTTCTATATTGAGAGTTCGAGGAGTGGTAATTCTTGACAATGCATTACAAAATATGGTCAGATTCATTTATTCTTTCTCCGGGGTTACTTCTTGGTGTATATCCTCCTCTTTTGATGTTTCTTGTTCCTTTTATTCCTCCTCTTCACAATCTATGTAGCATAATTCTTCTCAGCACACTTATGACCTTTAGTGTATTTTCTATCACAATTGTAATAAAGCCATTTTTGCTCTTTTTTCCTCCAATTGTTGTGGTGTCAACCTTGCAGGTCATGAAATACTAGGAGAAACAACACTTCCATCTTTATAGTTGTGAGTGGTAGACTTCCTTATTGCCATAATTTTTCTTTCAACTTTTCTTGCCACCCTCAATTCCTTCTCTAATCAATCAGGTTACCAAAGGTGAACCTCATGTTGGATGTTATCTTTTAAAGTCCCTATGAAGACATCAACCCTATGGTCCTCTAGAATATTGGTTACCCTAGTATTCATTTTTTGGAAGTCTTTAATGTGCTCCGCCATTGAACCCTTTTTTTTAGATTTATCAGTTGACTAAAGAAGGTGTTTCTCTTTGTATCTTCATAATGTGTTATCATTTTCTCCATAAAAATTGACCAGGTTACAAGTGATTTACCAGAATAAAGCCATCTATACCATACAAACTGATTGGGTTCTAAATATAAAGATGCAATATGTACCTGTTGTGAGGGTTGTACATCCTGTAGTTCAAAATATTACTCCATCCGTAGTCACTCCATGTTACTGGATGCTTGCCATAAAACTTCCTCATATCGATATTTGGAAT